>NW_019091400.1:1247308-1266954 GCF_001949145.1 Acanthaster planci
GGCTAGTAATTGAAGTTTTCCAGCTGGAACCCTGTATACTGAATGCCAATACCTCAACTTAAAGCAGTAAACAAGAGAACAGGTCAACAGGTGACAGAAGAATTCACTTTTAAAATACAGTTTGGTGGGCATCAGGCCTTGAAAGAAAACAAATAAACTCCATTGTTCAATCTTTCATATGAACATGTAATTCAAGTTTGATACACCCACGAAAGTAGTCTGGGTCATCCTCACTGTGTAGTGTAAATCACTTGGAATCTACATGTACATGTAAGTTAGGCTTGGCCTGGTTAGAGTTTATATTATACGGTATACATGTATATCGTACATGTATTCTGAATCTGACCCAACCGGTTACCATCAATGTTGCCATTTCCTATCAAAACGGATAAAACAGAAAGGCACAGACAACAAATTCAGTGTTGAGGAACCTACAAGTCACATGTCCCAAATTTCAAAACAAATTCTTCTCCTCCCCCCCCCCCCGATCGGTCCAACAGAAATAACATTCGAGTGCCCGTGATATTCCGGTCCCGATGTGTTGTTGCCACTTCCCTTCTGAACTAATCACAATTAATTCTCCCACATGCGACAGTCAAGGACTCTTTAGGTGGTAAATTCTACCGCAGCACACTCGACTACCTCAGAGCTACATCACGAGGCATAATCCACCATATGCTTGGACTTTCTTTTTTCAATGATTTACCCACAGCATGTGGACTTCAAGTGTCGTGTATTACATGGAATAATGGTGTCTATCTTCTTGAACATGACAGCGATTGATGGCCGACAGTGCAGCAGAGCAATTGCCCATTGAATCCATGACAATAATGCTTACAAAATGCTGCCTGAATTTATTATTTCTTCTCAAGGGTACAGGGCTGGGGGGGGAAGCAAACGACACTGGATCTCTTGATCGAAACCACAACAGCAGAGCTAACAGAAAGCTATAACCGACACAATCATTAACCAAGTTAGGCCGGTAAATTAAAAAGAATCATGACCAGAGAGAAAGGATTTGAATGATCGGGCAGGCATCATGATTGATGGGCACGGATAAAGTATGCACTTAATTCCAGGTTGCCTAACATGGGAAACAACGGCCTCTACTGCTGTTGAGCATGGGTGGAACAACTGCTTTTGGAGTTTCACAAAATACTGCTGAATTCACAACTCATTCCAATCTATGTAGGTACATGCATTAGGCCTACATTACTCCAATCAGCTGTCTGGTCAAGACAGCATCCGGATCCAGCCGCTATAAAAAGAGCGTCCCCCAGAAATGAAAACTGAATTGTTTACTTAATGTGCTGCCTTTCCCTATAATGCCCTTTAATGGCCAGACTGGTTTGGCAATCTCTTCCCATCAGCAATAGAGCCCTGCTAATCATGATAGCCTGGGTCTAATTGAGATTGAACCCCCTCATTCTCACACCCAGCTGATAAACCAGTCAAACAACTCATCATGCGGTGTACATGTACATGTACTTGCTGGCAGAGCTTGGTGATAACTGTAAAAAAACAGTATGAAATTATAATTGGCTTATAATCTTGATAGAATGTAAAAATAGGGGAATGACAAATTCCTTTTTGTCTAACAATTATATTAATTGGCAGTGTAACCTGAAAAAAAAATACATTTAATTTACCTGCATGCCATATGCTATAGGCCTCAAAGTCGATCATGGCAAAACCATTCATCAAATGATGCTTGTGCATGACATTGTTCAGAAGATGAAATAAGCATCTTAATGCATTTGTCTAGAAAGGCCAAGGGTGTCAACAGTAACCAGACTGGATGTTCTGGTCGGGAATCAACACTAAGCCATCAGTTCCTGAAAGCCTACCTAAGGACCGATTATCTGTGTTCACCTTGTTTCCCAAAGACAACCAAGACTTGCTGGGGAGCTATAGAAATCATTCCTTGTTGAATCCCCCTGAATCATGGATGCGACTTAATTGTCCTGGTACCCCTGAGGATTTATTCCAAGCAGGTCACGTTATTGAGCGGCCATGTAAGGCAGGAAACAGAAAACGCATTCGTCTGCACGTCTCCTTGCAGACACTTCCTCAGGATTGGGAAAATATTCCACGCACGCTAACCAGCCACTCAGATTACAGATAAACAGCTCGTAGGCTTTGGCCAACTCTCCAATAACACTCCAGCAAAATTTCAAAGCGAGGGACTGGGGAAAATATCAATCATCAAGAAAAAAAAAAACAACAACAACAACCTCCCCACTAAAAAAAAAAAATTAAAATAAATAAAATTTGTGATACAGATACTGTAAATGTACTTTGATATCCTTAAGTCACGAAGCATAACAACAGGCCATGTTGGGATGAGGATTGTTCATATTTCTGCAGAAAGTAAACTTCAGGATATGGACAAATATTCAAAATATTTCCCCCAAATGACATGAAGTCAGTATCTTTATCCAGCCTTGAAAAATTCAGGAAATTAATGTCAATTAACCAAAATTGAGTTTCTCTTAAACAAATATTTGAACTGCCTTGCCCGAGTAGGGTAATTAGAATCAGTTTAATAATCATATTAATAGTAATAACTGTGGCGCCAAACGTCTGGAGCCAATTCAATTTTACAAAACACCTATATACGTATATGTGGTTTGACTAGACTGCTTGCCTTGAAGACATAAAAGGTTTGCATCGGTCAAAATCAACAACTTTCATGCGCAGTCCTCTCCCTGTGTCTCCCCATTCACTCTTTATGGCATGAGTGGTCAGGAAATGGCCAGTTTTAGCACAAGATGTAAAAAGGAGACACTGCGCTGAGATAAAACAGATTGCTCCTTACTCTTGAAGTGAAATGATTTTGTGATTCATGTAAAGTTATTTGCCTTTATTTAGCAGTTGAGGCATTTAATGACCAACATTTGTACATTTTACATTTGTACAAGCCAACTGGAAATAAGACACCAATATCTTGGTTAAGAAACTGAAAACCTAAATTTCACTTACTTATAAAAGCTGCCTCCGTTACTTGGAAAAATTCATTATACACAATTAGAAATATGTTTTCATTTTGCATTTTTTTCTTTGGGGGAAATATTTATAACGATGAATAACAAGTTACAACACGGAGACCGTTGATCTTTTTGATACAGCATTAATACCTACGCAAGTAGATGAGAATAAATTTATAAATGACACAAATGAATGGACAGAAAGGAAATGAATTCACCTGTTTCCAGGCAAGACAGATTTTATCAAATATGACAAATTTCAGAGGAAAATGTGGAATTCTTACTTCTCACAACACGTCTTGTACCTTTTTGTCTCAAAACAAAACAGTTTACAACTGAGAGTGGTGCCGAGTTGGAATAATGTGTTGCACGAAAGAACTTTAAGTTCTCATCCAATACAACAGTTTTCCTGTTTATAGCTATTCCTCCAAGTGGCTGCTGTGCACACCGTACTACCTGCAAATGCATCTACTACCTGTATACAACAACTTTCAAGCACAGATGCAGTGCCAAACAGCACACACGGACATGCATCAGACGAAGCCTGGGCAATATTTGACCCTCTTTACCGCCAGCTTTCTTGAAGATGACCTCACAGTCGGACATCCCCAAAGACAAGCAAGCTCCCAAGTCTAAAAGTGTCAGCCACGCATTTGGCTCCCCGTGGAAGTTTGCAAATAGCGGTGCATATGAGCCCTAATCTCGCCTCGATATCTGCTCTAAATCGAGGGAGTTCATCGACAACATGCAGCTTGAACTGTGATGCAGGGCACTCTGCTGACATCAAACATGTCAACCCAATCTAACACCAGACAAAAATGAGTCACAAGGTGCTGACGGACAGTCCCAGCTGAAGGCTTTCTAAATGCGCAGTGTAAATCAGTGAATCTTCAGCGTTTTTCCCCCCCAACATCAGCATGCCAAACTGAGTGATACCTGTTCACATCAAAACGAAGAATTCAGTTTGCTCTATTTGCATGTAAACTCAAACAAACTTAATGGACCAAAAACAATACTGGCATTACAACTCATTTTGTGGAATCCACTCACAATTACCAATCCAGCATCTCCGTCTTTGCATACCACTTTCCAATTTAGAACAAACCCGCAACATGAGACTAAACAAAAACATTAGTTATAAGCCAATTAGGAGTGTGGCATTTGATAATGATGCTATACTCAAGGGTTATGTAAATTCAGTCAGTGATTTACATTTAAATTGGGTTTTAGCAAAAACATATATACTTATCACTGATTACACTTTTAAAATAGGGGCACCATAAAAAGCATAAGTTCTGCAAGGTGAATTTGGAAATGGACAAAGTGTAATCCTGTCATAGACATGTACATGTTCATTCAAATGTCATCTATTTGAAGCAATACATGATAAATGCAGACTTGTTTCAGGCTCAATCAAAATATAAATCTTGCATTATCTCCGCTTTAACATATGCGCAATGGCCAAATTCGGTGGGACTGCATAGGGAGAGAGAGAGAGAGAGAGAGAGAAGGGTGAAATAATGTACTCACACATGCATCTAATGCCCAGAAGCCATAGGTGCCCCAGAACACGAACGAAATTAGGCCAGGCTCGGTAAATGCACTCCATTTCGGTCTAAAATAACTGCCGATTGCCCCATCAATGGCAGACGTTGGCCAATATTATTGAATTTACCCCTGCTTATTGGCTCAGCGCATGCGAGACAAAGCTAGTACATCCAAGCACCACAAAGGAGAGGGGAGAGACCCTTCCTGGGGTGTGTATTTTCTTCTCTCCTTTGTTGACCAAGTCTGGTCTCTCCTGAGTTCTGCCTCAAAGGGCCCCCATTATTAATTCTGGTAGCCGGCTGGGCTTTTGGAATTATAATGAGTTGCAAGAACACACACTGGAGTGATTAAGATATTAAGTAGAAAATATCCACTCCATTTCTTTCCTCGTTTGCTAAATTCCCTCTTTGAAATCAGCTTGCTTACGGATGGTGATGTGAATGTCTGTTTGAATTACAGAGTAAATCAGAACATGCACAGATCCGTTTCCCAAATGAAATGCAAAAATTCATGCCACAAATACCTCAACCGGTTTTACATCACAAGAATAATGCTTCTGCCTTACTTGTAAAAAATTAAGTCTTTTTTCTCTTAAACTTAAGAAAACAGACCTTCACTCTTTTATATCCCCTTCCATGATTCTCAAAATAAATGACTGTGGAACACATGTGAAACAAGATTCCCCTCCCTGTAACCGAAGTCTGCATAAACCCTCCCTCTCTTTGGAGTAATTATGTTCGAGGGGAAAAGCGAGCCAAAATGTTCAGAAAAACACTGCAAATGATCAGTCACATGATCCGAATGTAATTAATTCACCACCTTTTTTTCGTGCGCTCCTTGTCTCCGCCATTCATTCCATTAATCAGCTGGACCAACATCCCCTCTACAAGCTGCCATTCCCAGGATGAGATATTTATAAAATGTCACACCTTGTATGTCTAGGGAACTAGATGTATGTGTATCCGTGTGTTTGTCTCTAAAGTATTCATGCTAATGAAGGAAAGCAAATGCATAAAGCAGATGTTTGGCATTCTGCTGTGCATCTGCAATGTTTGCAAATTTGACATCAACTGTTTGAGTATCGATAGCTGCGACTTCTACTCAGTGAAAATAACACAAGCACATGACAAGTTAGTGTTATAATTACGTATCTGTATGCAATATTCTTTTATTCAAATTAACAAGTGAGATTTTCAGGAGCATTCAATTCTAAGCCCAACTAATTTCTAATAAATAAACATGTAGCATCGAAGCACCAACATTCTAGGATCACTTACAAGCTGCATGAACAAACTGTTTCCTGCTTTCTTGCGCGAGTGCCAAATTTACGGATTTCCTGTTCTACATGTAGATAAGTGTGTCTACCTTCTTTTAAAAAAAAAAAAAAATCTGCATGTACAAGGAATAGCACCTATCATCCAAGAAATTCAAAGTGCGACTTCTTCCGATTCAGTACAAGACTTTTAGGAAGCTAGACTGCAGGATGCCCCTACCTAATAAGGGCATGGAGGAAGAGGTCAAGGAAAGGCAGTGGATGTAAACACAGGAAGAGGTGAACGGCATTTGCTGGGGCGCATGCCAAGAGGAAACTGCTGATATAAAACTGCCCTTCAGCTGCTCCCCCCCCCATCTGGAAAAGGTGGTGACAACTGATTAGAAGAGCCTGGGTAGGTCAACCTCGGCAAGTGAACATAAAAAAGCAACATTATGGGAGTTTTCCGGTACAGGTTGGTAGACTGTAGTGCAATTCTGGAAAATAAATCATCCCGAAATGTTTCAACAGTTACATTGAAGTCAATGACCTGTTCGAGACCATGGATTATGAAAGAAAAGGAGAAAGTTGTGAAGATGAAAGACAATACACAATAAAAACCTCATACACACACCCACACACACAAGTGTGTAAACGCCTTCAATCGTAGACTCCCTATTGTTCCTCTTTTGTTCATACTTTAACTTTTTCGGAAGACCTCCCATATGTTTTGTAAACGTTTTCCAACCGTGGACTCTTTGGCAACCGTGGACCCTATTGTCCCCTGTTGTTATAGGTCCACAATTTGAATGTGTATACAAACTCACACATAAATTACATGTACATGTAGCTGGCTCTATTCTGCAGCAGTGTCCTGATTCAGCCATTTCTTGTTACTTTCTACGCCCACTCTTTTTTAATGCTACAAATTCACATTGTATAACATTTTTGATAAAGATAAGGGTCATAAAGGAATTCAACTGACATTTCACCGAATTGATCATGCAAGGAAAATGAACTTGGACGTGGTCAAATAGATATTACAACAGCCACATGCAAAGAAAATCACACAATTCTCATAATGGCTAAATTCCCAGCACAAAAATCTCTGAATTGAACTGCGGGTACATGAAGGCAGTAAATCTGAAGACATATAAAAGTGATGTGCTGCATTTGCCTCCCCCCCTCCATTACCTCATGCAGCTCATGCAATGATTGATATTAATGATGGCCTTAATTAAACCCATTTCCCTTTATAGTCCTGACAATATCATCTCGATTTATGGGGAGGATGTTCAGTGATTGGGGGAAGAAAAGTAATTAAAAGGCATCCTTACTGAAAGAATGGTTCAAACTCCATTGAGAACAATTTCTCTTGAAGTCTATTTTATTACAGCTACTCAAGGAAATTGACATCTGTGCCAATATCGGCCAAGTCATTTCCTACTGGCCACAAGGACACGTTCCTTTCACTGCTAACAGTGGCAGTGACTGCTGAGTCATATGCATATTGCAGCCTTTTCTTTTAGTTCATGTTCCTGGGAAAAATATGTTTGGCTCATTCATTGTCCTTTCATCCATTTTACCATTTTTGGTAAAATGTATAGATTCAGAGCAAATGAGATTTTTGTTTGATAGGCCCCTAATTGTGCAGCTCAAACCAGTGAGACACATTAAAATAAATTGAGGAGCGCAAGAAATATGCCTAACGTTAAGCACACCGTATTCCTATCAACACCTGCAGCACTTGCAGCAAATTTCACTAACGTATTAATTGGGGCTGGTAGTCTACATATACATCTAGCCGATGGTTCAACATGGGATGGTTTGCCCAAATAAGCACAGGGGAAGGGATGATTCATTGACAACAATGGGGCTGCTTCTACCATGGCCTTGCATGTCTAGCCAGGGCCCAGCCGTCTTAATCTAGTTCACGTACCATGATGCAAAGTGGAATGGGTTCAGAGGAGGAGAAAGCCTCTGCTTCATGTTAAGCGCACCGACAGATGGACCATGCATGCAGTGTACAATGTACATGTACATGTACACAAGGATGGCACACGGACCTTCTGTAATTGACTCACTGACAAGATGGCTGCCCTCCTTGGAGAGTGACGTTGTGTACGTATACGTCTTGTGTACATATACATGTACATGTACAACAATATGGAATGAGGAATTGACAATTCTGTCTCGTTAGTGCACCAATGCGATGTCATCACTGTCATGGCCACTCATTTAAACTTTTCCTGAAGCAAATGAAGTCATTGAATCAACCCCCGACAAAAGCATGGAATTTGCCTGACAAGATCATGTCCGTACAACCAGATTCGTACCAGTGAAATTGTTCATGACAGTGGTATTCATTTCTGATGCAACTCGATGCGGGTGTGATTGGCGCTCGGGATACATTTTCCACGACCGGTGTCGAGTTTAATTTGCTTTACCATTACAATTAGTTCGTTAATGGCGTGCATCATTGCCCCAACTGTAAATGGAATGGGACTTTTGCTTGGTCTGTGCTGTGCACTTGTCTAGATGTTTGTTTTTTTGCAGATGTAGAGCAAAGACGAGTGAAATGCATCAGCATGTACATGTATATGACAGGACCTGAAAATCTGGGCATCACTAGATAAGCCAATTTGTTTCTACCCGTAAATACATGTATCCTCTGAACAATTTAATGCTTATCGACCAAAAATTGATATGTTAGTGTTAAGTTCAGCAAATTTTTGTAACAAAACCTTAAATTTAACTATACAATTTGGCTTTTTTGCCATGAAATACAACATTTTGTAAAATATAAACTGATAACATGAATTAGACTGTTGCCAATTTCTCTTTTTTTGTTGCAAGTTGCAATGGATTTCAAATTCAACTTCGCTCGTAAAATTTTGAATTGATAAATTAATTTTTAGCTGCTCAAAACTACTCTTCTTAAATCAAAGACACTGGTTTCTGTTGTGCATGATTCAACGAACCACTGCCCATACCCTTTTCAAAGGGCTTGATTCCTTCTTTGTTAATTTCTACAAACGCTATGGCAAATGTGTTATTTCACACTGGGTTTTGACCTATATGCAGGAAGGTTTCACACACAAAAAATGACACAGGGTGCCGAGGCTGCTGGGATACATTTATTTTTACACCCATATGCTGGAATGACACAAATGGGACAAAAAGGTACTCAAAGAATTTCAGAGCATTAGCAAGCTAAAGGATGGAAGTCCCATGTTGACACGACAAAACAGGTGATGAAACTGCAAAGAATGCAGCAGCAGGAAATAGATATACAAGTACCTGTGGGGATTTTCCATGAATAGCTGGCTTCTTATGTAGATAAGAGATTAGTTCATATGTTCATCTCCACGGATGTCAACGCTCAAAATTTTCTCTACATCACATGTATAACATTAATCCACAAAAAAGTGATCTTTTCAAGGCAATGTTTCAAACAATTGCAAACTGGAAATGTTATTATTTCAATACATGGTGTTAAATGATCAAGTAAGTCTTCATGAAAAGCAAGGTGTAAATGGTAGATCTTCATGATGTTCGTTTTCTTTATTCTTCCGCTGCCCTGATCAAGAAATTGTGGATTGGTTACGGTCTCATGAATGGTGATTTTCCCATAACTGTACACAGGTGTAATGTGGGGTAACCCAAGGACTCGTTTGTTGTGGGCTCAGCTGGTAAATTGAGGCGACAAGCTAACTAATAATTGGCTGTAATTGCAACACTTAAAACTGCTGGTACATGGGAAAGGGAGGACAAACAGGTCACTGCCCTCTTCCACAAATGGACCGTTTGGGGATTAAATTGTTGTAAAGCGAAGATGGCAATGAGAAAATGAGGTTTTGGTCCTACCCTGTCTACCCAAAGAGTTTAAAAAGGCTGCATGTTTTAGCCTTGCACCTTGTAAAGACCATAAAGATTACATGAAGAAGTGGTTTTTGTAACATGCCCCCCCCCCACTTACCCCACCTTTGCACTTGGGCAAACTGCCCTAATGCTATTACATGCAATGGGGGCTGCCTAGCAAAGAACCGATACCCCGGGCACACAATGGGGTTAAATCTAGTTTAAATGTACACAGCACACTAATAATTTCTCTAGACTAAGGCACTTAGGCAACCGATTGGATTGCAGTTTGCCAGCTTCATCTCACATCCAGACGACTGGAGACTAAGGCTTCACATTAGAGTAATGACTTTTCACTTGGTTTCCACAGCACCTAACTGGAAACTGTGCCGTGTAACACAGCTGCCCTTATACTATTCCATCTTTTATTGACGGCAATTTCTATAATGGAAAATTTATAGGACTTCACTCCAGACAAAAGCAGCAAGCTATTCACACATTTTAATAGCAAAACAGCTGCAATGTGATAAATTAAAAACCATGTTCTGGTAATCCATTTGGCGAATAGGAAATAAACAGTATTGCCCAATTCATCTTAAACCGTGAAAAAACAAAATACATGTACTGTATATCAGTTGATGCTCTCTTGGCAGTAAACTGAACAATCTGTGCCACACACGATTGGAGGAATTACTTGAAGGCACAATGGTGCTTAGTACACAGTGACAAATGTATCAGGATGCATACATTATCCCAACGGGTCATCCCTGCTGTTGTGATACGTAATAGCCATGCTGAACGTCACGGTGCTGAACATTTCCTGTTTTGTCAATCCCACAATGTGTTTATGGAAACACACAGCAGACTTGGGGCACAGTGTGTCGTGGCAGTAAATTTGTTCGCGTCAGAAAAAAAAGGCTCACTCTGTTTTAAATTGTACATTTACTCTATGGACGTGTACACTTCACGCGACACTAAAACACTGAGATCATGCTCAAGAGGCTGAGCTAATATTTAATGAGCGATTCCAATAAGCCAGGACTGGGGTTCACTTTAGCAGTTTATTTCCTGAAAAAAAAAACACCCAAAAAACACACCAACAGATTCAAACTCGTGTAATTTATCTGCTGTTGCAACAAAAGCCAGTGCATTATGCTTTAGACTGTACCACTACAGTGCATGTTGGAGACAGCCATGATGTTGCAAGTGTATTTTTGTCTAGTGCACACAAGTGGACAAGCAATGGAGTGCATGTACACACTCCATTAGGACTGCCAATCTTAACCAACAAGGACAGTCCTCCCCCATGTACATGTAATTGAAATCACTACTGGGCAGCTGTGAATGGATACATTCCCCCTCAAACATCCATATGGAAACTTATTTACAAGACAGGAACTTACATTGGGGGGGGGGAAACCAAAGATGGACAAAAAATCTGCAAATTGGAGGCAGTGTTTTACAGCAGGGGCAGGTGCAAACTTCTTTCCAACTATGAAAAAGCCGGAAACTAGCGGTTCCTTTGTTGGTTTAGTGCATTGTTTTTTTTTACATGTCCCTTAACCTAGTCTAGTCTTCTGAACAAGGTAAATCTAAACCATCCCAATTATTATTTTGTCCTAGTCATCTGTGTACATGTACCACCACCCTTTTCCAACACAATGATGGCCATGTAAGTAACTGTGCTCCATTACTCACACCGTTTCTTTGTGCACACCTAGGCGCTGTGGGTTTTCCTTTTGTTGGGCTACTCATTGCTTCGACCCCCCCCCCCGAAAATTGGGGTAGCCCAGTTTGTTCATAGTGAGGGGCCACCCAACAATGGGCGCGGAGCCAAGGTCTCTGCAGTGGCGCGTGCGGGCCACGTGCGGCATGCACGGTACAGAGAGATTGACCTGATCGGCCCTGCATGGGTCCAACTCGGCTTACTCGCTCCGTCCCCCCATGCTGATTGACGGGTGGCACGCTTGGAGAGCCACGGCCCAGGCACAAGGCCCGCACACTACCCTTGGCACGCGACTGGAGTCGCGTGTCGCTACACCACACTGCGCAGAAGTCCTAACTTTGTCAAGGACACCGAGGCAAGATGGCTTATCAGCTGCCGACTCTCACAAGGGCTAAACCCGGAACTTTTTTTCCGGTATGCCCATGTTACGTTCTGGTTCTCCCTGCGCTAGCTTGTTATTTCCCCTTTGCTGGTTTCAATTCAAAGAAAAGAAAGCTGATTAAAACAGAGGTTGTATCTTAGGGGGACAGGTGTGAAGTTTATATTTAACATTTTCAAACCCTCTTCCAAAAAATTCAACATGAGCCAGCAATATGGAAAAAGGAATCCATTTCGGCTAGGCCTACCACAATCAAAATATCTTGACATGGGCTACTATTTGCCAACATTTGCAAAACTTTTAAAACAAGACGGAGCAATAAAGTATTCTGTAGAATTCCTAGAAAAATGGGACAAATAGCTCAGGTTATTGAGAAAAGCATTGGGGATGTGCGAGTCATTTAACTACATCAACTTTTCTCCATTGAAAATATTCCTGTTAGGCATGTCAGGCTTTGCTATTTCCCCTCTCCTCAGCCCTATCGAGACACAAACGAGATGTGGTTCGTTTCGGCTAGAGACCGACAGTACTTTTGGGGAAAAAATTACAGGACAAACATGACCAATTTTGATTACTGAAGTTGGACTTGGCCTCCACAAAAATGACCCCAGTGGCAAGCACAATTAAGACGAATTCCCAGGCTCAGTGGACACAAATCTGTTTCATAGGCCTATATTTCCGAAGTTTACGGTCACTTGGTTTTTTGGCCAGTAGCCAACCGAGCCTTAAAACCAACTTTCCTGTACATTTCTAGCAGTTTTTTTAATTTTCATTTTGTTAGATCTGAAACTAAATTTGACAAGTTTAGACTACCATACAATAGTCACTGAATCCCAAAGGCATGAAAGAAAAGCATTGGTAGACCTATCCCTATGCCAGAGTAGAGGATCTAAAACCAATGTCTTCAGTTCGACCTGGGCCCTACTCCGTCTCTTGGCATTTACAGTCGCGGTTGGGCGAGCGAAAGATTCGAGAAATACACAAGCTTGCAATGGTCAACATAACAACACAAAGAAGTGTCAATTGAGCTACAAACACAAGGGCTCTGAAAGCAGAGAAACACGTGCTTTATAACTGTAGCCTAAGTAGCTTACCTTGCTGACGAAGGATCCGAACCGGCAGAGTAGTCGTCCGAAGACCGAGTAAACTCCGTGGATTGGTACACGCAATTCATGCAAGCAGCGGGGTCAACTCTGACCAGGGCTCCGTCAGTGTGCTAATCCGAGAAATGTCGCACTGGGGTTTTTTATAAGACAAAAAAATCGGCTCCTGAGTTAACTGGACCCGACTTGAATTGGAAATGTTGAGTGAGTCAGCGTGACTGTTTTTTTTTCTTCCGAAGAGACGGTGGACGGTCGAGGGGGAATGACGAAGTCGGTGTCGGCCAGCTGCAATGTGCACGACGATGTAGGGTGACCTCACCAGTCAGACTAAGTAATGGCCCCAATAGGAAAATGTCCTCTTCCCTATACGCAGAACACTAGAGCACTAAGCACTAAAACCTGCCCTAGTCGGCCGACGCAAAATTATCGGTTGCAAACGAAGAGAAAACGGCTTAAATAAGGGAAATTTTCGGTACAACGAAATGACTTGTCAACTCCTACAGATAACACAACGTACGGATGTGTGTACCGAACAAAAATACAGAGAACGTGCAGGATTCGTTTTTATAACTCATACCCGGAGGACGGATAACGCACAGCTGGATGGCGGTGAATATCACTGCGCCGCCGCATAATACTGGTGATGTCTCATCGCGTGCTCGACCGTCGGTGATGCCTGTCTGTTTACGTCGGAATATAATGAATAATAATTGCCTTCATCAGAAAATTCTGTGGGTTTTTCACTTAAATTTTTACAATTCATCGTAGCCCATATCGAATATTTGAGTAAGACCACATTCTGTTACCAATTTAATAATGGCTATTGGGAATTTCATATTTTTAATGTATTCTTTTAATCTTCATTTGCCAAGAAGCCGGATCATTTCTCCCCTTCAACAGTCAACAGTTTGTTTGTTGGGTTGTTTGTTTGTTTGTTTGCTGGGGTGTTTGTTTGTTTTATTAACCTGTCGGAGTAAAAAATCTATTGAACCAAAATGAAGAAAACGCAGAGACAAAGTCCAGAATGCCTATGTGATCTTAAAAAATATTCATTTGAGACACCGATTACGTAAGATTAGAATGATAGACAATATCAATTCCACTTAATAAACTTCTGAGCTTGTCAACAATTAACACTTGGTCGATTTTTTATTGCAACACGAAAAATTTTGGTCCTCATTTTCCCTCTCTACTTGCTTAGCAGGGATTAGCCGCCACCGAGAACAGAGAGTTGGAAATTAATAGTTAACACGATTCATGTATAGACTAGACTGACAATCGTTACCCGAGGTGTGTTTTGACCACCAGCCCAGCGAGTGAGGGCGCAAATCAGCAGCAACGGTTGAGGTACTTACCTACCATACAATGTACATACCATAAGCTGACGTGTACATTAAACTTTGTGAGTCTTTGCTCGATCGACAGAGTTCGTAATTTAGTATTCAGGAAAAAGAACACATTTCTGTGACCTGGTAATCTCTTTTGTTTGAACGAAAATAGCATTGATGTTTTATAGCAAATTCCAGGGAATAGTTTTGAGAACTACTTTCTAATCTAGTTAGATTTCTATCCATGGGCATGGGCCACTTCGAGCTGGCATTAATGTGCGCGCTGCTTTTTTTACAAGCCGTTCTGCGTTGATTTTAAAACAATTATGTCTGACAATGTAACACTTTGCCAATTCCCAGATCACACTTTTTTGTATGACTGGAAGTTCCATCTTGCAGTTCTACACAACTAAGTCAACGAACTAGGTGCCTTCAGAATGTCATTGACGATTTTATGAAAGTACCTTCTCAAAGGGCTTATTTCCACTGCCACTCCACCCTTTGTACGAGAAAACCATAACATGCTTGCCTAATCCCTTATTAGAATGACATCATACGACCAGACTGTTTCTTCTGCCGCACAACAAAAACGTAACACTAGGCAGTCTAGTTTACAAAATAAATTAATGCATTTACATTGTACATACATGTAGATAAATCTTCACATTATTCAACAGGAAAGTGAACTGGAGAAAACACTGGATACAAATCCCGCAGGAATTAAATTGACTAGCTTATTATTGCTGACAAATGCCGTAGCGAGCAGGCTCAATGCTACACAATACATGTGTATTAGATACACATACTCGGGAAATTTTTGTCCAACATTTTGACTAAAATTCACCAAATGCCTGTCAAGCAATGTAAAACTGCATTTGCATCTCTAGACAACCCCACAGGAACATTGAGCATAAGGGAAAGGAGAAGAAAGGGAACGGTTCGAGGAATGTGAAATCAGGAAAAATTCTCAAATATGTGTTTCAACGACCAAGAAAGGTGTCATTCTTGACAAAAATATTCGGAGTTCCGACGCATAAAACTGACTGGGTTAAATACAAAGACTTTTGCTACACGTTTTCTCTGCAAATTTGACTCTTAATTAATCTAATTAGAAGAGAGCACAACTTTCAAATGCACGATAACGTACGATCTGTCGATTGCATTTACTGAAAGTCAATGACGATTTTATTTGTTTCGGGTTGGCAAATTTGTCATTCAGTTGCTGCCTACCGGTATCTTCACCTCGTTTTGTGGTGATGATAAGTTTAGATTACATATATATCTATCACCAGCATACTCATCAACCGATGATTTTTGTCAATCTTATTACCTTATCAAAACATAATAGTTACATCAAGGTTAGAAATGATCACAACGGCGCTAATGTCCAGAACCATCCAAAAATACCTGCATGCTGCTGCTGCAGGCTCAAAATCAGAATAACGGCAATCGCGTCCACCTTTTCAGATCCGGTGTAGAACCTCGACGATAACATTGCCAAATTTAAACAAATCCACGAAGATCCCACAACATGGCAAGGTAGCCGCCTACAGCTTTCCTACACCATCATTACATCAGTGCCGTTGTTAGAGTGATCGAAAATGGGTTCGACATCACTCGGAACGTTTTGCTTATCAAGGGAGGTTCTCTTTCCCGGACGCCAGGAAATTTTGCTCTAATTCACTGGCGCCACCTGATGAATGGATTTCAAAGTATTTAGACCCTCCCTGCGCCTTCATAAGACAAACTGTAAAACAATACCTTTTGTATTTATAGAGCGAGCGGAAACAGGCCCCCACGTGTTTCACGCAAGGCAGTGCTCCCTTAACGACATCTTTTTTTTTCTGTCTTCGATTCAGTTAAAATTCACAAGAACGCCTTATTCTTAACAATTAGCAATTATGGTAACAGTGCAACAAAAAATTAACTTCCATACCGGTACTTCAAGTGTTTGAAAACTGAAATTTGACACATAAATTGATCGTGCTTTGGGCTGAAGTGTGTAGGGCAATGTCTAGAATGCGCTTGTCTATGGACCTCGTATTTGGTTGTGAATAGGGAAAACATGCCCGGCATCTTGACAGATCTAGGCCGGACACAATACTAGAGTGGGTGTGTAACAGCCTGGAATGTGTCCCAAATTGTTTCTGGGTTGTAAGCATTCCGTTCAATTATTATGCAAAATACATGCATTTAGCATAGACTCTTAGTCTTCGGCGCGTGCCGACATTTTACCGACAGGTGTTTTTATCGGTTGCGATTGACACTTTCGGAAAGTAGTTCCGACTCGGAAAAAGTTCCAGTCCTGTCTAATAGGAGGCCATCGTGATGGGGGAAAAATGGCCCCAAACCATTTTTATTGTCTGGTTCAGTTCCATTTCTTTACAAACCATAAATTTGGCTGGGTATTACTATTAAACATCTCTTTCCTTTGGGTCCTTGTTATCAGGCAGAAATTAACTTAAGAGATGTGATAGTTTAGCAAACTATCAATTTTTAGCAAATATTTAGCAAACGTGCAATTTAATCATGCACAGGAAACATTACCCTAAACTGTCGCCTACAGGTGCACCCATATCAAATAGTTACAGTTTCCTGACAGCAATGCTTTCGCTAAAAATGTCGTAGGCCTATAGGCCTACTTGATACATCACGTGGATCGGGTTCGTCTTCTTTGGTCTGGCTTACGAGATTTTCCCTCTCGTCATAATGTCTAACTGGAAATCGAGCTGTTCTAGTTCAAGGGTCTTGACAAGACAACTTTCCATTTATTAACTCCACAAGACCCAGTTCATGCCACCAGTAATTTTATGAACGCCTTCGTCATTGTTCAGATTTTAGAGAGGTGCTGCTGTGTGGTTGAGCGATTATTTTGATTGGATGAAATTTTGGTTGAATACTGGCCCATGGCGCGAGAGAGGAACGCATACATGTGTAATACGCCCTCGACAAACTCGGAAAGATATATATATTTTTAAAGTAGGCTCTTACATGTACAGTGGTGCAACCAAGGGAGGGGTCGAGAGCTTTAGTCTTTTTTAAAATTAATTGTTATTTATTTTATTTTATTACTATTTTTTTTACGAAGACACAATATTTACCTTCACCTTAAACACTACCAGCACTGATAGCCACAGATCACAGTCCCCTGTGGCGAAATGGGAGGGGGAGGGGCTTGAGCATCATGAGCTATTCTGGGGTAAATTCCAGTCCGAGCCCCCCGCCCCGACAAATTTTAGGTTCGCCACTGCACACACTGACTATCAGACTATCGGAACCCAACATGTGTGCGCCTCGGTACTGTCCCTTGGTAAGTCATCATTTGAACTTGATGCAACAAACTTATAAGCAACGTAAATTCATCATCTAAGTGTTAATTATTATAAATACATGAAACGTTTTCTTGATATAATAACACAAGAATGTGATATGAAAAGAAACTGGTTCACCCCCAGTAGTGTTTGTATACCGTATTCACACCATTTGTAATTGGTTCCAATAGATATCCGAATTTTTAAGGTTGCACCTGCATCCTCAGCATGTGCAACGGGCATCTTACGTAAATATTGTTAGGTGTAGATCATGTGGAACCGGGTTAATAACTGTACACAACAGAAACAAACCCGAGCTGTGTCCTGTAGTCTCGTAAAGGTTATCATCATTGGTCCCGGGATGTCCTCAGTTGATGCAAATTTGATCAGATTATGGCAAGCAAGGAATCACAAGTTTCCCCAGCGTTTGCTATCCATTTATAATAATAATTTTTTTTGGGGGGGGTTGTAAAAATATTGTTTGCAAACACAACTGACATTGTCGAAAATCAAAGGCAAACATTAACCACACTCAGCCGACAAACAGCACAAAAAGAGTGGTGTAATAGGAAGCAATGTAATCATTTTGCCTGCCATGATGATGATCTCTAGAGGGCGTTCCGCCAAAAATACAGCAGGTGGCTGAAGTTCAGTTTTGTAATTAGCCTGATTTTAATTGAACGACAATGACTTCAATCCTTGTAGATATTGTAAACACTGACTGAAACCAGTTTAGTTTCTATTTTTTTCAAGGTGTACAAATGTCAGAAGGCTGCTGCCCTAATCATTGCTCATAAGGCCTATACTTCATTTATATTATGATCGGTATATTAATTTCTCATCATTACAATAATGGTTCAATTCATTCTTCCATTTTGTCAGTTATTGTTGTATCACTTTGCTTTGAGAGGAAAGAAAGTTAAGTTTATGTTTCTAGTTGTCTGCAAACCAAACCTGCTGTCACATCAACATCAGGGTGTTGCATGGACAATAAATATGAACAGAAAACAGCCGTTGTCTTATTTGAAGGACCCAACATGGCGGACAAGCCTCCAGATTCGGGTAAGATTACCCTAAAATTGATTCACATATTTGTTAGTGAAGATTTGTCTGATTGGTGATGTAGTAAATGTCGTTGAATGCTAGGAAACTGACTGTAGAAATGAAAGGGGACACGTACCATTTAGTTCTATTGTTGTGCCCAGTTTGAACGAACAAAAATCAGACGTCTGAACGTTGACAAATGTCGACAACTCGGGCTCAGCTGCTCAAACGTTGCCATTGGCAACATTATGCATTGCTTGATTGCTTCATCATGTTCATGAGACATTTATGATTTTGACATAGCCTAGACCTATCTAAAAGAGTTTGTTTCATTTAATTTCATGTATTATTTCTGAGGACAACCAAACCATAGTCAGGATAGTGGACAACCAGAAAATACATGTAGGTCTATAAAGTATAGTTAGGCCTATGTATGTAGGCCCGGCCCTAGGCCTAGAGGAGTCCACCCCCGACGGATTACAAAAAGAGAACATAGACATGTACGTACAAAACATAGACATAAATACAGACATAAAGCCAGCTAAAATCTGTATGTTTTAAAAATACATATAGTTTTGACAAAATAAATCCGATTAAGAGATTGAAACACCCAATGAACCAGTTATAAAATTGTATTCAGATATGGAGCAGTCACAGGAAAATCAATTTCAAATAGGCCTTTTTTACAGGTTAGAAAAGTTTTGATCTGAGATTGTTTGAAAGAGTCAAGTTCCTGGAGGATACCGCCAGTGGTTTCAAGAGCTAGGGCATTCTAGAAACAGGGGAATCCAACAAAGAGGAGCCTAATTAGTGAAAGGCATTACTATGAGGCAGCGCGGACATCCTGGACTCTTGCAAAATGGCGGATAGTAACTGATGAAAACAGTGACCATGGGCTGGCTACATACGCACCAGCCAGTTGGAGGATTGGATTACACAATCATTTCTTTTGTCGGTATGTACGCATAAGTTTGTTGCAGCTGTTCTTTTCAGCGTGGTGTGGTTACTGTCCACCATTCTGTGAAACTCCCGGATGTCTGCACGATTGTAGGTCAACTCGCCCCCTGACCGACTCGCCCCCTAGCCGACTTGCCCCTTACCAACTTG
>NW_019091400.1:1268184-1311289 GCF_001949145.1 Acanthaster planci
TCTGCACTGCCCCTTTATAGGCCAACATGTACATACAAAAAATAAAGATAAATCCAGCATAAATGTTACATGTATGAATTAATATAATTCACACAAAAGTTGCACATGGAAACGTTAAGCTTTTGAAATAACAAAGATATTAATGATAAACTTTACTGGGAATAGTGATGTCAGTGTTGGACAAAATTAGGACTGATTATGGCTTCGCCTGTTCAGTGTAAATTTCTGCAATCTTTGAAAGTGGGCATGTTTGAAATGTGCGCAACTTTTGCAATTTTACTTGTGCAGTTTCTATTAGGTTTTGCATATTTAAATCTGCGCAAATGAGGTTGAATGCTATCTTTGAATGCGTGCAACTCTTGAGGGAGTCATGATGGCTAGCCGTCGACTGGGTGGGAATCCTGGAATACTGATTCCCATCTCTTCAAAATTGTCTAGCTGTCTCAATTATCAGGACGGACTCCAGTCTCGCTGGGAAACTTCGCTTGAATCAAGGCTAGTAGAATTGCAGCTGCACAAACTACATGTACATGCAGTAGTTTGGGGGGTCATTTCAAAATCCATATTTTCCCAGATTATTAATTTTGTTGGTGATCCTACTTCTATTGCACATTTTTTTCTAATTAATGGCTCTGAGGATCTTTTAGAAGGAAATAAAGTCTAAATTGAATGTCAACTGGGGAGTCTAATAGTTCTCACTAGGCAATATTCATGAAAGAATGCAAAACCAACGGGTGAAATTTCGTCTGACACGTCACGGCAGGCCTGTACCTCCTTTGCCCTCTAAGTGCGACTTTTGATATCACCATGCAGTTCAAATCGCTCACAAAAGTGGATGCGATGCATAAAACTTAAATTAAATTTGTGCAAAATGTGCAGTTGATGTCCGCCTCATATGTACAGTTTACATGTACATACTTGTTATGCTGTTGTTTGCGATTTATGTACCGTGGAATATTTATCACTGTGTGCAGTTTAAGTGGCAATATCTTTGGTTGCGCAAAATTAAAAATCCCATGCGCAAATTTTAAATTTGCGCACTTACTGATACATCCCAACTTTTTTTTGGGGGGGGGGAAGGATTTGAGTTGTTTTTTAATTCGTTTCCTTTGCCATGAGGGTTTTTCTCCGGGCACTCTTGTTTCCTCCTCCTATGAAAAAGCAAGACTTTCAATCTCTGGCTGTGCTTCATGATCAAATATGGGTCCTTATTATTTATATTATTTCGGGTAATGACACTCCCAAGCCTGAAGAAACCTGTCCAGAGGAGAAAGTGAGAAGTACAGGGAGTTACAGTTACAGGTAGGGACTGAAAACTCAATCCACATGTGGACCAAGCCAAAATCAAACCCAGACTGCCGAGGTGGAAGGTGAAGAAAGAACCATTCCCACTGCACCAACTTGAGGTGCAGGTGGGTGCCTGAGACACCTTTACGTTCATGTCGGACAACTTGACTGCCTTCACATGCCTTTGTATCAACTACATACATGTACATTGCGCACGTGTAGCTGCGTCCTTCGTAATTCAGCCTTTTTACTGCAAGGATGATTAGGCCTAAATGTACATCCTGCATAAATAAACTAAATGTCAGCCGCTATCTACCAGACTACTTTGAAGGGTCCAGATCTTTCCAAGAAGCTTTACATATCGGTATGTATCAGTATATGTACCTGTCTTGTCTCAGGATTTGAAATGAAATCACTTTCGGTGAAATCATAGACTTGGCTGGTGACACGGCTTAACAGTAAGCAAAAGTAGTGCTTATTGTTCAGGGGTTTGAGAATTCAGCTTTTTAGCCGATTTCAGTTTTTTTTTGTTCAGATGTTGATCCTGAATTTCAGCTTTTTTGCACACCTGGTCCATACAAAATCCTGGGGACTTTTTTACCTTTCAGCTTTTTGCTAGCTGTTTTCAGCTTTAATTGTTAGTGACCGCTCATACCGGTACCCCTGATTATTGCAGAAAATGTTGCAAAATTGTACTTTTAGTATGGTTTCTTGGCCTGGCCGTGCTAATGGTCGTGCATGTACACGTATGGAGATTTTCATAAATTGTTGCATCACTAATAAGCAACTTTTTCCTCCCGCATGTAGGTAAGCATGTGTTTGGCTGTGCTAAATGAGAAATGCAAAGCCTCTGTAAGCGTTAAATCGTTTACATGTAGAGTATGTACTTATCAATGCCATGAAATTAGGCCCCTGTCCTTGTCTATACCCACACAACAGCAGAAACAAGGTCAAATGAGGAGCCCCAACGTTTTTGGGGATAATCTTGGTATTTTGAAAATTGCAGAATTTTTTTTCTGAAGAGTAAAGTGACTGGTTCAGGTTTGTTTTTCGTGTTTTTCCGATACCCATGGTCTCCGTCCCGCCTATGCAATATTTTTCTGTTGGTCATTGGGGCACTCAACATTTTACCTACGTGTACATACAATTATGGACATGAATTTTTCCACAGAAATGTTACCCCTAATGCCACTGGTAGATTTCTTGGATGTACAAGTACCCAGTCTGTACCAGTGCCAGTTTGCAGATCATCAATTGTTTACAATGAATACGTACAGCCACTTAAAGTTGCAGGTTTGGACAGTGTCGACTGCCACTTTCTAATTAAACGTTTCACTGCCGTGTGTGGCGGCCAATTAAAACCTCCACACTTGCACCATTGTCCTCCATGGATCATTCAATCTTCCCGTCGGATGGCCGCAATCTCGCCCTCAGCAGCTCCCAGACACAACACAACACTTACTGCTCCTTGCAGTAAACTCTCCCACCAGTCAAAATCGGACTCACACCTTGTAATAGTAACACTCTGGGTTTTTGCAGTTAGTAAATAAAGCCGTCGTCGCATTTACAGGCTCCTGGAAACGAGGGCCTGGCGCCGCAGACGGATGGAAACGTGCCAACATCTGCAGTAACGAAGTGTGAATGTTGGCGGTGGCCGAGAAATCAGTCAGATTGTACTTTGCTTTTTTTTTTGTGTAACGTGGATGGAAATTGACGAAAGTGGCAGGATGTGTTGTTGGACGTTGCATGTGATGACAACTGGCGCTTATGTATCGCTGGCGATCTGCACTTAATGTTCACGGTGGTCGCTGTGGTTTTGTAATTAATTCTCCAAGAAATTTGTGCATGTATGCAATGTAACTGTTCGAATTTTCTTGAATGGAGTGTAGTCATGTTCAATTGTTTCTTTTAATTTATCTAGGATTGGGAGTATGGTGATGTTATTTGCAATGATGTTTTTCAGTCCTTTGTAATTAATGAAAACATAACTTAAATTGATAGCATTAAAGTAGGAGCAGATCAACTTTATATTACATCTAAATCATTTCTTTATGAATACATTCCTACACAGTTCACCTTCCATGTTGCAAGTATACATTCTTTGATAATCAGGCATGTGGCACTTTGCCAAGTGTTTGCTGATTGCGTAAAATTCATGTTTTCCCCATTGTGGTGGAAGAAGGTGTGTTTTTGGCAGTGGCGCTGTCCAGATTGTACCCCTATTTCACCCGCATTCACCTTCTTATCGCTCGAGAACCTCAGAGAAATTTGGCAAAGGGTATTTGCTTTTATTACCTTCCCTGTCAAAACGAAGCCTTCAATTTTGTTTGGTTTTGTGGGGGGTTAAGTTTTGCTCACGCCAAGTAATTACTGTGCGAGAGGAGGTTGAAAGGAGCTTTACTGAATGTTTGGTCCAACAAGACCGAATCAAGCATCAAGAGTAAATTGTCATTAAGAGTCAAAGCAGAAACTGATGTAGCACCGTGCAAAATCTGGTCCTAAGCTCTCTGCTCACTCCACTGCTCAATTTTCTCTGTTGCCCTTCTGCACTTTGTACCTTTTTTATTGGATCTGTATCCATCCCCCTACCATTGTTATTGAATGCAGGCACCGTAACCACATCTTGGAATTTTGTCGTCATTTTTGTTGCGAGTCAAATCACTTCGTAAATTGCTGTAGTGGATGTTTTAGTCACGGATTTCAGAGGTGCAATTTAAAATGTTAATATTCCATCGCTTTTTTTTGGCGTCCGGCGAAGAATAATCCTGTTTGTCATTTTCCGAACTGCCTGCAGATTATTTCACACAGAATGAGTTACAATTGTGAGGTATTAACCCATGTAAAATTCATCAATTTGTTCTTGAGAATGCCTGAATTCCTGTTTCATACGCAGTTCAAGTAGCGAAAGCCAATATTCAATATTTATGCAAGTTTTGTGCAAGTCGTCGTCTGAAGATGTCCAGTTTTTGACAAATGTGTCAAGACAACATTCGGCAACTCTCCAGCAGAATCTATAACAAGCTGAAATTTTGAGTGAAAGATAGAGGACCTAATTGTAAACTTGGATTGTTTTTTTGTTAAATTTGAATCTACATATACATACAGTGTGTGCATGTGGCATAAACTGATTTTTTTCCTGTCGGGTTTGTAAATGTCATGCCAGGTTTGATTGAGTATTACTCTTAAAGCTATTCCAAATTTATGGCAGTTGACTGATTTTGTCCAACTGCTGAATAAACTGAATGTTTGCTATTAAACATGTCTAGTCGTAGGATTACGTAGGATTAATGCCTGCAATAAAACCCTTTTTGTCCCTTGTTGGTGTTGAACTTTTGTGAGAATTTTAGCTGATGTCTTTCACACATGAAGACATCAAGTTTTCCAAAAATGGGAAAAGGTCAAGGCTTTTGTTAATGACAATGTCAATTTGATAATAATTACAAAGTGCTTTATCCAACAGAACTGAATCTTAGAAAATGCACTGAGCACAGAATGCAGTTTTGTAATCAACTAAATTACAGTTTTACCTTTTTTTTCTTGCATTTCATTGTTGAATGTTTGCTTTCGGAAATATTCAAATACCATATTCGATCGAATATTTAAATATCTGTATAATTTGCACAGCCCATTGGCTTGTCTCGGGATATGGCAAAATTAGTTTCAAGGCCATAATGCCAATATTTTACAAAAGGTTGACTTTTCATTCTAGCGAGAATCATTTTCCAAAGCCATTAGGTTCAGAAGCTTAATCTGTGAAAAAAATCTTCTGCAGAATTTTTCTTTGAGAAAGATTCTGCCGGGAATGGTATAATGGCCAGGCCATCCTAACCTCTTCCCACTCAGTTGCACTTTGCAAGTGACAGCTCATTCCATCAGATTTGTGTCATCTTTCAGGTTGCAATTTCTTGCCACAGTGCAAGGATCTCCCGGTTAAAATTTGACCTTCACAGAACTCCAGGTACATGTATTTGTTGAAATAAAGCGAGAGCTGAACACTAACCAAAATGCATGTATAGAAGTACATCAGAAAAAGGAATGGAGATACAAAGAAGACTTGGAAGAGAAAGAAAGTGCCAGTGGGTTTTTCAACCTCCAAGTTAAAGATGCAAATTAAGTTGCCTCGTAAAATGGCTTTTAAAAGTGGTTTCTTGGTGTTAAAGTGTGGACACTTTTTTATTTGCTTTATTGTTTGCAGGGAGTGATGACAGCAGTGATGATGCAGTCGTTGGGAACCTCAACAAGTTTGCTGTGGTTCCCCCGGGTTACACAGGCATGCCGAAGAAGGGGCATCTCATATTTGATGCGTGCTTTGAGTGTGGTAAGAGATAAGTTTTCATAGACCAATCACTGTTGCATATGGGACCATGGATACTGAAGGGTGTTTGTGGCCTGGGTCCCTTTTAGCAAAAAAAAAAGGAACAGTCACAAATGTAACGTGGTGTTGATGCATCAACAGAGATATATTTGCTGTGACTGCCTTATGGCGTAACATTTACCAGTACATGTTCTATCTTATTGGCATATATTTGAACCAACCTTAAGCATTGAAAGCAATTCCAACAAGGATTTACTATCTGTTGTCTTTTTTAGCGCAAACTTTAAAACAGAAGCGTCAAGGGAATGTTGTAGCGTACAGTCAAACATGATGCAACTCAACTCAGAGGAAAACATGCATAATACAAATTGTCCTATTTTGAAAACACTTGATGAGAAACTCCTTCATTCTAGGCTCAAGGGAGGGAACCTGCCCTTATCAATTCTGCAGTTTCTATCTTCATACCTTCAGTTTATTATAGTTTAACAGATGCTGGTGATATGCATATATCTGTATTTTCCCCACCATTTTACATAAAGGGAATCTTGGAAGAGTGGATTACATATCTGAGTACGAATACGATCTCTTCATCCGTCCGGACACTTGCAATCCTCGTTTCCGGGTCTGGTTTAACTTCACTGTTGAAAATGTCAGAGCAGACCAGGTAATTCTGCATATTCATAACTGAGCAGTCAGATTGAAGTCAGGAAATGAATGTGACAAAAAGAACCTTCAAAGAATATTACTTTAGTGGAAAAGAAATGCTCCACGAAATGGTCCAGGAAGAAGTCTTTTTAACCGAAATGTTGATTTTGGTCCCCTTTATTCTTTAAAATCACTTGTATTTTAACTTGAAAGTAGAGGTTTAAATGACTCCAATAAATCAAAAACAATTTGTTTAAATCAGGATTGACCTGCCCTGTCATTGAACTACCCAGTACATGTGAAGACACAGCACAAGTTGGGTTTCATTTGACCGGACCAGCTGAAATTTGTGTCACTGAGACATTTCCAGCAGGTTATTGGAGGGGGCATGTGAAATGTAACGCGACCTGGACACACAAGGAGTGCAACCTTAGCACGCTGGCATTTGTACGCATGCTGCCACCGTCAACATGATTTCCTAATCGGCATCTTTTGTTTCTGTCCGCAGAGAGTCATCTTCAACATCGTCAATTTCAGCAAGACGAAGAGCCTGTATCGCGAGGGCATGTCGCCTTTGGTCAAATCGTCCAGCCGTCCCAAATGGTGAGATATTTGACCCGATTTTTCTCAACAACCTTAGTTTTTTTGCCCGTACAAAGTGCGCCCTGTACCATGAGCCATTTACTGATACGCTGACTCGAAAAAAAACCCAAAATTGAGACATACATGCATGTTTGAATTTTCCATTTGAAAAAGTACAGTAAACTGCAAAGTCCAAGTTCTCAAATTTTGGTACTACTTCAGAGCAGAGATTTCAAGTGTTTCAAAGTCTAGTACAGGTGGAGAGTGGGTGATGAAATCTGGCAGCGTGAAGAACATGAAGAGTTAATTGAAAAAAAAAAGGATTTTTGAAAAGGATCAATTGGAAATGGTGCCCAGTGATTTTATGTGTGTGTTGTGGGCCAGCTCGTATAGGGTTACCAACCAAAGTGCCATACAGGGTTATTTTTCTTCCATTTCATTTGGCCCCTGTGCATCCTAATGGAGTTTGCTTGATTCTTCTAAGAAGAAATACGGAATAGTCCTACAAGTGTAATTGCATCATGTGTTGCTTACACGTGTGCTTTCCTATGGGTAAACGAAGCGTGATGTCATTATGTTGTGTACTAGTATGTATGCTCAATGTTTCTCAGAAATTTCCGACTGGAAAAATTTGCCCAAGCAACAGCATGCGTAGCTGTGATAGAAACTGCCTACTGCTGACCGTATTTTGGGGGAAACATTTGTCTTGGTGTCCCCTATGTGTAATGCACCTCAGGATTAGCCAACCTGCAGAGAGGGGGCATTTGATCCCTTCTGTGAAGGTGACGAGCCTTGCACGGTCCGTCACGTTCCATTACACATCTCATTCATCTCCTGGCCACGCAGGAGACGGTGCGTGCAGACCACATGGGCTTTGTGCCATACACATTAGTACTGTGAAGTGCCGTTCTGATCAGGACGCGACACTCTTTGACTGCGAGATAAATTCCTGCAGTTTCCCTGGATAATATACGTGTGTACATGTATGCAAGTAACTTATGTGATTAAATCTTGAAAAGCAAGCTTTCACTTTCCTGTGTGGTTTATGTTGTTTGTGACTACTATAAAATCCAACCCTTTCTTATCCTTGCTTAGATAAAATTGTCCCTGTTTTCGTTATCGTTTAAATATTTTTGGTTTTTACGTGGGCAAAGATCTTCATAATGTGGAGAGTATTTTAATTGAAATGAAATCATTACGGAAATTCTTGGAAAGATCATGTTTGTGGAGGATGTAATGTTGCTAATTCAATCAAGGATTCAATTGACATTTCCAAATTTTGATGACGACACCAATGACCCAGCATACAACATCTTTCAGAGAATTTCTCAAACTGCACACACTACATTGAGACAGTTGTTTAAAATTCAACCAAGGTGTTTTAGTTTCCAATGCAAATGTTTCCAAAAAACCATCACAACAAAGGATTAACTTCTTGACTTCGTGCATTTAGTGTAAGCCGAATACTGAAATGTATCCTATGAAGTACTGATAATGAAAGTACAGAATGCTGTTGTTGTGAGCCTGTCAAATCTTAATTATCACTCACCCGATGTAAAAGGGAAAAAAAAATCCACGGCATACATGTTCCGTACAGGTGCTAATCAAAGCTGATTATATCTTGCACGTACTGAAAAGTGGTCCCGTCATGTGCATTCATGACTGCAAGATCCTTCTGTCAGAATGAGTGTTAATTAAATGCATTAATTAATGCTAAAATCCCTGCTCTGCTGGGAGTAAAGTTGGAATAATGACCCGTTGTTGGATTGAGTATGAATCCCATGGCAGGGTGATTAAAAACCGGGTGAGAATTTAGAGCCCCCTTTTAGGCTTGTTCACACGTAGGCTTGAAGGAACAAAAGGGCTTGTTAATCCCAGTTTATTGGATTTGTCCTCAAATGTCACGAGAGAGAATCCATTGTCCTGATTACTCGCATGTTGCTTTGGAACAGTGTAGCCGATATGGCCACCTGTGCAACACCCACGCATTGGACATTTGAATTTTTATTGATTCTGAGGCTTGACTTGTCATATCTCGAACATTGCTGGCTTAACACTTCATGCCGCCCTCAACCCCCCCCCCCAGCTTTGCGTGGGATTGCTTTTAAGATTTCCTTATCAAAAGACTTGCCTTGCCTTGGTCTATCATAATTTGGATCTGCGGAAGAACTGTGGCCACACTCAAGGAACCTGAGGGTCTGGATTATTGAGTTTAGGGGCAATTAGATGTTCAGTTACTCATCAAGTGTTTTTGTCCAAGTTCCAACGACTGACCATACAGGTTCCAAGCCTTAATTGTTCTTTATTGATTTTTGTTTGTGTGTACGATGCATTTGGATGGTAGGACAGAGGAGGGAATGAAAATGCTGGCAAGTCTTTGAAAAGAGCTTTGTTGGCCAGTGGGAGTAGATTTCTTTGTCGACGGTAGAAGTTTGATCTGAGTCATTGTTGTAGCTGTGTCTGATTTCAAAGTGGGTATTTTGTTTTGTTTTCTGTGGCCATGTGAAGCTGTTACATGCCCATGCCCTAAACCCACTTCTGCCCTGTTGGTGGAGGGAAGAGCACCAGTTGATAAAATAGTTGCATGAAGTTTATTTGAAGCTGAAGAAAGCTGAACTTTTAATTTTTAATGTGCACTGTGGTTTGCATGGTGTGTGTGACTTTTTTGGTTCTATTTTTTTCTTTCTCTCACTCTGACAGGCCATTAATACTTGCGTCCAGTGTGGTAGGTGTACCGGTAACGTTACATTTTAGGGGAGGGGGAGTTAAACTTGTCCATCTTGGAAATGACTCACTCGCAAGTCTGATAAAATAAACACCCCCCCCCCAAAAAAAGAAATAACAAAACCCAGAAAGTGTGCAGCAGGGAATCTTTGCCTCCCTTGTCCCAGAACAGAATTTGGTAAGAGAACCTTCCAATTCTGGGGAGTCCAATTTAGGAACAAACTTCCTTTGTCATTAAAGATTTTAAGAAGCTTTTCACCCAATGCCTGTGCACATAAGTTCTAACTGCTTTTCTGCACTGTTGTTGGTAGTCCTTCTAAACATGTTTGTCTTTATTAATGTTTTTTACATTTTCAATGTCATATGTCCCCTAAAAATTTGTAATTATTTCCGATGATTTTTGTAATTGTCTATACTTAATTTTATCTTTTCCCAATGTCTTATTATATTTTTTAGTTTTATTATCTCGGACTTACCCTGTATGGGAGAATAGTTTTTTAAACTGAATGAGTTCCCCAGTATAAATAATAAATGAAATAAATAAATAAAGAAAGAATTAAACCCCTAATATAATCTCAACATCCAAGCCGCTTCCTAAGATAATGAAAAGAAAGACTATAGTAATAATTCTTTTTTGTTTCCCAAACTTAGAGTTTTATCTTGCAAAATGCCAAGTCAGTGGCAAATTTAAATTGAATCTAGGAATGCAACAACCCCCCAAACTACTGTCTGAATAGTGGCTGTACAGAGAATCTACTTGTACATGTATATGAAAACATCCATAGGCCCTCCCCCCCCAGAAGAATTGCTTGGCATCATTAAACGGTCTGGCAACCATAAATCTTATCGCATTTGAAATCTCAACCAACAATTATTGGGCTTCCATGAATAAAAGTAATCAATTAGAGAGGCAGGAACTGGACAAGAAGCATGAGCTTCTGACTCGGATGAGCTACATGTAGTTTGCGATTGGACTTACACAAATAAACGGAGCTGATGCTCATACAGATGCCATTTCCCCCTCTCTGTAATGCCGTCAATATCCGACTGGCATCGTTGTAAATTTGCATCCTGCGTGCCCCTAATGAAAGCGTCGTAAGTGAATTAGTGAGGCGCATTGTGCGAAACTGAAGTGACCTGTGGGAGCGCCGATAAAAACTTGCACAGCACGATCTGGTTACTTGCCTAATGACGCTCGCTCAGTTCTCTGGAAATGTTTTTATTTTTGTTCCCTTTGTTTTGCATTTTTTTTCTTGTAGTTGGATATCAGTAATTTGTTGCCGATGCTTTCAGACTTATTGTCTCCTGTCAAATTGGAAAGTTACTTTTTGGGTGGGAGGGAAACTGGCAGAGATTCAGGCTCTGATGAGACTCGGGATTTAAAATGGCAAAGTCCAATTGTTTGACATCGTGAGGTTGCTATTACCGGTACATGCATGTGTGTTGCTAATCCCCTTTATGGGCATGTACCTGTACTTCACTTTTCTGTTACTGTTTGCCTTCAGAATCTCATTCTTGAATACATGTTGAGAGCTTCATCACCCCTAAGTCTGACATTTTACCCTCCTGCACCTCAAACAGTTCTCCAACAACTCTTCACCCAGTGGTGGCCCAACCGTGTTCCTGTCCCACCCCCAACACACCCATTCTGACAACACCCTCAAGCTGTCCACTCTGTCTGGTACAAACTCATCAAGCAAGATGATGTCAAGTGTAAATTTGAGGTGACCTGGGAATTTTTTGGCATTATAAATCACAGCAGTGTGTCACCGTCATCCTTGTGCCAAAGGCCATTGCAAGTGATTCACAGAACTGGTCACGAGCCAGGGGGTGAACAATGAAACAGGAATGCTTTTGTTACAGTTCACTCTGATAGTCTCTTGCCTTGAGAATGTGTGACCTGGTATAGACTTCACTTCAAAATTGCCTCTCACTGCAGTCTCTTTCCCTGAGCAAATTGGTGGCAGGGGAAGAATACTGGGGGGGGGGGGAGATGCTCAGCACCCACATGCATCGATAATTCAGACGGACCACCATGATCAGTACGGACAGCCATTCTAGTTTAGGTCTTAAGACAATAAGACTGCAGCTAATGAATATGGCTCCAGGAATCTACATTGGGGATATTGCCGTTTGCCGGCATCTCCATTCAGACAGTGTGGCTGGAGTTGGATTGTCTGGTTATAAAGAAGTCATCGCTAATGAGTGTCAAGTTCATGGCTTTTACGGTCAGACAATTTCACTTTATCCCGATGGGAGATTTACGATGAGTGGAATGGTTTTGGATGGAATGGTGGAAACTCGAGTCTTGGGAGATTTTTTTTTATTATATTGTTGTCCGTGTGTTAGCAAGGATGTCAGGTTTCAACTATTGTCTTTTGGCATTTGGGTGAGTTAATGGTTTGGGGAAATAGAGTCAGCTCCAATGGGAGACTGTTGTAGGCTCTTTGCTCTTTACAGGATACTTTTTTGCCCTACTGAGGAGAATCGTGCAAGAAGGCACTGCATTTACATGTACTAATCTTGGCACATGGATATTGTGGAGCACAAATACCCAGTTTTCAGCTGAATGTGCACAAACCTGTAGCATAGAAGATATTCGCTTAGCAAAAGTAGGTTACCATCCACAGTGTGATACATTGCATATTGCTTTGCAACTGGCTTCCCACAATTTTTTTTTGTTTAATTGGCACGATTGAATATTTGCTAAGTGGTGTGTAATCTGTGCAGGACTGTGAAAGAGGGGCCTTCGTGTGGGCACATGATGGAATTGGTGGTCAGGTGAACCTCATAAACAGCACCGTCTGGAGTTCAGTGGTGACCAGTAGTGTCATCTTGTTCAACACCCGTCCGATGTCAGATAATGTCCAGCCCTCTTCCACTCTCCCCAGTGTTGGGTGAATGTCAGGTTACTGCAGTTCAGCTTTTAACACCTCTTCCATAAATTGGTCCCGAAATATCCATCCAAGTTGAAACTCTCAGAAATATAAAAACTCTCAGAAAACAGCAATTCATGTTAGTTCAGTGATCAGATCTGTGTTGACTGTTATGTCCCTCCAACACCCGCCCCCCCAAAACCCACAATGCTTTTGAATTTTCTGGAGCACAGTGTGAAGTATGCAAAAGGTTGGGGCTGCAAGTTCTTACAGCCTGTGCATCTTGGTGGAGATTTGTCTCCAACGATTGTATGAGGGCTGTTCCATCATGGAGCAATTCTAATCTGGTGTCATCCATTCCATCACCCCCCCTCATCCTGAGATCATTTATTCTTAATGCACGCCAAATCTAAATGTATGGGACCCTTCACCAAAAGTGAATTATCCCACATCAAGAAAACCCAGAAACCTTTTTTTTTTTTTTCTTTCTCCCCTGACCTAAGAGTTACTTGGTGTTAGCTCCTGGTAGATTAATGGGTCCCATGAGACAGACAGAGGCGTCTCAGAGACTGGCAGAAAATCACAATATTTTCAAGTTGTCTGGACCCCCCCCCCAAAAAAAAATTGTGTCATTCTGTCAGTACTGTTGTGTTTGGTATGAGCATGTAAGGGAATGCATATCTATTTTTTTTTTTTCAATTTAGACTGATGAGTTTAGAAAATTGAATAACTCAAACATGAGAGGGAAATGTGGGTGGGCGGTCATTTGGTATTGTCTGCGTCATTATTTTCAAGACGTCGTCGTAGTGGTGGAAGTTGAAATTAGGCCAATGGAAATAAATTGCATTAGGGGCTCGAGCATGAACTTTCTCTTGTTTGTAGGAGTAGGGTTGTCAGTTTCCTGTGATTTTGAATGATTGGCCACCGGCCGAATGCTCGTGCTAGATCTATTCTTATCATTTCTGTTGGACGTTAATATCTATTTATTAGTTCGTTTTTCTTACTCATGCATTCCAACAACTTTAGGGTTTTCTTGTTAGCTGTCATTCACATAATTTTGTTTTGAGAGGCTGGGAAAATTAATTCACTAAACCCCCCCCCCCAAAAAAAGTTGATGGAGAGCAAGAAGACTTTCCTTTCATATACTTTTAGTTTGTGCTTGGGTTCTTGGGATTAAAACAATTTACTGAGGGATATTCTTTTTAGAATAGAATGTATGAGCCTGCCAGAGCCATGGTATTCCACTATTCTTAGCTCCAAATGCCTACATTTTGAAAATTTTCACATAGATTTTTTTTGGGAGGGGGCAAGTTTGAGAATACATGTACACCATCTGTGGGTACCAGTACTTTAAACCATGATGGCGCTTCATCACAAATGCACATATGCCTGAAAGTGCACACGAAGGTGGCTTTGTCCAAAATGGAGTGACCCAAGAGACAGCACATGAAAGGTTTCAGTAAAGTAGTCGTTGCTTCTCCCATTATATGTAATGGTTAGTCAGAATACAGAGCCCGGGCACCTAGGTCTATAATTGTCCTGAAATCCAAAAAAAAAAAAAAAAAAGTGGTAGTGCGGTGAGTGCCTGTGACTTGCCAAGACAATTGCAGCATTTTTCCCTTTCTTTTTTTTCCCTGATAACTCGCCATATTCCCTCGTCAGCCACACTTCATTAGTTTCTGATTATAAAATCCAATCAGCAGGGCCATCCGTATTGCTTCCCAGTGCCATTCCTTGGGTTAATGCATTCATAAGACCCACCACTCCAAGGTGTGGATGGACGTTTGATATTAAACTCCCTCCCCCCTCTCAGATATGAATAAATAATGTCGATTGTGACAGCGCTGTTCTGGCGAGGTGACACAGTCAATTATTGGCCCTTCGGATTTTTCTTTGTAAATGGGAAGGGGCGGTTCTGCATTGGTATTGAGCTGGACATGAGGGAGAGAGGTAACAGGGAGGAAAACTTTACGTGAGACCAGTTGATGCCAAAGCCCAATGTGCTGTGCACCTTCTGCCGATAGACACCTGTATATTGTGTATTTGCACAAGGGAAAGACTGTGTGGTTTTTAGTAAGCAACGATTTTACTTGGGAAGTGTACCTCATGCCTGTTTGGTGTGGATGTGTGTGCATGTAATGTGGAGTACACTCATTGGTGTAACTTGGTAGGTTTTGCAGCCCCACTTGGGGGTCTTCATTTTCTGGAGGGGGCACTCAGTGGGTTCGGTCACAGTAAAATACCAACTCCAACGGTTTAAAGAGTTTTGAAAATAAACTATGATTGTGTTTAGTGTGTAATAAATCATATTTATTACTAAATCATGTCTGTATTGCGTCTGTATTTTTTGTAATTATGCTGAAACTTTCGAACGATTTCTTCGCATTTTATGAAAAATGTCCACAATCTGACTGCTGGCGGCACTGTTGAGAAATGAAATTTATAAAAAGATAAAACATTGAAACTGGTATCCATGGCACGACTGGTTCTGCTAGAAACGTACTTGTACATGAACATGGACATGGAGCTACATGCATCGCATACCATGGATCGATCTGCATCCCTGGTCTGCTGTGCCACATTACCTCTTCCGTCGAGAGTTTGTGCTCGACCATCGTGCGTCATTGGTTGATGTAGAAGAAATTTTGCAAAAGAACCAGGATTAAAATTCTTTGAGTTCCCTTAGAATGAGAGGATTCTTCAAGTTTATGCTGTCTTCCGCAGCTACGCGTTCTCCATGTATGCATGCCTAAAGTGTCGGCACTGTGGTATTTCCTGTCTATGGTAATACATCACAAAAATCAATATTCATCAGATGCTAATGAGTCGTGATGACAGGTCCATTTGTACAATACCAGACTGGACTTGCAGGAGAAATGGGTTCAAATACTGTGTTTTATTAACACCAAAACGTGTATTGCGAGGGAGATATTGATATGTGCCACTTTTATTAGACTTGGCTCTTCTGAATATGAGACAAGTTAGCACCGTTGGAGTTGGTCTTTAAAACACCGACAGAGGTAGACTGTCACCAGATTTTTGTCCTCTTATTTCTGAGCTGGTAGCACGGGGGGACCAAGCCTTTAATAGGAGGGGACATGTCCCCCATATCCCTATAGTTACATGTATGCTATTGAGTACGCTTGAGTGATTTCACAAATCTGTGTCCTCTGTGTGTGGGTACCAGGTACACAGCACCCATATATTGTTTCATGTTTGTGTTGGAGGGTGTGAGGAGCTGACACAGAGAGTTGGTAACGTTTTCCCATACTTACGTTATTGTACCTAGGAGTAATATGACACAGTGTACTGTCAAGCATTACATGTACATGTATGGTACCTGGAAGAGACACTTTCAAAATTCACAGTTGACATTTGTGCCCCAGCCTACAAAAAGAAGTTTGAATTTGTCAGATCCACCCTATTAGTTAAATGCTATTAAAAGAATCGTGCACATTGTAAACTTTTTTACCCATTCACCCATTTTCATCAGGGTACCAAACTGAGGGATGCAGTGTCTGTCAGAACAGAGTACATACAGCAGTTGTCCCTCTGTAATGCAAACTAAAACACACTTGCTGACAAAATTGTCCTAAGACTCCTTTTTGTTGGATCCGATCACATTTGTAATCTACAGTAATTGAAGTGATGCATTGTGCACCAACAACCTTTTGCCTCCAAGGGCCCATTTTTCAACTTCACAGCCAACTGGTCACATGTCATCATGCAAATAGTATTGTGTCCTTCATTGCTAAACATTGTACAACACAGAAACAAATTGCACAGCAAACCTGTGTAACTTCACAGAAAAAAGTCCATCTTTTTAAAATAATTATGCACGTCCGTAAAACATACTTGTAAACAAAACTAGGTCCATGTGTACAAACTGGGCCCAATTTCATGGCGCGGCTTAACAGTTACCAGAAAAATCTTGCTTATGTGTGCTCTATTGCATAAAATTTTGCAAACTGCAAGCACTGTTTCAGGGCACTGCTTGATGCGGTTGTGCTAATGGTTGTGTACGGATAGGGATTTCCATTTTTGTGTCACTTAGTTAAGCAAATTTGTTTATCCGAAGTAAGCGTGCCTTTTGCTGTGCTTAATGCTTACTCTCTCCATGTGGAACCACTGTTAGTATAAAATCAAGTGCTTAGGAGTGCTGTGAAATTGGGCCCTGATGTCATCATTTTTTTATAACGCTTTGTGGGTGAATCAGGGCTTGTTCCCTCCCTCTAAAGCATTTTTTAAAATGAAATATCTTTGTAGTGTTTTGTTACAACTTGTCTATTGTACCGTACCGTACATGATTAGTATTAGTTTGTTGTGTAGTAGAGTTACATGTACCGGTACCGTACTCAAAAGTGCTAGAAAAAATTGTTTGTTTATTTGGAAGATTTTTGATGACATCAAACCTTCAAGGAAAGTTTGTTGCAAGAGTTTCCTTGAGGCCTCACACTGCTGACTGATGATATTCTGGAGAGCACTGCATGTGTTCATAATTTTGAATACAGTATCCGATGTTGCTCGTTGTCCATTGCCATTAATACTGTATACATGGTGCTTTTTGGGAGCTTGTAAGGAGAACCCAATACCAAAATGTCACTGTTGACGGATTGTCTGTAAAGCTGGCGCTTGAAATAATGAACTCATTGTGTTACTGTACAACATCATTCAGTGATTGTCTTTCTTTTAAGTTTCACATTAGGTTTGAATTACATGTACCAGTGAACTCAGGACTTGTGCAACTAGAAGCTGTCAAACCCTTCAGCTTGTGCAAATCTTATTTGTCATCCACCAACAGTTTGGGCAAACACTGTTGGGATTCCTCCATACCTGAGAAATCCACAGTCTCCATTGTGTGCTTCCGCTAGAGTTTACAATTTCTACAGTGATGGGTCCCGTTGCCATCATCATCGCAGTTCATCTCAAGATTTGCTCAGAAGGATCTTCTGATGTCCCATAACATGACTCAACAGTTATGAGAGATAGCCTGGCTTAGGGCTGCGAAAATAAAGGAGAGAGAGAGAAAAAAAACTGACTCTGAAGGGCAAATTTATCAGTTTGCAATGTCTGGCTGTTGACAGTCACTCAATGGCCTTATCTGGGGCATCCTTGATACTTTTCCATCAACCCAGAACTAGATCTGGAGTTGGGTAACTAAGGACGCAGAGACGGTGCTGAGTGAATGGAGAATCCAGTAAAGGGGGAAGGGAAGGGGGGGGGAGATGTCGTTGATTTCTGACGGAGATGGCATTGAACTCACTTTACTTGTGTCTCATTCCTGTTGTTCCATCTGCCATGCCAGACCCTTTTTTTTTTTCTTCTGTCACTCTATCTGTACTCTGCAGGTCAATGATCGATCTCGTCACGGTGTAATAAGTGTGCGTGTCGCAAGAAAAATAGGGCACGGCTCCAGTTCGAGAGCAACGTTCTGGAGAGGAATTGGAAAAATAGTAACTTTGGCTGTTGACTTATTCACCCACCGGCAACATTTTTTTTTCTTTTTGTGGGGGGGGACTCGACAAGTGGTCCTGAGAATGGAGATAGATGGCTGTTGCATATGGGGAGATCATCGTTGGGAGAATTGCGATACGCATTTCTTATCAACACCCACTGTTGTGGGCATCTTTGTCATTAGGGAAATTTGGGCACTTTTGGCAGTGGGCATTCCTGTCAAAGAATGGAGGTTATGTAGGGGTGAAAGGTGTCCATTGTGGTGGGGAGTTATTCTGTCATCTCCAATTTGTTCAGATCTTGGGGGTTGCTGAAAAAGGGCCAACTCCTGTTGAATCTGGTCTTCAGCTGATCTACATGTAGGCCCAGTTTTACGGAGTAGCTGAGTTCCCTCCTCCCACTCCCACCAAAAAAAGTTGCTCAGCAAATTTCAGTTTGCACGTAAGCAAACAAAGTGAGGTGGGAACCTGCCATAGGCAATACATGCCACATGTCAGTTTCCCTGGTCACCTGTCTTAGCTAACACAAATTTTGTATAGCTCAACAAACTGGCTGCATCAAAGCCAGTCGGTATGATAAAGCCTACTTGTACATGTCTAGAAAAAGAGGGGAGACTTTGCACCTCTTGTAATGAATGAATCAAAAAGGTGCTTAGTCAAGAACATCTTAACTCGTGAATCACAGTCTAGGCCTGTCTACCAAACATTAATCATTCATTGTTTATTGTGAAAATATTTTCCGGTAGAGTGTTCACGGGGACGATTTTAATCTTAAAGTTGTTCCGAATTGGTCAAGGTACATTGTAGATGTACCGGTACTCCTCCCCCTCAAAAAAAATGGTACAAGCAAATACCGTACTGCCTATTGTGAACATAAAATTCTGACTTTATTTCCAACCTTACATGTACGTGGTTATAAAGATGACACTCTTTGCTCAATTATGCCTTTTATTCCCTCTTGTCTGCATTTCGTTTGATTTGTGTTTGATTCCAAAGGAGCTGCTCACAGTGCCTTGCACTGATGCATGCTGAGGAATAAACCATGTGGCCCAAACTGAATTTTGAGTACTTGTATTTACTTGGGTCTATCTCTGGACTGCCAAAAGCAAATAACATGAAATGAGAAGCATCATGAAACTAATTGTAAGACTGTCTGATTCTTTAATTCCATGCGCAGTAGGTTACAAACACTGCCAGTTGACATTTCACATGTATGTTTAAAATAGACAGTGTTTGCTTGCACAGTCTTTGGGGGACACACTGTATGTGATGGTCTCATTGTTAAAATCTCGGTCTGCAAAAGTGTGTCCTGTCTTTCCAGCCTTTTTCCACAAGTGGGTTCATTTTGATGAAAACCAGACTCACAGAATAAAAGACCTAAAGAGGGTTGAATAGACATCATTTCAACTTCTGACACATGTGGGATGAAAAAAAATGGTGCCAAGCCAATCTTTACCAACAAGATTGCAGCTTCTGCTCTTGGCTTGCAAGAAGCCTTCCTGTTTGTCCTGTATGTTGTGTCGCAGCAGGTCTATACGTAGGCTACCCTCCTTGCTCTCCTTGTCTACTCGTCTGAGAGCCCCTGATTAATGTTGAAAGAGGAAACTAAACGATGGTTCATTAATTCCCTGCGGTTGTCACTTATGTCAACACATCGGAGAGATGCAGTGCCGGGGGAACCCGACTAGAATCAAAGGTCTGTGGCCGTGCCTTCTGGTGATGATGGGTCGCGCGACACGGTAGTCGTCGGGGTGGAAGCAAGATGGTTATTTATGGAGCTTCTGGGTCCAACATTTACGGCGTTGGGACTCCTGTGGCACAGTGACCAGCATGTGAAATGCAGATTCATGAACCCTACAGTGACACTACAGGGACGAAAGGTCATATGTACTCAGGGCCAAAGCATCTGAGCCTGCAAAACATGCATTACTAGGTTCTCAAGTTTTTAGGTTGCTGGATGTCATTTACATGTACATAATACAGAACAACCACACACTGTCTAAAGTTTCTGGAAAACTACTGTTATCTCCATCAACAGTTATTATTCACTGCCAGTGCATTTCCACCTCATGGATCAAAAGTCTCATGGTTTCAGTGGAAACTTTACTCATGTGTCTCTCTTGTTTTCTACAGTGTTTATTTAACCGAAGTCGCCGCAATGTCAGTAAAGGGGAGTTGATTCCTAACTGGTCCACTACCGTGTTCAGGCGAACCATCAGGGTCGTCCGTTGCACACAAGTAGCCTTCGCAAGTGCTCGTTTTTCAGTTGTACGTGTAATTGATACATGTACTAGCTCTCATAAGCGCTAACAAGCACAGGAAAAAACTTGTTCATGTTCAATTTTTCACTAAAGTTTTTGAGAAGATACACAGTCTCACAGGTAATGTAAGAAAGAGTGTAAGGGATCCCTCAAGTTAGTCAGTACTACATGTACATGTACATACATGTACCTTCCAAATCAGATCCTTCGAAATGCAGAAGGATATTTTTGGATGAAATTGTGGATTTTTGAAGAATTCAGGGAGGTAGAAGTCCAGCCACTATTGCAACATGTTGGTTTAGATTTGATGCCCGTTGAAAGTTAAGGTAGGAGGGACGTGTCTTTGGCTTTTTGAAGAGTGGTCCTGTTAGCAGGTTTCAGGAGGGATCTAACAAAGTGCTGCAGGAATTACCTGTAGAACTCCAAGCTTGACTTACTTTTAATGACTTACTTTTAATACATGTACCTCTCCTGAATTTTATAAATCAAGGTTTTGTATCAACATGACTTTGTTGAGGGAAGTATGGGGAGGGGTATGTTGTTTTGATTTATTTTGGTAAATGAGGGCAAAAATCATCCTCCCTGGCAGTCCAAACAATCCCAGATGCACACAGGTCAAAGACTGTGCCCATTTACAATTCTGGAAACTGTTACAGTGCCGGGCAACGTAACAACTCTGGTGAAAGAAAATTTTAATTGGCCAATTTATAACTGGTAGCCCCGGTAAAGTGATTCGCAAGACTCTGGCTCAATGTTTGTATGCACCACCAGTGGCAAGAGTTTTTTTTTTTGTGGTCAGTTGTTGAAATGTTTTATTTGTGACCGCACGGAAATCACTCCTGTTGGTTTATTCAGTAACCCGGGCAGCCAAGTTGCATGCACCAAGCTCCTACTCATCGTGCCATAATGCCACAAAATGAATTTCATTTGGCAGAATTTATCCAGGTTTATTTGTGTCTTGCCCTTATTGCAGTTGGCCGATTGGCTTGTGAGGGTTTTAATTTCCTGTGGCGCAGCCCGGCGTTGCAGTGATAAATATTCGACATTACCTGCGCGGCCCCGTGCAACCCGGCACAGGGAGCCTATTTGTTTTTTAATTGTGTGCCCAGGCCACCCTTTGCGCAAATCTCCCCCTCTTTCTTAATGTGGAAACAAAAGAGTCCACATGTACGAGTACAGTACGTCTGGTTGGGGTTTAATTTCAGCTGTAGTGGCTTTGTGTTTGGGTAAAAGGAGATATTATACAAGTGACGAAAGCAAACACGGGCACTCTCAATCATTTAAAGATGGCTGCATTGAAGCATTGAGAGGGTTAATCTGGCATTTAATGTGGCAGATGGAATGAATTTCTTTTCTGGTGAACAAGGGAAGCAGTACATATTTAGTGAAGTGTGTGCATGCACATGTATAACTGTTATTAAAGTTGTGGCCTTTGTTTATTAAAGAAAACTATAGTCAGGAATCCTTCTGTTATTACCACTCTTTTTAATTTTTAGAGGGTCATAAAAATAGGGTACGAAGTTGTGAGGCGGATTTTCTGTTGTGGAATTGTTTGTAAATAAATATGCATCAAGTACATCTAATATCCCAGTACTCCATACTCATCAGTTGGTTGCAATTATATGATACTAGAAACTGTACATTAAACCACGGTCATCCAAATTTTGGAAAATTCTTATGTACGAGGGTTCCGTAAATTTAGGAAGTATGTTATAAAAGGGTAATTTTGTGAAAGAAAAAAAACAGAGCACTTCAATTTTTTTTTCAAACATGTTTCCAGTAGGTGGCCCAAATTGATGATAAAAATTTAACTTCAATGGTCAGTTTGATTTGTCTGTGAATCAGCTTCCTTTCATGCTGTTTTAGTGTTGACAAAGGAGTCTGTGGCTAGGCTCACTCGTTTCAGATACATGTACATGTATATCAAGACATCCAACAGTGCATGTGGAAATGTGCAAATTTCCCTATCCATCATGCAGTGCTAGAAGTTGAGAATTTCTTTTATTGAGACTTTAAACCATTTAGCGTTTGTATATAAAGCCAGTTACAGGCTTGAAGGAGCCATTGAAATGCAGGACCAGGTCAGAAATCTACATGTACATGTAGCTGCCTTTAATCCATAAGAGATGCACGTACCATAACTTCACGCTTTCATTTTTCCGGGGTTGTGAATGTACATATTGGCTTCCGGGCAACCCCTCAAGAAGTGGGCCAAAGTCCAGCAGTGCTGGCATTTTCCTCGCCTTTGCACCTCTTCGGCAGTTCTACAACATTTGCCAGCCTCGAGGCTCTCCACCCCTCAATCCACTGTCTCCTTTTCTCACATCATCCACAACGACACAATCTGACACCATGAACTCTGTCTTTACATCTACACGGACCTGTATGTGAAATATTGATGCCCTCCCCCCACAGTCGACAACCAAGAATCAAGGCCGTAAAATGGGGGCGGGGGACGAGAAGGGAGAGATGAAATGTATCTTTTGGCAGAGAGGAAGAGGCCGCCAACTTTCACACTGTGTGAGTTATGGAATCTCATGCTCTTTGTGGGTCTAGTTTTGGAGGCAGTGTTTTCAGGAGTGAAATTTATAAAAACTAACAATTCGCAATTAAAAAAAAAAAAGTAAACCAATAAAAACTTTAAGAAACCTCAGATACACAAATTGAATCAGCCAGGAATAAAACATTAAATTAAAACGTTGCACTTCCAGTACAAGTTAAAAATATAAACTCAAAAGAACAGAAATTTTAATAATGAAAGACAGCAAATTGATACACATGCAAAGATACAGTCGAAGCAAAACAGCCACAAGAGGGTTACTTGGACAAACTCAGAAATGCACTCGATAGATAGACAAATAGCACTAGACATAAATTAAAACCAAGTTTTGTTCCTTAATTTTGATGTGCTAGATTTTTTTCCCCAGTATTTGTGTGTGTACATGTACAAGCACACATGGAGTCAAAATAAAATGTCAGGAAACTTTGCCTCCTCATCATTCACTGCCAGCGCAAGAACTTTCATATTTGAAGAGCTGACCCAAGCCCTTCCGCAACATTTATAAACTCGTATTGTAGAATAACCTTAAAAACAGAGGCTTCACAAAAAGAGATTTTTTTTTAGGGGGGGGTTTCCCCGAACCCGCTATAGTGATGTTGACTCTTTCATTTGAATGTCATTCTTCCACTGAGGCATGATTGATCTCATGTTCGTCAGGCTTTTTCAATATATGCTGGGGCTTGGTAATTGATGATATAATCTTTAATTTGCCTTGCGCAACCTGGACTGGTGCTGGCACAAAGGCAGGCAATTTGGGCTCTCCAAAACAGTAAACTTGCAGGGATAATCTTTAGTGTACCCATCTGTACAAAGTTTCCACAGGATTGTCTGAATTTTTACTAGTTAATAGACAAAGCACATTGGGAGTGTGTTTTGACATTGTGTCATATTGAGGAACCCAGACAAATGCTATAGGAGTGTCATTAATATGTTGTATTGGTTGTCAGGTCCTCTGCCAAGTCCCCAAGTTTAGTGACTAGGAGACTTCCCCCCCCCCATGTCCTGAAATGTAGACCACCACACAAACATGCATACATGTGTATTTTGTTTTTGTTTTTTTTTGTTTGTGTTTTTTTTTTCATGGGAATTTGGTCCAACCGAATATTTGATTGAATGAAAGGTTGAATATTCAAATTTTCCGCTATTTGGATTGACTCAGACCAAACCACTCCTTATTTATTCCTGTGGTTCATAGCCATTAAATCATGGGTGGAAATGCAAACATTGTTCCTCCCACTTTCTCTCTTCCCCCTTGCCTGATGATCCGAAACTCATTCATTATCAGGTAATTGGGCTCGGTGTGGTGTGGGCGGACAGCCCAGACACCTCGGGAGGAAGTGGCATGGCTGACTGACCCATGGGGAGGGGGGAATGAGCCAAAGATAGAATGGGTGTGCAGGTGGACATCCTCATGAGATTCCCATCTTGTTTGACAGGGACCTGGCATATCACTGCCAAAGCTGTTTTGATCCCGGTGGGTTCTGTTTCAAGATCAAAAAGATCCATCTGGCCGTGTTGTGGTCAAGTCCATCTCAAATTCTCTCACGAGTAAGAGGGTGAACAGTGATAAAGGAATGCTCTTCTCTCAGTTCATTTGAGTAGCTTGCACATGGCTTCAGACTAGATACATGTTAACCCCCCCCCTAGCTTGGACTGGACTTGTGACTGACCAGCATGGACTTGTGTTGGACGGGGCAATACTTCAATCTGGCCACTGGCCAGTCATTTGAGATCCCCTGCAATACAACTACATGTCCAATGGTACCTCTTGGCTGCTGCAATACTATGCATTCACCTGTAAGAGCTGATGAAATTATTTCCTGTTACCAAGTGTGGGCAGAGAGAGAGAGAAAAACAAACCTAAGAAATGAGGTGCAACTGGACTGGGCACTTTAACGACTTGCCGTCATGTCCTGAGTTATCGTCGCGTCTGTGCCGCTGTCATGAAAGCCGATCGTCCCGCTCACGCCTCCGGTATCACACCTGCGTTGACATGAGACAACATTCTTCGACAAACTGATCTGGGCACAGGAGAGTTTGGCCAGTAGCTGTTCCCCGGGATTTTGTTCTCCCCCCCCAGCGCCCAAACTGAACAAAGGGGCGAAGGTGACTCTACATCTGGCGAGAACAGGGTGTGAAATCCAGACTGAAAATTTGGATGAATCAGCCGAGTTCAGAAAGTTGCTAAGCACAGAAGATATTCACTCGGCAGAAACTGGTAACCGGCCAAACAGTTGTGATATGTACCGGTACATGTACACGTACGTACGAGTTTGTTGCTGGCGTTTCCCCAATTTTGGCATAGCACATGAATTTTCACTGCAGCATTGTGTACAAAGTACATGTATGTAACTCTGTGGAATTGGGTCCTGATCCTAAACTACCGGTACCTGTATCTCAGAGACTCTATGCATCCATTAGCATCAAATACATGTACCTGTTTTAACAGCATTGTAAACATTTCTAACCAAAAGGTCATGTCCATAGCATAGTATAATGCGCTGGTACATGTACATGTATACAATGTAGTTCATAGAAGCAGATTCAAGCTATCGGTATCCCCTTTTCATATAATTTGTACTTCACTCTACCCCGGTAGTGCCAATTGTGTTAATTGGCATTGACTTGCTCAGGATAACTCGCTTCATCAGTGAAGCAGCTTCGACTACCGAGATGAATTTGAAATTTATTCATTGAAATTGAATCATGGTGCCCATTATGATAAGAACGCAACATTAGTATGTACATAAATTTAAATTTGATGAAAAGCAGACATCCTTTTTTGAAGTTTCTTAAGAGCAGATGGAAAGGCGTTTCTGGAAATTTTGGTGTCTGGAGGCAGGGCTTAAAGTAGATTTGAAGGCGACCAGAGAACATCCTATCACCATTCCATTTTGGCAAGCTACATGTATTTTGTTTGAAGGAGGTGGAGCCCACATTTGTAGTGCTTAAAATTCTGTGCCTGTGTTTGTACATGTAGGTAAGTAAGTGAGTGATGAATTACATGCATTTTCTTGTGCATGTGAGTACCGGTACTCCCTGGAAGATACATGTAAAGGTCTCCCCCCAAATCATTTACCGTACCATGGATATTTAGCACAGACTTTGTAAACATAGAGCGTTGTCTGAAAACAGAGGATGTTATGGTAAGCAATGTCTTGAAGTTGTTCCCTTCAAATAGAAATCCTTTGAGAAAAACCTATTTTTCCTTGTTACATGTAAATATATGTCGTCAATAAAACTGAACAGAAAAACTATGAGGCGTAATCATGGTAACACCAAATTTCCGTTCCAACTTCCTATCTTTCTTATTCCTAAAGAAAAGGAACAGAGAAACAGAATCCGAGTCAATTGATTGAAGGGCAATTATAAAATACCCCTGAAAAAACAATGCACGCATCTCGATTCCGCCTCGGCCCAGTAGACCATTAAAAAAAAGAACAAGAGCCAGAATAAAGTGGGAGAGAGCCGTCACATTGTTCATACGACTCCCCTACTTGCCTGGGGTCCTAGAGAGTTGATTGGTGCAAGAGCCCGGCCAAATTGATCGGTCTGGCTGATGCTACGCTGGCTCATCAACAAGTCAATGTTCTCCAGTCCAAACTCCTTTTTTTCCCCTCTTTTTTTTTTTAATTGCCTCTGGTCATTTATGTGATAAAGACATTTCATTTCACTCCTTAAAAAAAAAAGAGTTTGCAGCAAGCTGCAGGAGTTGCTGTTTTTTACCTCCATTAGTCACAATTTAATTTTTGTCTGCATTTGTTTGATTATAACTTTAAGCTTTGGGGCTTGGTGTAGGGAGACAAACGTTGAAGATAAGAATCTTTGACTTCTAGGAGAGAGTGATTTTTCCCCATTTCCCCCTTATTCACATACATGTAAGGTTATAAAAATAGTACCCCATTTGTAATTATTGTTTGAAGCTTTGCCATCTCCCAAGTTTTTCTGAAGGATTGTGATAATTTTTTTTTTTGAGAGAGTTGTTTTTGGCCAAAGGGAATTTAAGGCAGTTGTAAAAATAGATCTTATTTGTGAACTGCCATTCTGGAGGTGAAAAAAATTCTGGAAGGCCCTTGAATCAAATTGTTCTGTGGCCGCACACTCTCAGATGTGGATTAATTCTAAGGATTTCCTCACTTTGAATTTTTTGTGGATTGATGCTTTGGAGGCAGACAATTTGTTGATTGCTTCCTTTTGTACTCTTTAAGGCATTTGCCATTTTGTAGGGTTTGTTTAAAAAAATATGTGAAATGCTGTTGGCATTTCTGTAGTGTTCCTACAAAAATGCATTGTATTTATGCACACAGCTGATTTGTTTTGAGGAGCTACCGGTACATATCATTTTAAACCTTTCTGACTTTTGGAAAATTTTCGATTTTATTGGTTGTTACTTCCAAATGAATTTTCACTGCTAGAATTTAGCACATTTGGCGATGCCATTTGGCTCAAGATGCAGGGCGTCAACACTTCGTCTGAGCTGACTCCTCTTCAGCCCTATTTATTGGCCTACAAAATTGAGCAAAGCCTAAAATGCTCCCCTCTCCCCCATTGCACATTTTGCCGTTGTTGTTGGTCACTTTGATACCCTAACCCTCCAGTTGTGAGAAAGGCTGCGAATATTCAATGTCTCTCCCCTTCCCCTCCCCCCCCGCGAGGCTGTTATTGTAGCTTAGATTGTTAACTCTGTTGTGATATCAAATTTAGAGGCAGTTTGAGCGAGCCAACCCCCCTCGGGCCCTGTCGGTTTTGGTCGTGGCTGTGGTCATCATTGTTTGTCGCTACACGGGGCAACGTTGGGGGTTGCTCTTTGTAATGCGCTAGGCAGGTGAACCATAGGGCAACAAACGTGTGACCCATTATGCATTTTACCCTCTTTTTTTTTAAGTTAATGCTTGGAAGCATGGAGAAAAGTCAAGTATGTTTTTGGTCTGCGTTTAATGTTAATGAAAGGCCAACAACTTTTGCATTTCTTGTAAAAGACCCTCTAATGAGTGTACTTTTTTGTGTTTGAGCCCACAACAATAATATTCCTTAGGAGCACTGTGTTTTAGAGCTCCGCTATTTTCTGAAATTGTTTTGTTTGTTTGTGTGTTTATTGACTGAGGTTTGTCTGTTGCATTACTTGTTAACTTCATAAGATTTCTTGTAAAAGACCCTCTAATGAGTGTACTTTTTTGTGTTTGAGCCCACAACAATATTCCTTAGGAGCACCGTGTTTTAGAGCTCCGCTATTTTCTGAAATTGTTTTGTTTGTTTGTGTGTTTATTGACTGAGGTTTGTCTGTTGCATTACTTGTTAACTTCATAAGATACTAATTACAACCAAACTGAAAAAATCAACATAACTGTATGCAGGGTTCCAAGTACCCACTGAACCAGTAAACTAGGGCTAGTGTTTTCAACATCAATCTTGAATCATTGATATTGGTACTCCTTGTAGCCGAGCAGACTAGCGTTTAGACCTTGATTAAAATATGGTCCTCTAAATCAAAACCTCTGATAACATCTTATCTAGGTGATCTGAGCTTGACCAGGTTAGGGAACACTGGATTTCAATTTTTTAGAGAGTCACCTGCTTGGTTATGCTGAAGTGATCTGAATCATGATAAATTTGGTCTCTGATTGTGCATACAATTTTCCCCCACAATAAAGTCTTTAAGAGTTTGTCCCACTTTGAAATTCCTGGCTTGTACATTGTATTTCCTCTGTATGTAAGTGCCCCCTCATGGATGACGAATGGAGAGGTATACGGTAGGTGCGACAGGTGCCACATGAATGTGCTGCAGATTTGCAGACTTACATCTGTGCACTCCATTCTGTGTGTGTACTCAAGCAGGCTGTTCCTGGGCAATTGTAGAAATAGCTCTCAGTTGTGGTTCTTTTTCAGCTTGTCCAAAAAAAGGGCTGATACACATGTACATGTAACTAAACAGCAATATGGTTTATTTCCATACTTGTACATGTACATGGGCTGATACACATGTACATGTAACTAAACAGCAATATGGTTTATTTCCATACTTGTACATGTACATGGGCTGATACACATGTACATGTAACTAAACAGCAATATGGTTTATTTCCATACTTGTACATGTACATGGGCTGATACACATGTACATGTAACTAAACAGCAGTATGGTTTATTTCCATACATATCAATTGTACATGCATGTGGAGGATAAAAACTGGGCAACAGATAAAGTTGATGCTTTACTAACACGTACTTTCATTTCAAGAAACGAGATAAAAGATCAGCAGCAGTCACCAGTAGTACTTGTTTGTTGTAATGTGGTCTGTTTGGTCTCTGGTGTTAATGGTCAGAGTCCAACCTCTAACTTCCTAATCACAGTCACGCCATCAGTGATGATTTTCATCATCATTCTGTACAAAAGAGCTAATTTAGTGGGCCAGTATTACGCGTGTGCCCGTAGGAGACAAATTGGCATCATTAGGTGAGGAGTCAAGAAACTCATACCTGAGTTGTGAAACATTGTCAACTTTCAACTTTTAGGACAAAAAAAACCCCAAGACTTTTGTGCCCGTATGTTCTGTCGTTCCAGCCCTCGCCCGAGCACACTTGTGAGCCCGAAACAGCAAATTCCTCAAAGCTTAATTACTTTCCATTGCAGAAACTAAAAGTAGAATGACCGAAATGCCAAATCCATACTTCCCGCAGAATTCGAAGCCTGCCGTGGCCGGCCCGTCGCAAGGGGAAAGTCAAGGCAGTGTTACACATTGCCCCCAGCGGCTAGCAGGGGTCATCTTTCCTGCGCAGCTTTCGAAATCTCTGGTGGCGAGATGGGCCTGGGGGTAGAGGAAGTGTATGATGTTGGAGGGGGGGGGGGAGAAATTGTCCTCCCCTCCCCTTCTCCGTTCCCCGCTCTTGATGCTCAACTTTCCTTGGACTGGCTGTGCAGACGGAAGTGGGAATAAGGGTATACATGTACATGTACATGTGTAACATAGTGGCTGTATTTATAGCCATGCATACAAGTACATGTACATGCACTAGTACCTCATACATGTACAGTACGTGGCATGGCTCCGGAGTCATTTGTACATGATATTAAAGTTTACAATTGAATATTACATGATATTAAGTGGAAAGGCTGAAAAATGGCTGTGCATTTTCAAATTACTTATATACATATCTATAGCAGAAAATGGATGTAGATTGAGCTGGACTCTTCAAAGAAAGTGACTTCAGATGTACCGTAGGCTAAAGTCAAAAACTAGAGCTGAGAGACAGAGGTGAAGATTAAAGTTTTTTAACATTTGACAGAGGTCCCAGAAGTCGTTAGTTTGCAAAGCATTAATTATTCAGTGATCCTCTATCAATTTGGAGAAGAGCAAGCTGGAGAATGTGTTGATACAATGGGGAATGTGACTTGCCTCGGTATGTCCCTGTTTTGTTGAACTCCAGAACACATGTACGTTGCCAAAGGGAAATTTACATGCTGGCGGGTACCTATAGGGAGTGACATCCATTGAGTTTCGTGAGGAATTTCGGATGTTGCATCCTGTCTGCTGAGCAGTTCTTTTTAGAGCTCAATACAATCCTGGTGTTTTAGTTACTCCGTGAAAGCAGCCTCTTGGCCACGTTTAATGGTGCAGAAGGGCCAGCGTGGAGCATCTCGGTCAGTGTGTATGGGTGTGCATTTGGCTATGTTCATCAGACACTGTGTTAGTTAAAATGGTAAAAGTTAAAACGGTCACTCGCTACGGGGGCGGTCGTAAAAGTAAAAATCACCGAGCATCCAGACACTGTTTTAATTTGTCAGGTTTAACCTGAAGCAGTTTATCTCCTTTTTGCGGGGTCATGAAGAACTTTCACTCATTTACATACGATAAAGCTCGCGCAAGTTCGTTTCCATGCACACATGGTAGCCTACACTTAAAGCAGGTTGGACTGGTTGCCGATATACTTACTGTACCACATATAAAACACGTACTTACTTTTAAAACTGTTTAGCACTAAAGCCTCCCTCCGAGGTGGTTTAAATCACCGTTTTAACTCCGAGAAAAAACCGATTCGGTGTAACTTAGAAAGCATCTAGACATCATTGTAGTGCAAAAGTCACACCAAATCCGATGTAACTACTGTTTTAAGCTTCTTTAAATGGTGTCTGAACCTATCCTTTGTTTTACATGTACATGTATACCTGTACCTTAAGTGGCCTTGGGAACAAAAGAAGTTTACATGATGTAGCATTGGAAAGCGTCACGTGGACTTGTACCTATGTCCGCACTTGTCCCCCTCTCTGAAATACTGTTTTAGATGTATTTTGGGGTCAGGCTATCTGTCTGAAAAAGAACGGTCAAGAAATCATCGTAAAAAATATAGCTTTTGAAAAATGAGTAATTTCATCAAGTTTCTTGACTACACAAGATAAAAGGAATGTCCAACCTAGGCTTACGATGTAAGCAGTGGGTAGGACCTGACTGCATTGTTGGGAAGTTTTTATTGGTAGGCAATTTAGGACCGAGTTGCACAGCATTTTTGGTTCCGTTTAAATTGTCGTAAGGACGAGTGTTTCTTGTCCTGCGATTCTTGTTGTTTCCCCTGATTTTGATACATGTCATGGACAAATTTGTCCTGAATGAAAGGGTATCAGTGACTAGTAATCAAGACTATGTGAGGCGTGTTGTGTGCAGTTAGCGGAAGGAAAACGATTTGAAGCTTTCCAGAAATTGTACTGCCTGGTCAGGACTGCCCTGGCAGCATTCGGTTTTCTGTAGAATGGCTTAAAACAGCCGGAAATCAATATTTGTGAACAAGGTTTAGCTGTCAGTGTTTAATAAGGATTCCTCAGGCAGGGTTGGATCTCAACTCCCATCCACATGCATGTATTTTTTATGACTGTTTTCACGGGGCGTTTGCCCTGATGGAGTTGGGAAGCAATCTTCCCGCTCGAACTGTAAATCTCGCAGCAGACAACAGCTGACAAATGACAGCGATGGTGCTGTGCTCAAACCCCCCTACCCCCTCGTGCTTTAATTGCCAGTGCGAAGTGGAGGTGATTGGAGTCCTTTGCCGTCACACCATGAAGTGTAACATGTCAGTAATTTGATCAAGTGTCGCAGGATATGAAAGAAACATCAGGCAGTAAATACATTCATTTCTCCTGATCTGATGGATCTTTGCCCTGGTGCGCACACAAAAAAAAAAAAATGACAGGAAAGGCTGTTGAAAAAGCAGCTTGATTGGGTTCTGTCTGAGGCGATTTTCTTAAATCGTGGCCCAGCTGAGTTCAACCTCAAAGCCAGTTTATATTTGGTGCAGAAGTGAACAACATGATTTTGTGACGTCAGTTCACGCTGCAAATTTGCAAAATTGAACACATTTCAACTTAAGTAAAGTGAAATTCACTGCTAACGTGTTATGATGTCAGTGTTGCTTTGCTGTAGCATTCAGCTTAGGTTTTCACCTGACGCAACATCAGTATAGAGTACCAAAGTGAATATGTCACACGTACACTTATGTGTGTAAAAAGCATTACTGGGAGAACCCACGCGTGAACCAATACGCGCATACTCCATTCATTTGTATGGTATCTACTGATTCTAAATGACGCCATACTTCAGTACTCTATAGAGGCTTAATTGAACTTAATCTTATCAGTCTTGAACCTTTCAACTTCAGCATCATAGGTGTTCTGATTTCCTAATTAACTTCTCAAAAATTCTCACAAACTTTAAAAAAACAAAATTCTGAAAATCAGGCCTTTGTAAAACTGTTGGTCCAAAAACTACATTTGAATTTTGAGGTGGTGTTGACAGGCCTGTGGGGGGGCAGTTGCTCCCCCTCTGTGATCAGCTGGTCCCCCTTGGCAAACCATAAGTATCAAAAGTATCTATTGTTCTTGAGATGTGCCCCCAGTGGGTACCGGTACTCCCTCCCCCCCTGAAGCCTGCAATGGGGCTGGGAGTTTGAACCCTGGCAGTTTTGCAATTTTGTTTGACCAGATGTAGTTTAACTTCACTTTTAACGGACAGGAGTAAACTTCAAAGTGTTGAAAATTTTGCTTTAATATGTGAAGTGTTTCCAAGATCTCACAAGGTGCGTTAAACCCATATAGTAGGCTGCCTTGTGTTTGGAGTGGCAAGTGTTGGACCGTGAGCGTCATGGTGTATAGAACGTGGGAAGGAGGTGTTACGTGTCCAGCCTCGTCAAGTTCGCTCAGAGAAGCAGCAAAAAAGTACAGGTGTTTGTTTTATGTTGCAGGTGTTTGAGCTCTGACCTAGATCCATATTACACTGAGTGTACTGCAAGGAGTTTCAGGTGCATCATCCTGATAAGAAGTTCAAGCCAAATAGTGCCCAGTATGCATTCATGTATGCGCACCCTTCAGGTCTGGTGGTCTTGTCAAAGGCTGCAGGTGTGAAAGGTGGCTTTGGGCCAGTTCAAGGAGATGCCCCCGTCAATATCAGGTGGTATGGATTTCCTTGGTGATACTTCAGAAGGAAGTCTTAAACAAGGAGTCCTGAGGGAGTAGTGTTACAGTACAGTGCCACCACTATACTGAACAGATATCAAACAATCAAATGTACCAAACATTACCCTATAGCTCCTGAATTCTCCATGGTTTATACATGTACATGTACTTCTTGTAGAGACCTCTTAAAAGACCTTCCCAAGACCCCGCAGGACACGTAGTCAAAATTTAAGTCACAAGCTATTTGTTACAAGCTAAACTGTAACAAAAACATTCCTTGTCATTGTTGATCTTTGTCACTTGTGACTGATCTTGTGATGGTCTTGACTGCAACACAGCCTTTTAGGTGGGGAGACCATCATGTCAGGACTTACAGTATTTGATTGATTCACAGACAATGAACAAGTTATTTTACATTCTGTTGGGCTGAGAGCAACCGTGGCTGACAACATGCCAGTCACACTGCTAGTTTTTAGACGCTGCTACTAACAAAGTGAGCTGTTGTGCAGTGGTTTCTTTCTTTTGATTTGATATTTTTGCTCTTATGAGGATTTTTGGCTATGCTACCATATTCCTTGTTTGGACAAACCATAGAGTTGAGTTAATAGAGTTGAGTCATGGAGTTGTATTACATTACTAGAGTGCTACATGTATCTTGCAGTGCAGAGTGAAGTCTGCTCGACCGTCGACGCCTTCCGTTTTGTGCACAGACGTTATGAAAGCTCAAAATCTTATACAACTTTTGTATGGCTATCTGCCTACCGGTGTCTGTGTCTATATTCTAATATGATGTGTCAATAATGCCGATGTGCCAAAACCTTAAATGCACATTTCAATTCACAATCAGCAGAATGTGCATTTGGTTTTGCTCGGTGTGAACAATGCAAATGTGTGTGCATTTGTGCTGCAGATGAATTTTGCTGAGGCTGTGTCATGCATCTTATTTACCTTGTGTGCTGGCACATGTCTGTTCTTCTGTGTTCTGTTTAGAGTACATAACTTGGAATTTGTCCTATCTTATTTTGATATGTCCCAACTTCTCTGCACTTAGTACACTACTTATTCAATATGCCCGTACCTGTAGCTACTTCTGAGTTTTTCTGACTCTGAGAGAACTGGTTGGGAGAATATCTTGTTCTCAACATTTCAAATACATTCAAGCAACACTGACTATTTATCAACCACTTGTCGATTTTGGCTGGTACTCCGTTTATATTCTGTGCACAGGTCATCAGGAAAAAGAAAAACCATTAGTCAACAATAGTCAATGCTTGAACTTGCTCCTCTATATGGCATAATCCATCTCCAAGAATCTTTCCAACCATGTTGTCCAAAGGAGGGACAGGAAAAAATCCGTCCAAGATGTCGAGACAGAAACCCTCACCGTCAGTTCAATCTGAACCAACAACTCTCCGATGAGGAGATTGAAACAATTTCAATAGACTTTAGCCATTAGGATATCGCGGCGTCTTGTGAACGCCTTGCTCTGCCTTTTGAATGTACATGTATGTAGAAGTAAAGAACTGTGCAACTTCACCTTCAAGGTATTGGTAACTCTGCCAGTCAGAGTCTTAATGCCCTTGCCCTGGTGCTGTATTCTGCGCAGCCAGAGACTCCCACATACTTGTATGCACTTAGAACCTCAAAATCCCCAAATGAAATAAAATGGCCTCGCCTCATGATGTCCTCTTTAAAGTACAGAGAGACAATGAAACTCATCTTACTCCCTCCCCCCCCTCCTTTTTTTCGTTATCATCCCCAATACGCTCACCTACGTGTTACCCGAAGGATTTCTCCCCACACTTATTGCATCAGGCCCAATCTGCCACATCCATCACAAAACATTTGAGATGCTAATTGTGTTAGCCCGGGTGCGATTGCGTAGAATTTGGAAACGTGGCTCATGTTTTGGTGCCGCGGGGCCCAGTTGCCCCCTCTCTCCGTCTGCGATGTCAGCATATGTGATAATTTGCTGGTCCTAACCTAGGTGATGATTTGCCGGGGGGAGACTGAGAAGCAAGAAAGAAAGGAGAAAAGTCGACATGTAGATGCAAGCCTTTCCTCTCTCATTTTAGTTCTATTGTGAAGTGATATTCTTTCCCAGCACTCATTATAGGGATAAATAAATTACCAGTGTCTAAATATTGTTTCTTAGCCTCTTTTGTAATCAAATTCTAATTCCAAAGATAGCAAAATGTGATCTCGGTGGCTGAGTATGTTGATTCTGAAGGCCTTTTTCTACGTCTCTGTGTGATGGTACTTACGGTAGTAATTGATTTGCAGGTTGTTTCTGTCTGACATTGAATATTACATGGATCAGCTGATATTAACAAAACACTTCTTTTTATGTTGGAATTTAAAAAAACATATTTTTGGCCCCCAGACTTCCCAGTTCGATGTCTGTTTTTTTGTCACCTTCACTGGAGTAAGATGTCAGAGTGCACTAGTTACCAGTTCCATTATACTGTTATGTGAGAAATACTGTTTGTCTTTAAAGGAGACTGTACATGAACTATCCTATTTTTACTCAAAGTGCTGGTCACAAATCCTGTCCACTTCGAGCGGGAACAAAGAGGACGTGTGTGTCGATGGAAATGGTGGTCCTTTGGTACAAACTCACCGTGCAGGCACACAAGTTATGTGCATTTGGCGCAGGGCACACTGAGTACGTGCAGTGAATCTATGCTGGAATGTTTGGTCTTTATGTGTGCACCGAATGCATACAGGGACCCAGTTGGAAAACTTCTCACCAGCCTTTCTTTCTTCCGCCGGTGAGGGTTCACTTCAACTCAGGGCGGAAACAGTAGAATATCATGTTGTATGTGGTGCCAGGTTTGCAACATTATTGTATCTGATGTGCGAACCCATATGAAAGGAACGAGCCCAACCAAATGAACGCAATGAAAGGAGCGCAGAAACTGAACAAGCTTTAATCATTTGTGCGTCTTCTTTTATATACTTGGGCTAGCCGCCAGCACAGACTGATACATGTAATGCTGTACCAAATTAACATAACAACTGATATCACAAACATAGTCTGACAGAAAGGATAATTTCAAACGTACATGTACCGCTATGTGTCGTAGATGATAGAGTAAACCCTGGTAAAAGCAAATGCTAAACTGTCAATGATCCTTTTTGAAACTCATTTGGAGAAACTTTAATTGATGTTTTTCTTTTCCAGGCAAAGAATCCCTTCCAAAAATGTTTACTACTACCGCTGCCCTGACCACCGGAAGAACTACGTTATGTCGTTCCCCTTTGCTTTTGACAAAGAAGGTGACACGTACCAGTTTGCCTACTGCTATCCGTACTCCTACACACGCCATCAGACGTATCTGGCAGCCATCGAGAAAAGGAAGCTGAACTACTTGGACCGGGAGCTGCTGTGTCTTAGCGTGGTAGGTCTTTGTTGTTACCAGAAAACTAGAAAACCTGTCTTGTGACTATAAAATTAGAATTCCACTTTGCATTTCCAAAAATACTCCAGGCAACATGAGAACGCATGACAAGTTTGAGCTCTCGACTCCAAGTTGTAAAATATGGCTGCCTGAAGAATGCATTATACAGGCCAGGGCCCAATTTCACAGTGCTGCTTAACAGTGTAGCAGAAAAGACGTGCTAATTGAAGTAGAATATTTTGCTAATCATAAGCACTGCTTCATGGCATTGCTTGGCGTGGTTCTGCATACGCTTCCACAGAGATTTCCCCTTATGTCACTATAGCAATTTTTTCCGCAGAGGTAAGCATGCCTTCTGCTTGTATGTTTGCTGTGGTCTTCATTAAATATGCCTAGCCTCTGTTAGTATGAAATCATGGGCTTAGCAGCAGCGTGAAATTGTGTTCAGCTTCCTTCCTTGTTCTTCACAGCATGCGTGGAAACACTTGATCATGCACGCATGTGCTTTTCTGTGTGAATTTCAGCTTGGAACCGGCTTTAGGCAATTTTACGGCATTGTAAGGACCTTTTTTTCTTCTTGCTAAATTGTTTCAGAGTACCTTTGTGTATGGTTCTATTTGCAGACATTATTACTGTGTTCATAACGGAGCTGTTTGCTGCCACCTATATGTACATTGGCTTTAGATATTTCCTGTGAGCTTGATGTGTACAGCAGAACAGTAGCCGAAGATGAAATACCTGTACATGTATTTTGCACTATGTAGGAGTCTTTTGAAACAGGTTTTCCTGTACAAATTCAGTAGTCACTCCAGAAACATTTCAACAGATCTATTTTGATGCATGCAGTGCCGCTTCTCTTGCAGTTGTAACTCCGAAGAAACTCAGAAAGGCTGCAACCCATCCCCAGTGATTTTGCAGGTTTACTGCTGTTGACTAGAATTTGGTGGAAGTACATGTAAATGACCAAAGCTTTTGTTGCTTTATTTGACCGTTTTGTGAGCCACTCAGTAGTCTTGATGGTTGAAGTTTGTAAATTGAAAAAGTGCAATCTGATCTGTTAAAACCTAAAATTTGGTCTCATTTCTTATTTCTTTTCTTGTTTTACAGAGTAAATATCATGCAGTACCCACAACCAGAGTGCTCACAGTTTCTAACTGGTTGCATGAGAAATATAATGACAGTTTTGAAATACGTAATATAAAATATGCACTTTTGCAGCAGCAACTCATAAAGACCAAAAACTGGAGGTGCAAGACTATTTCTTTCATTTACATGTACAATGTGGATACAACTTTTGTGACTGAAGAGGTTTCAAAATCATATCACAAACAATTTTGAATAAATTCAAAAATCGTAAAAGGACTTGATGACATACACCAGGCGTTGCTTCAATATCATTGTTGCTATATTACAATCAAGTGTCGCATAAACCTCATCTACCGTACATGTACACCCCTCTAGGGCATTCCTGCATTTCCTCCTACTCCCCCACAACGCCAGAAACTGCCAATTCCCCCCCGCCTCCACATTCCCGGCCACTCCATGCTTCCTCCCCTCTCTCTCTCTCTCTGTGTCTCTCGCAGGCACGACTGCAGGATCTCCGCAAAACTGGACAAGCCGAAGAGTCCCAGTATACCGTAAATGTTATCACAAACCTGACTGGCACCTCAAAGTCAGTATTGACAAGTTGTTGAGGGGCAGAGCTAGTCCCGTCCCTTCTTTAGCTGGCCTTCAAGGCTGCATTATAGGATTACTGTCATCTGCCAGTCTTACTAACCCCCCCCCACACACACCAGGCGATCAACCATTTTCGTTTTTTTTCCCCCCAACTCCTTCTTTCTCGCTTGTCTGAAGAGGTTCTCAAGATGGTGAATACCAATCGTCGGCGTTGGGTCCACTGTTTCTCTTTACGCTGAGCTTGAGATGTGCAATTGGCTTGTCTTTCAATCCGAGTGCCAAATTTGTTTCACAAATATTGGACAGGTTTGCCAGACATTTGCTGTTTTCATTGCAGTGACTTCTTCACTGAGCCATGGCGTGTTGGTTTTAAGGAAATTGCGCTTACATTGTGTAATACAAACACATTTTTGTGGGGATTTTTATCTTGAATTGTTTAATCACACATACTTGTACAGTATGTTGGGATTGACATTTTACGATGTAAAAGTAGAATTTTGAATCAGTTTTTTAAAGTTTCCTGTTTTAAGGAAACTTTACCTTTGATTAGTTTGTATTCTCTTAGACTTGCCAACTGAAAACTGTTGGGAAGCAGCCAGAAATTGTTAATAAATCCTCAAATGAAAAATGCCCTTTTCTCCCTCTGACTGTACAGTCTGCACGTCAGAAAATTGTGTGGGTTAAATAATTGTTTTTTCATTGAACCAGAAATGCTCGTTCTCAGGGGCTGTTTTCATTTGGTTGATTCATTTTGAGGAGGAAAAGAGCATCAGAGATCTCAGGATAGAAATCTGACACAAATGTCCCATAACATTGAATTAACTCGGGACTGATTGAAGATGCTGAGGGTGTTTACCCTAGCGTAGAATTTCACTGAAGCTGAAAGACTAGTAATGTAAGATTAGGAAATGATGAAAGAACAACTTACCCGGTACAGTCTCAAAATAACAAAGTTGTCTGGCACCAAATTGTTCCTGCTTCCTGTGTCATGCCTTTCGTTTTTAGTTGGTGTATGATATTTGAGGGAAGTAGGTCTATGGAATGTTTTCTTTTTTATAGAAAGTTGTTTATTTCAGACAAATTAAGGACATGATTGTTTGTCCCCGTTTTTACTTTGAGTTCTTTTGAAAATTTAATGTGTTTAAATTTGTCCAAAATGTTCTGAAGATTTTTTCCTTTCTCCAAAAAGTTTAGTCTGTGGAAGCTCTCGAACTATAGGATTAATGAACTTAGATGAATGAATGGGTATTGTAGGTGGTAATCAGTTACATTGTTGAGATGGAAGCGAATGAAAAGTGAGATCTATATATGCAAGAATGGATTCAGGATGATCTGATAGGAAAAACCGGTAGAAGGTGCAACCTAACATGACATTGTTTGTGCACTCGTCTTGGGAGATTGGCAAGTGAAGGTGGTTTCCCATTCCTCAGAGATCATATTTACAGGCAGACGACAACAGAGGAGACAGACTCCTAGCTAGCAAACAAGTAGCGAAAACATTGGCCAAATAAACCCCGACGGCGAGGCAGAGTGTCTGTCTCCCCCTCTCCCTACTTTCATCTTTCCCCACGAACCCAGGTACATGTAAATACAGGTGACCTTGGCTTTGACTGTCAGTGCCGATTAGATGAGAAGAGCTCCAGTGGTGATGATTCAGCATCCACTGTAAACACACCGAACCTCACAGACATACACAAAAATGCCGACAAGGCTGAGACAGAATAAAAGGGGAAAGCAGGAAGGGAATGAAAAGCGTTTTACCAACTTCTGCCTCCCCCCCTTGGTTAAATGGGCGGGTGGTGTCACCAACGGAACCAAAAAAAAAAAAAAAAATAAAAATTAGATTTCACCTGTTGACAGATAACAAGAGACAAAAGAAGGCGGGAAGGGAGGCCAGTGGTTAACACTGGAACAAGGAAACGGCCGGTGATAGGTGTGCTGTCCCAGCCAGGATTCTTGGAGCCAGGAAAGAAGTCGAGGGATGCCTGTTTAAATTTGTCTCCCGTCTTTATTTTGTTTTGTTTTGTTTTTGTTTTTTTTGGTGGTGGAGGCAAATTGGGAAAGTGGAGACAGGGAAATTTGGAAGGAGGAAGGAAAGAGGGAAATGAAGTGGCGCAGAGTAATGAGTGGGGAATTGATCGCAGTCACTTGGGGTTTTAGGAGAGAGAGAGAGGTAAACAGGTTTTTTTGGGGGGTGTTTTTTATGTACATGTATGTACTGTATGTTGTTGAGGAAACCCTTTGTACCAGTGAGCAAAGACTAGACAAAAATATTGGATTTGGAGCCTTGAGTAATTAAATTGGCAGTTTTTATGCCACACTGAAGGAATGATCTCATTCAGGTAACTTCAGTTTGAAGGCCAAAATTCTTTTGAGACAGATTTGGAGTGATGATACGGTTTAATTTTGGTATTCAGGAGAATTTTGTGTTGAGATTTGTCTGAGAGAGATTGACTCTTCTAGAATAATTACTGCTGATTGATGTTTTTCAAAACCTGGCATAGCTTGAGGGTCTCGTTGTTTAAGATTGCTGAAGATTCAAAAGAAACAGCTACATGCATAAGAACATAGCAAAATTTGGCAGTTTACCTCTCTGACAGGTAATCTTTACGTACTTACCTAAAATTGCATTATTTATGCATGTGGCAAATGTGGAGAAAAGTGAGCTAGCAGTTTATGTATGGCATATGTAAACTTCTCTTCTGCTCAATTTAACGATGTGTATATGTGTAAACTGACAATTTGTTATGGGAGGGATTCATTCATTGTGTCAGAGTCCAGATCTGTATTTATTCCACTGCTCTGCATTTGTCATAACACACATTAAAACTACAATGTCACAGCAAGGTGCTAGTGGTGTGTGCCATCCAGTAGAACTGACGCTCAGCCACTGGAGGTCTGCTCATCAGAGCGAGGGAGTGTGAGCTGTCAGGTTTAGCGCTCTGGGAAGCTCCGCCAATATATTGCCCCGTCAGAAGATAGCCGGCTCATGCATGCGTGCCCGCAGCATGCCACGGCCAAGGTTACAGTCGGGACGGGGGGGGTTTAGAGATCCTGTTTTTCTGTTTGCTATTACGGCAGGGCTGCAGATGGGGGACTGCAGACTTGCATTCAATCAAGCAGAAAAACCCGAGTACGCATTATCCCTTCGCTGCCACCTGCAAGCAACCCCCCCCATCATCAAGATTTGGTACAAGATTCGCCAGCAAGGACATCTGACAAGTCTAAAAACGAGTGTAGTAATATACTGCTCCTGTCACAGGCTTATGAAAACAAGGCTTTTTCTTTATGTTAGTCTCTTTGTTTTCGGTGGACCATTTTTAGTGGCTCGTTGTTGATATAGCAAGTGTCATACAGTAGTATTGTGAGGAGAAAGAGCTCTGCATTTGTATAAATTGCTGAAGGATTTGCTTTCGTGGTTTTTTTTTTTTGAGAGGCAATGCCATGCTTCCATTACCACTACATGTGCATGTATGTAATTCATTTCCATACAGTTTTATTGTACTGTGATTGTGGGAATGGTACAAATTCAACCACAAAATAACCTATAGCCAATGAACAGCAAAACAAAATGAAACATTTGCCAAGTTACCATTTTCATCTACATTTGTAGTCATTCTGTGGCTGTTCATCATTTTTATGGGGGATGAGGCAGTCTGTTCTGGTTTCTATTTTGTGTCTGCTGACTTTTGGAAAAGTGTGTGAATTGAATGCCAATATTTTTCTTTTGCTCAAAACAGGTTCTTAATTTTAGTCACTTGGCTGGAGACAGGATTTTTAGTTGTGTAATAAACGGAAACGGACATATATACTTTTAGTCCAGGTCATTCATGGCAAATGGCCTGCCTTACGGTACCTTTGTCACAGAGTGCAGAACATTTTAATACTGCGGTTTTCACCCTCCCTTTCACTTTGTATATTCAGCTGTCAGAATGCTAACTGTGAATGCAGTTAGATTTATCGGAGGTTTCTTTTCAGCACATAGTACATGAACTAGGAAACAATGGGAGGGATTTGTTGACAGAGGTCACAGGCTCTAACTCAGCCACAGAGGATTTGTACAAATACATGTAACTCTTTGCTTTTCTTACCTTTGTAGCACTGAAAATCTCCAAATCAATTTTCTGATACTGTTTTTAAGTTATACGTCTTGGACAACTGTGTTTTCTACTCATTTTTGGGGGGCCAAGAACTTGTGAGGGGTGCATATGTTTACATCAAACAAAAATCATACTTTTGTTGCTCAGAGAGGTCATGTGGGTGGCAGCCTGAGTGTGGACAGAGGTCACAGGGTAGTGATGTTGTCGAAACAATGTGAAGAAAGAATTGTAAAAGTTTATAGTTAAATTTACTTCTGGTGAGTGAGGTGTGAAAATGATACCATGAGCTTGATAAGAGAAATCTTCAATTTGGGGGATTTTTTTAATCCAAATTCAAGACATCAAGGGCCAATTTCATAGAGCTGCTTCAGCACAAAATTTGCTTAAGCACAAGAAATCCTTACTTTATAAATCAGGTAACCAGCTAAAACTTAGCACGACAATTTGTGGCAAATTTTGTGCTTAAGTAGCTCTATGACATTGGTCCCTGCAGGCAGGGTGAAAATGAAGGACATTTTTCTGGTTATCCTGAATATTTCCTATGCACCAGTAGAGACAACCTTGAAAGTTTTATTTAAGTGCACTTAAATGTGTTGTATGTACACTGTTACAGTATGGCTGACAGTGTTAAGACAGTATGGCGGACATTGTTAGTGTGGCTGACAGTGTTAGGACAGTATGGCTGACAATGTTAATACAGTATGGCTGACAGTGTTAGGACAGTATGGCTGACAATGTTAATACAGTATGGCTGACAGTGTTAGGACAGTATGGCTGACAATGTTA
>NW_019091400.1:1311396-1351218 GCF_001949145.1 Acanthaster planci
TGTTAGGACAGTATGGCTGACAGTGTTAGGACAGTATGGCTGACAGTGTTAGGACAGTATGGCTGACAGTGTTAGGACAGTATGGCTGACAGTGTTAATACAGTATGGCTGACAGTGTTAGGACAGTATGGCTGACAGTGTTAGGACAGTATGGCTGACAGTGTTAGGACAGTATGGCTGACAGTGTTAGGCAGTGATGTAGTGGAGTACTTTTTGAGATTCAAGTTCTCTACCAAACATTTAACTAGTAAGGAGGGAACAAAGCTGGAGTACATTGGCATTTGATGGTACATGCATATTAAAAGCAACCTAATGACTTCAGACCATCACTGTTTGATTAAAATTAACTTTTTAGGACAAAAGTACTCGGAAAGTACTTGGCCGAGTACTTTCCGAGTACTTTTCTCCTTAAAACTTAAATTTTACACAACTGGGAGTGTCTGAAGTCTGACATTTATTTTGTAATCTTACCTTTGCACATTTACCATCAAATGCCTGTGCACTCTGGCTTTATTCCCTCTTACCCAGTTTGGTATTTTGCGGACAGAACGTTGGTACTCGGAAAGTACTCGACTACAGCACTGGTGTTAGGACAGTGTGGCTGACAGTGCTACGAAAGTATGGCTGACAGTGTTAGGACAACATGACTGACAGTGTTAAGACAGTATGGCTGACAGTGTTAGGACAGTATGGCTGACAGTGTTAGGACAGTGTGGCTGACAGTGTTAGGACAGTATGACTGACAGTGTTAGGACAGTGTGGCTGATAGTTTTAGGACAGTATGGATGTCAGTGTTAGGACAGTATGGCTGAGATAGTGTTAGGACAGTGTGACTGACAGTGTTAGGACAGTGTGGCTGACAGTGTTAGGATAGTATGGCTTACAGTTTTAGGACAGCATGGCTGACAGTCTTTGGGCCATCCTGACATTTTTTGTATAATTCATAAAGTTAGGCATTTATTTTATTTGAAACAGTGTGAGGAACTACACACTGTGAAGATGGCTGCTGAGAAATAACTAACAAATCCATCAAAAACAAAGGCGCCAGCTTTTCAGGAACGGCTAATTTCTTCTGTCTGTCTTCTGGAATTGGAATGACAATCATGTCAATCAGTGTAAATGCCACGTCCGTGGGACTTGGCACGCCTGAATGGAAAAAGTCTAGCCATGGAGAACACTGGCGACAATTGGAAGAGCTCCCGCTCTCGGCACAGCCAAGCAACAGGGTTAAAAATACACCCCTGTGTTGACACACTCGTATTGATAAAGTCACATTTCTTCATTCGGTAGCAACAGTCGATTTCTGTGATGTCTCTTGAAGAAACCCCCAGACTCGTATGTGCCTATTATTACTGTTTCCATGCATCTTCTTTAATCTGTTCTGATAATGAAAACTGCAGCGTCCCTGCACTTTGGTGCAATAACGTAGAGGATGTTAAACAATCAGCCCCTTTTTTTTTATTTGAGGGAGGTTGGCAGCTCGCAAATAAAAGTGTATGTGCATTGTTCTGTTACGGATGCAAGGCTTTGCAGTTCGCCTGGGGGGATGTGCTATCTTTCCCTCCCTGCCTAACACCTTTTACTTTGTCACGCGACAAAATAGTCTGATGACCTTGAGCTGGCACGGCCGGTACATGGAATGGTAAACAGATTTTTTTTTTTCATTTTGTTGTAAAATTTCTGTTAAAAAAGAGTGGATTTGAATGGAGATCTACACATCAGCGGATGAGGCGTTCCCCAGAGGAACTCTCTACTTGGTTATGTCATTTTCCTACATCACTCTTATTTTGTTAAGATAAACCTAGGACTTCCCTCCCCCAATTGATATCAACTCTGAATGTAGTAATTTTGTTTCACAAACGCCATTACTGTAATTCGATAAACATGTATGTCTGACTGTTGCATGACAGCTTAAACATGAAGGCGCCTGGGTTAAAAAGCTTCTGACATTTGATTTTACCATCTAAAGCCTACTTCGGCAATCAGATTGAATTTGGGAATGGCTGATGGCAGAGGGGTTGTGATGGGAGGGGCATGCATGGTCTGATTTATGGGAGGGCGCTTTATTCCCTCCGCCACTTTCTTCCACCAATGAAAAAGTAGCTTATGAAAAGTAAAGCAAAACACAAAAAGTGGAAAAAACAAAATGTTCGGGAAAAAAATTAATTAACAACACGTGGAACACTTCAAAAGATCTTCTTATTCCCTCTTTATTGTAGACACAATTTTAGTATACGCAGAGGAGTTTTAAATCGGCGGGAAAGCTGAATAACATTTAAAACCTGCCCCCACCCATCAAGATTTTGAATTGCAGCTAGTTTGAGTGCACTTGTTGTTTGATATATCCAGTTGTTAGTGATGTTTTGTACCCAATTTTCCCAGCCACATTCAGTTTAAATTAATCTTGTTGATAAAACATCTGGTGTAAAGATGAAGGGGAAAGATTGTGATCTTTGGCCTTTCTTTTTTATATTACCCATGGACAATTGAAGTAGCATTTTGGGGGCCTCCTGAGGCAGCCCCCAACCTGTTTATGACCTTATTAAATAATAAATATTATAAACATTCATTAAAATTGACAGCCATTTGGAGAAAAGAATTGTGAAAAATGAATCTCACCAATGTTGTTCATGATATAAGACTGACCACATGTGGGAATAATCATCATGCACCATACTCACTTCTTTGTAAAGATACCGTACAGATGGAACAGTGTACTCTTGAGAAACTGTAATCTTCAGATTGGAAAATGTAGTCTACATTGATGTTTGTTTTTTTAATTTAAATAAATAAAAAACCCATTAGTCATTTCGGGGGGGGGGGGAATAATATAAGAGTGGGGCAAAGGGGGTGTAGCCGGCCTTAGCATTGCTCCATTGTCAGTTGAATTTTATGCTGCCATTTCACACAACACCTGCAATATCCAGACGTGTCAATGCTTGTTGTCACTGATCATCAAATTACTCTCAGACTCAGTGAGCCCTTCCCTTTATTCCCTGTGTAGGCGCACCATGAGCTTTTGTCTTTCGCACCATTTGAGAAAGCTGGAGTGCAGCCGATGACAAGAAATTACGCGCTTTGAGCGGAGTGGACGAAGTGAAGTTATCGGGCATGAATAATTCAGACCCAGTGCAATTATGATTCATGTTTTATGTTTATCTTTTTAGACACAGAAGAGAGAAAAAAAGTGCATGGTAATGACAGACATTGAGGAATGCCAGCTTTAATTAATTTCAGCAGACTGATCCGCCATCATGAGAATAATGAATTTTACCTGTGGCTGTGAATGGAAAAACCTGTTTTTCTGCTTGTGTGCTCCTGTCACGAATGCGAGTGTGGAGATTAAAAAAAAAATTGGGTGGGGGAAACATAACGCATGAATATTTGATCGCGGCCCTTCAAAGTACATTGACACCTCCACTGCATCACCGGTGCCTCAATCAATACCAAGGCTGATGTACGCACTTACTGGAAAATGCGGGGGGGGAGATCGGGTGTCTGTCATGGCTGGTAGGCCATGCTCATTCATGGCCACAAATGGACCTCTCCCTCCCACTGCCCACAATAGCTCTCACCCATCGGCGCTGGTGGTGGTGTCATTCTTGTATGTCTTAACAAAAGAAGCTAACTGAAGGTAGCTATTGGTGTGATGCAGTGTTTTAAAAAAACTGGCCTTGGAAAGGTTGCATTGGCGAGAGTGCGTTGGCTCAGCTGGGGGAGAGGAGTTGCTGTAGGAAGTGTGAATTTGTAACATAGTGTCTCTTCTATCAGTTCCTGAAAGGCCTATTTTTTAACCTGACTTGTTCAGTGCTCATTTTTATCAATCCACAGTATATTTCACTTGTTTATTCCCCAATTTTTTTAAAAGCCACTGAGCTTATTTGGAAATCTCTGGCAATGTGGAAACTATTAATCACTGTAAACAAGAAACAGAACAAAGTTGCATGGGGAAATTAACTGTTTGTTCTTTAAATACATGCATTGAAGTTGGCAGTGTTTAATGAATTGTCCTTCAAATGTGTTTATACAGAATGGAAGGTGAAGTGTGTTTTGGCATTGTAGCCCCCCAAAAAGTCAAATTTTAGTGTTTCTAGTGGAAGTAATTTTTCAACCAAAAGTGATGTACAGGTTTTTTTTATGTTAACAACATGCAGCGAAGTACATCAATTAATTGAAATTCAAGTTCTTTTCGGAATTTGCTCTACCACATTCATCGTGGAAACTGAAAGAATGAGATATTAAAGACAAAGCATTAGTACCTCCGATGACAGAAATTGATCAATGTATGTGTACGTAACCTTGTTAATATAATGCAATAGTTGGACCATCTTTTTTCTTGTGCACTTTAAAAATTCAAGCTGTGATCACAAGCTTAAGTACATCTTTAAAACACTAGAGTCACCCCGATTCTAAATGTCATTTTGCACTGATTTTTGCTTCAAATTTTGCTCCAAAGATTAATATTCTTGCCAAGAAATGAGCCTCTCCACATGCACGCACCAATGTTAGGATATTCAAACGCACGCACACTCGCTCACATTCACAGTGTGCGTTAAGCAAACACCGCAAGTCTAAACTGACCCCAAACACACAATCATTTCAATTCCTAATTGATTCAGCGTGCCCGTATCATAAAAGCCTCTTTTGTGGAATGGAGAAAAAAATTGGGAGAAAATTAATCGCAATCATAACCGTTTTATTTGTTTGAGCACACTTTTTTCTTTTTTCGTTTTTTTTTTTGGGCTCGTGCTTGGGATCGTGTCTTTGCATTTGTTTCCGGAATGTGGAGGGTTGGTGTTTTGGATAATCGCTGTTGACAAATCTGCTAATGTTACCCTGAGGTCAAAAAGGCTTCTTTAGACGGTCCATTTCAGAAGGTGGCCACATGTGCAGGTTCTTTGGGACACTCCTTTTCTTCTAAATTTGAAAAATGGAGTTTTTTCCCCTACAAAAGGTATTTGTTGTCTCAAATGTTTCGTCTTTTTGGCTGCAGACAAGATAAGAAAGTTGATAATTCACCATTTACAGAAACAATTCATCTGCCATTTCAAGGAACCCTGTGAAAAGATCTGTCTCACTGAAGGCAAAAATCTGTGAGGCTTTATCTTTCTTCTGTCCTCAGACCTTCCCTGATATTCTCAAACAACCTATAGTTTTCTCAGAAGGGGGCTTTGTTGGTATCGAGGAAAAACATGTGCAAATAGCTCTGAGATTTACTTGAAATTTTGTAAGATTAGAACGGTCACTTTCGTTTTTTTTTTTTTTTGCAGATAAGCCCTGTCCCAGATGCCCATGCATTGTGTCCCTGTTAGTATAACTTGTCTCTCCTTTCAGCTAACATGATATTGCTAACAGGCTGTACATTGCCCCAGCCTGGCCCATCATTCATGAACATATCAAATCTCAACAATAATTACGTTGTCACGACCGTCTGATGTAAACCGATACCCAGACTGAGTTTATCCGGCAGTGACGTTTTTGGCCGTTCAAAGTTCCTGTGAAGAAGGGAACAGAATGTTAATGTTTGCTTGTTGAATGTAATTAGACTCATTGTATACATTTTCCACTGATGCTACATATATGTATACTATGAATAGGGAGCGTTTTATAGTCAGTTCATTGAAAGTGATTTGTGAAACCGACTTGTCATTTTTATGTCATGAGATATTTCATTCATTTGTTCACAATTTATTGGTTTCCTGATTGACTCCTTAATTGAGACCGTGGTTTATTGATTGATTTGCAATTGGGTCATTTTATTAATTTTGGGGTGCAATTTTTTTCTGTCCCAGTTACACCAGGCATGCATATGATTTCAAAGTTTAGAGAACATTCTTTATTTCCCATGATTGAGTAAGTAATGCCAATTACCTGCCAAAAAATACAAATAGTTTGAAATGAATTTCAGTGATACTGTACATCTCTTGTTGAATCACACATTTCAGGTGTAACAGGGACAGTAAAATGTCACATTTTGGACTCCAAATGTATAGAGTGAACCAATTATTATTTACTTACATGTTCTTTTCCTACTTGTACTTGCATGCTTGATCACCGGTTTGCTTGATTGATTGCTCAATTGCTCACTCTGAGTCTCTGGCTCACTTGATTGATCAATTGATCAAATGATTATTGATCATTCATTGATGTTGTTAATTTCAATGAAGTGAAGATATGACAATGATTAAATTGATTCATTTTTCATCTGACTGAGCTAATGATTAGATTTACTGGTACACCAATCTCCTCTGCGGTGGTAATTAGATGTTTTTCAGTTGATTGATTTGATTGATCATATTTTGTCTCCACTACAGCAACAAAGAAGACTTGACCTGTTGACCATCTCAGCACCAGGTATGTAGAACTGGCCATCATTTATTAAATTCACTTGACAAGAATGATATATCCTCTGCAGATACGGCATCATCAGAGCTCCAACAGTAATGGAAAATCCTGAAATATCCTGAGAAAAAATGTCCTGGAAAAATAATGGAAAATTGAGAGAGAAAAAAAAGGTTTTCTGGAATCCTGTTATCAGAGGGAAAAAACTCATGGATGTTAACATCCATGAGTTTATTTTTGGTGGACCACTCTTGGTGTGATAACAGAATCATAATAAATTTCCAGGCCAACTCGTCAATCTGTAGTACTGACTGTGGCAATCTTCCAATTCAAAATAACAACAACTTTTTCTCTGCATAATGGCATCAAATGTCATTGAAATTGTTATTTAGTTTTTACTCCCAGAATGTCCTGGAAAAGCCTTGAAATTTGGTTTTCCGATTCTGTGTGAATCCTATTAATCAAGTTGGCCTACATGTAGGCATATTTCCACTAGCTTTTCAGAACCATAGAAATCTTTATTTAAATCGGCAAGTAAACTTTTAAGGCTGAGTCCATTCAATTAATTGAATATTTGACCTTCCATTTAATTGAATTCTTGAACAATAAGATGTACCAAATTGTGACAAAGAAGAATTACATATGAACATTTTTACAAAAGGTAAAACAGACAAAAAATGAATTTGAAGGAGATATAATGTTTAGCATCATTGATGGTCATACTCATTTAAGTTTACTTGTAACACCTTAATTGAAATATGCTTTTAGAATGCAGTTTTGGAACAGACTAATTGAAGATTTTGCTCTTTTTTCTATTGATTTTCAACTCCAAATATTTAATTTTAAAATGAATAGTCAATTTGTCAACAATCCATTTGATATCTGAATAATCAGCACAACCCATAAACTTGATGAACAATTTTCTGTGCTTGGCATCTTTGTGAAATCTGGTGGGGGCAGTTACATGTACATGGTTTGCTGGAAAGTGTGGGGGAGACTGGTGAACAGGTGAAATGGGCTGAGCTAGTAGCAAGTCATATGCTTAATAATGGCGGATGCTCTGTTTTTGCTATTGGCAAGAGTCCAAGAATTTTGAAATGCTTCGCAGGTTCGTAGCTTCCACATGTAACTTTATCTCCCCATGAAAAATTTTCTTTGGACTTTTAGATGTTTGATTGAATCAGTAAAGTGAAAGTGGAAGAAGCTTGTCGTTTGAAGGTGTTTTTTTTTCAATCAAGGAGTTTGCCTCCTTTTAAACTGATGGAGGAGAATAGACAGACTCAATATGCTTATTTACGTGTGTGCCAATGTAGAAGGAGAAAAGGCATGGCTTTTAGGGTGTGGCAGATGAAGGTGTGTGGGGATGGCTTAGCAAGTTGCTAGACTTGTATCTAGTCCTTTCCTGTCTGAAGCACTGTTCCTCGTGTCTGTCACTCACTCCATCTACTGGTGTTGTGGTCAGCCAGCATTACTGATGAATTGACAGTCAAGGAGAATGCGCCAATCAGCACTGGCGGTGCCCGTTGAACAGGTGATGTTGATTGGCTGACACTCATCTCTGAGCCGACAGAGTTGTGTACAAGTAAATGAATCTTTGGGGAAGGTGAGAGAAAGAGAGAGTGGGGAAGGAGATTGAAAGGTAAAAAATGTGGAATTGTGAATGACTAATGGTCTCATTTCCTCAGTCGGCTTGTCACGCAGCCGGATTTAAATCCCTGGTCCTAGCAAGATGGGATAAGATGTGCACAGTAAGTTGTGTAGACAGAATCCGTGTGGGGACTACCTATGCACTATCACCGTGTACACAGAGACTGAACTATGTGAGTCTCCAGTTGACATAGTACTGAAGTTCTACCGTACAGAATGTCCCCTTCCTAAACTGAGTGTGCTCTCCAATTAAGCTCTGCCATAAATTGCCTCTTTTCAAGCTACTGTGTGCTGATAGGAAAAACCCTCAAATGTGATGAAATTCATTGCATACTTAGTGATATTTGCAATGAAAATTAATGAGTAGTTTGTCAGAGTTTGTTGATTCGTGTTGATTATTATTATTTCTTATTCTGAAACTCTTATGCAGTCAAAAGGTCTTTAGAAAGTTTTACCAATTGAACCTTTTAAAATTCCAAGTGTCCACCATCTCCACAAATTCTATTCTTTTTGGAAACATAATTGGCCCAAATAGGCAACCACAGTGAACCCATGCTGTGACATTGTCCTCATGTACTCCCAAGTCCCCTCTCCAAGTAGAGGGTAGCAATTATAGCAGTATATCCTGCTCAGGGACATACATGTGGATGCAGCATTGAGTGTTCTTCTCAGTCACAGCAAGCCCCTTTCCTAAAGCTCATGTACATGTACCTTTCTTTTGCACAGATTCACCACCGCCAATTCATCCTTCCTTTTGATGGAATGTCACTTTATACATATACATGTACTTGTAGGTTACCTCATTCAGAAGCTGCCAGTATCCACTGGTACATTCAGAGTCAAAGTCAGCGCAGTGCTGTATTCATTGTTTACCACAAACCACCACCCTCCCTCCCCCCCCCAAAAATCGCCAATGGGACTCACTCCAGGTTATATGACAGTACTTCCAGAGAAAACAAGGTGTGATTTCATACAGTACAAGGTTTAATCATAGCTGACACATTGCATGGTCAGTCTACCAGGCAAGGCATCCCTACACGGCAGTACTAAGCCCAATATTTGCTTAAAGCCTTGAATTGATGTATCTCTTTTCACGCTGAAAAAAAAAGGAACTTCAGCTTGGATCTAATCAGTCATATTTTGCCAGGAAAGAAGATCCAAATTGTCTGGTCTTCTCTCCCAGGATGACTGATGGTGCTTGTCAAAAAAGGTTGACTGAATCTGAGACTTTTTCTTTAGTGACTGATATGTTCAGAGAAATATCTCTCAGTTTTTTTGATAGACGGGCATGGCTGTCTAGATAACAGCAAACTGATGACACCTGGCCGTCCACTTTCGAATTAATGTCTTCTCTAAATGTTGAACAGAATTTGTCGACTGTCGGCTTTGCCATTCACCTGCATGTAATAACCTATCAATACATGCTGTATTTATGTGTAGTCCGGCAAACCACATCAAGTTTGTGCAAGTAACAGAAAGCCAAGTCATAAAAATGTGTTTGAACTGTCACCAAAATATTGATCTGCAAAGATAGTGTTGTAGGCCCACCTAAGTTGATCCACTGCAATGGAAGCCCTTCCCATCCACTGCGGCCCTACAAGTCTCTCCCTTTTGTATCTCAAAATGGGTCAATCTTATGACTTTTAAGAGAGGCATTTTAACTGAAGTTACTCAGCTAGATGTGAAACACTCCACGCTTTACCTGTATGCTCCCAGGTTTCAAGTTTACATGTGTGTAACTCAACTGGAGGTTTCTGCATGGAAGCTTTTCCTGTGAATTGTTTCTTAGTATCATTTGAGGAAACATAATTTAGTATATTTGGACATAACAGCTTCATTTACAGACTGTGTTGGCATGTCTACTCAGAGTACATCTTTTTGATAAAATCCATTAATTTGTATTCTTTTTTCCCCGTTTTTGAAAGCATTATGGAACTTGTACATGTACGTGTTTGCCACATGCGTAATTGTGCCACTCACACACTGATGTGTTAGGAAACTTTATTGCATAAATGGCTCTCACTCAGAATTTTATTGATAAAACCATCACTTAATAAACTGCCACCTTCAGATTATCCCAAATCAAAACATTTCTTAAATTTCACCCCCCTTCCATCTCTGAAAATCAATAGAGGGTCCCTGCTGCCTAGCCCACATAATTTACCGGAATTAAGCCGTCTCCCGCCATCGCCTTTTATAGACGTTGTTTCGCACACGTCTTATTTTGTATCTCCGTGCCTTGTGCGGCTAAGGTAGTGCAGAATCTCATGCATGTCTAACAGGCAGGCCACCACCTGTGACAGCCAGTTTCCACCTGACTGAACCAGTTTGAACCAGTCTGTGTCTGTTTGAAGGTCAAGGTGTCGGTATGAATTAGCTATCCAATCACGTAGGTAGGAGTCTGGCTGAGTTATGGTAGTTGCACCAATCAGGGAGATCCATCTTATTTTTGTGTGTGTGTTTAGGGGTTTCATTTATTTCATTGCCGGGGGGCTGAATTTGTTCCCAATTAAGTTGTGTGCTTGAACGGAAAAACAAAATAAGTGCTCCCAGTCATTAAAATAATCACTTTTGCACTTTTTTGTTGTTGATGGAGCCGTTTGAATGTTAGCTGAACATTGGTCTCGTGGGCTGACAATGTATCAGACCTTTAACAAAGCAGATCATTTTTGGAAATAACCTGATTAAAAAAAAATGTTTTGTATTCATGTTTTAGAAGAATTGACTTTGGATGAATTCATATTGAAATAGCTAAGAATTTTACAGACAGAATCATTTTCTTGTTTTCAAGAATCATTTTTCTTGATGGCCCATCTTCCCCCCTGTCAAGCAATTTCCCATCAGTGCTGTGGGGAAAAATGGACAGAAATTGCCCTGACAAGTTGCAGGAACAGTCTTGTTTACTCTGAGAGGTTTGAAGTGCTCCCCAAGGTCTACTGCATGTGCTCCGTGTCAAGGTTATGGGCTGTTTTACAAGGCAGGCCGGGGGCCCTGACAGTGCCGTTAAAAACATCTCCACTTAAGGCTACCTGGTTTTTGTCTCTCAGCCAAGCGTATTGTCCAATTTCCCTGGCGCCAGCCGTCCTGTGCGGCGGATCCATAAATAGATTTGAATTTGCTGCCCAAATCGCAGAAATCACGTAATCTCCCTGTGTACAACCCGCCCATCACCCCCCTACCTACGCTCACACATACTAGCCTGACATGGAAAGTGGTACCTCTCTCGGTTTTTTTGTGTGTGTCTCTCCCTACCCTTCCACTCTTTCCCCCTTCTATTTTTGTTAAAGCTGTTTATGCAAACTTGATTACAAGCGTGTGGTAATTCTGCAGCAGAATTACACGTTGTCCGCTGGCCGAACACGCTTGGGGGGGTAGAATGGGAACTGGCCAAGCGTGAGGGCAGACACTGCCGGCGCAACACCTCGGGGGGCTCTGTAACGGTACGTTTGGGAAGAACGGCCGTGCGGTTTGTACAGATGTGTGTGTGTGCACGGCAGGCAGCACGGGGTTGGCACGCGCAACGCGGCTACATATATGTGTGCCGGCCCGGCCAGGTCTGATTATATCAGCTACAAGTGAAGCCAGCGAGGTGAGAACATTAGGCTGATTCGTTCTTAACGCCTCGCCGTCTACCTCCTCGCAAATCAGATCAATCAAGGGAGTAGCCCAGGCCTACCAAAAGGTGGTGTGTTGAGAGAACGACAGAGAGGAAAGGAGAGAAAGAGAAAGAAGGGGGAAAAAATGGGATGAGGGAAAACAAGAGGAAACACAACCACCGACTAACAAGCAGGCAGCATGTAATAAGCTGCTTAACTCTTCCTCTCTCATGCTCGGGCCGATGCGAGCGAGAGGCCGGCGCCAGCACGTAGCAGCACGTAGCATAGATTCCGCGGCTTCGCACATTTTGATTTGCCAGAGCACTGGAAATCAAATTTGGAGGCCCGCCCGCGCTCCAACAGTCTAATTTGTTTTACCGCTGCTGGGTGTGACCTTGACTTCAGAGCAAGCTCTCTGGATGCACGCACAGCCTCATCCCTGAGCCCCCCCCTTCTCCCCGGTGTGTACCATCCCAGCCACGTGTTTTCATTTCCCTTCCATGCCAAAGCATTGTGCTAGAGCATGTCTTACACAGTACCATTGTGTTCTCTTCCCTCCTGTCTTGGCACGGGACAAGATCAATTGCGGAGATTATCACAGATATCCATCTCTTCTCGCCGCGTATATCCACGGTCTTTGCGCCAAAGAAATCTGCCTGCTGAGCTCTGCCAAGGTTACTGGGAGCTCTCCAGCACATCCTTGACTAACAGAGTAAATGAATGGGGGATTATATTCAAGGAGAAATGACAGAGTGGGTTTGTGATCCTGGTTGCATTTTTAGGGGCATGTTCACTTGAGAAAAACCTCCCAATGTACCAAGAAGGTACATGTATTTGTATTGACTTTCGAGTTAAAGTACATGTACTGCAGTTGTAAATGCTCAGATAATGGTTTCAAACAAAATCGAATTCTGTAATCCAAAAAGGTGTTGATTTGGGGGAAAACAAAACTTGTATGTAATCTGATCTTTAGTAGTTTCTATACAGTTTCTTTCATAGGTTATGATGTCATAATTTGGAAACTGTTCTTAACATTTTATACATCATGAGCAGCTCGTCCTCAAAGGAAAAGGCAAAGAACTTTTTATGGTTGGCTACCAGTATATCATCTTGAAAGGCCGTGAAACAGCGGTCTTTTTTTTGTCTAGAAACAATGTAATTGTAGAAAGAATACCGAATTCTGTGTAAGATTTGTCAAGGATTGCTTGCTTCAGTTGCAAGGTTTAGTGGCACTTATAGCTTATCCCTCATTTGATCTCACTCAAAACTCTTTAAACTTACCGTTGCCAGAAGTTTGTTTATGCCAACAATGGTCGGCAGGTTTCAACAGGGGAGAAAAGGGAAGGAAAGTATGAATCACCAGTGGCATCCGTGACTCAACGTGTGTTAAAGTCAAGAACATTCAAGCAGTGGTTGGAGGGAATGTTGTAAGCTGTTTAGAGGGCACCACATGCATGCATCAATGGAATTTGGGGGGGGGGAGAGTAAAGTACTCGGGGTTATTGGGATGGGGGGCAGGTTGAGGGCTGTGGATGGCCTTGTCTATTGGGGGGAACCCCATGCCTCAATTGAGCTGACTCAGAATCTGAAATCGACTACTCGAGTTTAGTTCCCTTCCATCGACTGGAATCCCCCATGAATTTTTATCCAAGGTATTTGTGAGATTAGTCATTCGTCGTATTTTAATGGATACCAAATTCTTTTGAGAATTAGGTAGTTTTCCTTTTTCTTAAGGGAAATAATAAGGAGTTTTTCACAAACTTGTATTTACTTATGAATGACGCTCTATGCCCATTTTTAAACTGATTTTTAATTTTTGATTTAAAATGTTTGATATTAGAAACCAAATTAAATAGAAATTGAAAAAGTGTTCATTTTTTTATCATTATTTTTCTGTCATGCTGTCTGTGGTTTCTTGTCTTTGCCATTTTTCAGTTAGATACTGGTACTTTCCTAGTTTACAGCATTTCTGTTTTTGTGAGATAGAGAAGGCGACCAGCCCCATTCTATCTCTACCATGGAGAAAATACTCTTTTTGTTTAATTAACTCCCCCCCCATATTTACCTCGTCCCGTCCTGACATCCATCACAAATGGCAAAAAAAAGGAGCAAAACTTAGGATGATTCATAGCTTTGTAGTTGATCAAGTTCCTGAAATGGGATGGAATCATCAACTTGGATCTCAAGATTTAGATTCTCAGATTTCACGATAAACCGAAGGTTAAGTACATGTACGTGTAGGGTGTTCTACATCTACATGTAGATGGACCTAATGCAGAATTGATTGCAGGATAATTGCCTTGTCCAGTCAGTGAAATGTCATAGAAGCTGACAGTCTTGGGTGATTTCCCATCATAGATGGTCTGAAATCTTGTTGGCCCTCCACCCGTATGAAACCTTTTTCTTTGAATTATATGTTCTCACTTTTTGAACCTCAAAAGCACTGCTTAAAACTCTACACAGACAACAAAATGACAAGGGTCATTTTCAGTGACATACTTGCATTTCTTAATGGAGGCCTCTGTGAAATGGTGAAATACTTTCAAAGGTTTATATTTCGTGAGAATTTAAACAGCCTGTTAGCTTGAATTTCTGCTGAAAAAGCCTGGATGTACCTTCATGGAATGCTAGAAGGCACGGTCGTATTCGTCAAGTTGTTTTTGCATTTGAAGAAAGACAAATGTTAACAGTGTGTAGTACTTGCATGAATCCACACGTACATGAATCTCTGCTGTAACCATATGCCGTATACAGGTACATGATAATACTAATTGAGTGTAATGTATGCTCAGGTTCAGTAATGCGCGCGTGTGCAAGATCGGGCAAATTAGAGCCAGTGAATTTGCGATTAAGTAAAAAACAAGTCAACTTTTCTCTTTTATTTCGTAAAAGGCGGACCGGAGGAAATAGCCTGTAGCATCGCAGGAACGATTTCTGTGTACTGATTGCTCATGTCGTTTCCTGTCATATCATTCATATTATGCAGTCAGCCTGACTTGAGATTAACCTGAGCTGAATTTCCTCAGGGCTAAGATGTAAATTTTTTTTTCTTTCCCTGTCTCCTCACCTCTCAATAGATCTCCTTTTTCTTTTCATCATCGAACGACAGCGTTAATTAAACTCCTGCAGTCATTAATGCGTGGTGCATTCAGTCGGCCATGCATTAGCATGCCTTTAACCTCTAATGCATTCAGCACTGATTAACGGCTAGTTAGCCTTTGGAGAGATTGACGAGTGAAGAGAAGAAAAAAGGTAGAGGGGGTTAAACGGAACCTTCCAAATGGCTTTGGGAGAGGGGGAGGCTTTGTAATTGGGGTGAAAGGGTGACTTTTAGAGGATGTTTGTGGGGTCCTGAAAGCCAAAGCTGGAGGGGGAACAGATAGAAGAATACTAGATGAGCAAACGGTGAATGTACAATTTTAGGGTTTTTATTTTCGGCAAGTTGTCTTTGCTCAGCACACCCTCAATCCATTTGTAGTCAGCAATCAGTGTTGACATGAGATTTACTCTTTCTGACACCCAAATCTCTTTTTCAATGCATTTGACAAGCCAAAGTAATAATTTCTAAACAGTCCTATTGCTTCCACTGAGCATGGTCAGACATTGTATTGTCTTCAGTGGATGATTTCTTACAAAAATAAAGCTTTCGTAGCAATTGACAGCTTAGTTTGATTTGTTTTTCATTTGGTTCTTGCCGCTACATTTAAAACTTCAGACACATTAGCCGTGGTCACAGACCAATCATTCTTCAAAATCAGCTGGATAATTCCCTCCAAGCGATCCCACGGACAATATGTAAAGCAGCGAAGGGCTTTTCCCTCTTCAAAAAATTCGCCCCTTTTCATGTTCTGCGCGGTTTGTTTGAAAAATGCCCGCACCTCAGGTTTTTTCCTTTCCTTTTTTTCTTCTTAACTTTTCTTTGTCTACCTGACTTGCTTTTGAAGTCAAGAGAGGTAATTTGAATTTTATGGACCAGTCCTGGAGATGTCCATGAATTTTCATGCAGCGACGTGAAGTGCCCGCCGCTGGTTTAGGTGTCACAGCCAGCAGCATGCCATGACATTTATTTTCGACCACAGTACAAGAAAGAGCCTTTCTTGTCCATGCACAGTCTTTCTGAGCTCCTTCCCAAGGCAAACTTTGCACCACCGGAAGCTCATCCCCGTCCCCCCCCGCCATGAAAAAAATATACAGAATTTCTTTTTGCCCGCGTTGTTACCGGTGCAAATGCTTGGGGCCATTCTTGCTCATTTTGGAACTTTTCTTTTTGCGTGGATTTTTGAAGTTGCTTTTCTTCTCAGTCAGGAAATAGGCATAATCCTTTTGGCTGCCCTGTCCGCATTCCTTTCAGCCATGCTTTTTGTTCCTTAGTAAGATTTCGAAACGTGTCAAGACCTCTTGAAACCTGTCCTGGAAGTACATGTATTTGATGCAGTTACATGAGTAAGAGCCTTGTTGTGGCTGTAATGACAGATGACAGAGACAGACGGTGTGGTGGGAAAGGATTGGCCTGTACTAAAAAAACAAAACAGGGACAAAAATAAGTTGGTAACGCAAAGAGAACTAAACACCTCGTAGTGCTGGGTGTGCATTTGAGGACATATCCATACTTTTTTTATTTTGGGGGTTTCATATACAGGAAACTGCTGAACTTCAGCCATGAACCCAGTATACTGGGTACCCTGGTAATGTGTTCTTTCTATTGCTCACCTTCCGACTTTTTCAGTTTGTAAAGATGAATCACTTGCCAAAAAAGGTGCAAGGTAAAAAAAACAACTCACTCTGCTGAATAGGACCTGTTGTTCGTGAAAAATGGAAATGAATTAACAAAATTTGAAAGGAGGGAATTTTGAACTTGGGAAAAAACTTTTGTAGTGTGTGGACTGAGAAGCAATCCATCATCAGTCCGTACAAGTCAATCACAGGTCCTCACAAGCCCATTGCAAAACCTCACAAGTTACTCTGTCCAAAGTCTCCACACAAGCTAGTCAGACTGTGGCCAAAGCTTACTTAGTCATGTTTTACTCCCTTGTTTACTTTTGATCAGACTAGTGAAACAACTTTTGATACACTTGTGACCAGACTTGGTGTGAAATTGGCTGCAACACTGCTGAGAAGATACAGAACATTAGAACTGAAATGTATCCTCTTCAGAACGTGTCCATCAAATGCGTGCTTTTTAATGATCTCATGTATTTCTTTTGTGGAGGAAGGGTTTACAGAAAACACAGTTCACGGTTATTGTAGCCGACTTCCACAACATGAAATGCAAAACCTTTCTAATTAACTCTCACTGTGATGTTCAATCTGAATAAGGATCCAGTATTTCCTAGTGAAAAATGAACGTTTTTTGGAAAAGGAATGTCAATGACTCCAGAAAAGTTGACTGTACAACACATGCAGGGAGGCATGTGTGTGGGGGGGGGTCTCTACAACTTATTCCTAAAATATTCCACGTAAGTTGTCATCTCTTTATATCCTCAAGGAAGTCGTTGGAGAGTGACACATTAGATCAACAGAGTGGAGAGCAAAATTGCCACGTGTAGTGTTTGCGGAACTCTCTGGAAATGAAAGTTTAAAAGCTTCAAGAGTGCAGAAATGTTTCACTACCAAACACCATGGACTCTTGGAATGAGAATTATTTCCCCTCTGCCCCCTTGGGGGAAAACAATCGAATCACATAGATTTTTTTTTTCTCTTTCAATCAGCTTCTTGTAGTGAAGTACTCATTTTATCGATGGAGATGCATTCTGAGTTGACTAGGACTGTTTGACTATTTGTTGGCCTAGGGTATTTTTATCTAAAAATCTTGCCGAGGCATTGTTGAGAAAACTTGACAATATTTTCAGAATTTAAAAACAAACTTGAATTCAGTGTTGCTTTAAGTAATGGCCACTTTGGCACTTGGTAATTTACTCTCAAGCAAAAACACCAGAGATTTTTGTTGTTATTAACCAATCAAAGAAGTCATTATATAATTATAAGTCAAAATAGTTGTAAGTCATTACAAAGAACAAATGAATAATTTGATTTACACTGAGATCAAGAAAAACAGGTATTTGTTCCAATTTCTTGTCGCCTATGTTTCATATTTAAATTCCTCCACTGTTACAATCTTTTTGTATGTATCCTGTCGTAAATCCTTCACTAATCATGGCAGCTTTGCCCAATCGGTGGAATGCATCTCAGGTGCTGTGGGGCCAACACTAATGTTGCCAGCCAAATCCATTGAGCTGAGTGGTTGAGCTGTTGAGCCCTCTGTACTAGGAAGTAGAAGATTGTGAGTTTGAGTCCCACCCTGGCAGACCCTAGGAGTCTTTCTCCCAGGCTGCTGGGATACGGCTTTAGCAAGCCCCCCCATGTTTAACCTTTTTAAAAAAATGAAAGTGCCACTAGAAAAAGGTGCTACCTTTCAGGGGTTGTGGATTCTAGTACGTGTATTTATTCTTGAAAATGATTGGAGTTTGGGGGGTTTGTTTTGCAGAAAATCTTGAGCCCGACGTCAAACAGCGTGTTGTGTTCATAACAGCCAGGGTGCATCCAGGAGAGACACCTGCATCATATGTCTGTCAAGGTTGGTGGTCTACCTGCATGAATGCTAGTCATGTAGTTCTTTTTTTCATTTGGCATAGTTGAAGAAAACAAGTTGGGCTGTTATTGGTTGCTGGTTCATCATGGCCAAGTGTCTGATGTTTTCAGCTGAAACACACTAACCATGTGTTCATTACAGTCACCCATTCATTGCAGGCTGCATGGTTATTGTGGCCATGTGACAGTTGTATTAAATTGTCCATTTTGGCTGCCTTTCTTGTGAGGCCATTTGTGCATTTTGGTCACTTATTCTTTATGGCCACTTCGCCATTTTGGCCACTTAACCACTGTGGCCACCTGCCCATTGTGGCCACTTTGAACCCATCATTGCTACCTGCCCATTATGGCCACATTTCCACTGTGGCCATAGGGGGGTCCCAATATGACGCTTTTAGCGTCGATCTGCGCACTTCCGCGTTTAAAAACAAGGCTGTATGTTTCAGCTTCAATTCTTAATACGATCAGACGCTTGAAAGTGAGGAGTCAAGACACAAAATACATAAAGGTATGTTAAATTCAGAATTTACAGGCTGGAAATGTTTGTGGAAGAGTTTTTCAGGAACACTTGACATGTAAAATCTAAAGAAAAATAGCGACAATTGACCGCAAACTAACGTACCGGCGATGGTCGTGTATCTTGTGCAGTGGGCGTGGTTTAAACTGAAGTGGCGTCACACTTACAAATCGGATACTCCATGTACTGTGTGGACTCCGCGGGCGCGCACGACGAAGTTCAACACAGAGAGCCTCGGTTTCGATGCAGATATGCGCAGACGGCGCTAATGTGAAATCCCTCTATTTCCTATCAAGGCCATCTTTTTACTGTTGGAATGCAGCTAAATGAATCTTTGAGGCTACCGTGGACGTAAGAGCCACTCTGAATTTTAAAGTTGCCAGAAAGTGTTATGATTTGGCCCTTCTTGGGCTTTTATTCTCCCCAGGACTGATAGACTTTCTACTGAGTCAACACCCAATAGCCAAAGTGCTGCGGGACCATGTAGTGTTCAAGATTGTGCCAATGCTGAATCCTGACGGAGTTTATCTGGGCAACTACAGGTCAGGACAAACAGGAGGTGTGGGGAGGGGAGACTCCAGGAGAGGGGTATCATAAGGGATGGGTGGATAGGTGAAAGGGGAAGCAGTTGATTCTAAGTATTGGAGGTCAGGAAGTAGAAAAGGCTGCAAAAGATGTTTCTGTCCTTCTGGAAATCATGCTGGATGTTGAGAGAGGAAGTTTCTGGATAACAGATAAATGTATGGGAACTTGTCAGTGTACTGGTAGGTATCTTATGTATCTTAGATGGTAACAAATCTTGAAGGTCAACTTCCCATTTTGGCTTTGATAAGCTTTTGTTTGTAAAACAAGTTATCATATGAATATTTTCCTGGGATTTGACCGAATGCAATAAAAATCTAAATATTACAGTTTCTTGATTGCTTTTTTTTTTAGTAGCAGCCGTCCTTTAAAGCCTCATTGTCAAACTTTGTGGCAACATTTTGAACCTTCTGTTCAATAGAGATGATACATGTACCTTGTTAGACCATCTCCCTTGTCTCTTATTCGCTCTCTCTCCTTCTTGCCTGCTCAGGTGTTCCCTGATGGGCTTTGACCTGAACCGACACTGGCATGAGCCATCGCCCTGGGCACACCCAACTCTGCACGCCAACAAGCATCTTCTCATGGGCATGAATGCCAGCAGCGTAAGTTCAAGGAACCTACGGGTGAACTGGAATGTGGTCGGGGACACCCTGGCATCTGAACTGGGCGAGAAAAGAGACACAAATAAACAAGCAGATAAAAGCATCTTCCAATCAGCTGATTACCTGTGGTTATGTACTCTCTATGTATGCCATTAGAATTCTAAAATTGTTGCAGTGGTTTGTGAGCAATACATTTCCTTCTTGTTTTGACTTCCTAGTTGCATGCATAAAGTCCAAGTGGGAGAAAGCTAGGAGAGCAAGTAAACAAACAACTTTTCCTTGTATCAGCTGGTATCTCTGCTTGTGTACTTCATGATCTTCTGTGAATTTAAAATGCTTTAAAAAGTCTTGACCAATCTTTCCTCTAAATTCCAGAATTGGACAAAATTGAAGAAATCGAAATGTTGTTTCGGGACAGTGCAATTATGCTACTTGTAGGCAACAAATGATTGGGATGATTTTTTTTATCTAAGTCAGTTATTTGCATGAGAGTCTTTAAAAGCATCGCCTGTCTTCCTTTCTTGGTACTTTGATGAAATTAAATGAAACGTTGACAATCTACTCCCCATATCTCTACTGTTATGCTGTGCTTATTCTCTAAACCCTCACTGTCCAACTGTTTGTGGTAGCAAGTATTCTGAAATTTGTCCTGAAGCAACAAGTCTTCTAAATAAGTAAATCAGCTCCACTCAAATCCCAGAACATGGGCATTATTTGTATTTTATCACAGAAACTTGGATATGAGTTGTTGTTCAGTGTACGCATATATTAAGTAATTACCTCAGCTTAGTGAAAGCAACAGTGTTTTTTCCTGCCATTTTCAAATTCCCTTTGTATGTTATATGTTATAATACATTCTTTCCATCCATTCAGGTTAAGAATAAACCGAGGAGCATACATTTAATTTTTCTGTGGCTTTACAAAGGGTGAATTTTCAAAAATAAAACTCAAAGTTTAAGTACACCGTTCCTTTCACTACTCACAGAAAATGGATGTTGACTTCTATGTTGACATTCATGCCCACTCCACACTGATGAACGGTTTCATGTACGGCAATGTGTATGACGACCCTGTGCGCTATGAGAAACAAGCAGTCTTTCCTAGGCTGATGTGTGCTAATGCTGAAGACTTCTCAATGGTGAGTGAGGGTCATTTTCAGAAAAATAGGAACAGATGAGCTTTTCGAAATTTCCTCTAAATTTACTTTGATAAAGGGTGATTTCTTTTGATAAAAGTAACAAAAAGCTGTCGCAAGAGTGTATTAATGAGAGTACAATGTATGCCTCAGACAAGAATACCCCCCCATTTTGTGGAACCTACGATTCAACTTGTTTTAATAAGTGACCCATCTTCAGTATCTGGTTCGTGTGACGTCACTTCAGTTTAAACCACACCCACTGCACGCGTGCACTGCTCATAGGGTTACATGCTTTGATCGCCATTTACATGGAACCATGGAACGGGAAGTTAACGCGCAACTTCAGCGATTTTCCAATGAGAGCCTGCAAATCGTGGTGCGTCCACCATTGTGAGGAAGTCACTTATGACCCGGATAGAGCTGGAGCTGGTGTCATAAATGTCCCAGAAGCCCACATGTTTGTGCTGTACATTCATACCGGTAGTATCGTATACATGTACTGTGCTACTGTATAACATATTTAATAAGTGACTCACAAGTCAAACCAGGATTTACCTGTTATTCCAAGGAGACTTCAAAGAAGCAAGTTGATTCTCTGACTCAGAAAAGTGAACAAGAATGAGCCAGTTCGGTATTTCAAAAAGGTGAAGTCTTTCGGGAACAAAGCGCATGTGTGAGTCAACATACATGTGTGGCTGTGCTGATACTGAGATTGTCACACACATAGCTGTTTCCGAATAAGCCTCTTACTGGGCATGCGCTGTTGGAATACTGATATTGACACATTGATTCAATACAGAAGTGTAGATCCTACTACCAAAATGAATTGAGATCTTGAGTGCCAGCATGTGTGAACATTACAGATGGATGTTCTTAGATCAACCCAAGTTTTGCTTCATGAGAGGTTACCATATTTTACAATCTGCTTGTTATTTTGGTGTTATTCTTGTGAATGGTATGCTTTCCACTCAGCACACTTGGAGGACAAAAGCAGATATTTATCTCTTGTAGAGTTTGTGAAATTCCTGTCTGACTGTAGCAGTGCCTACTCAGCAACTTTATTATAACTTTTTTTTTCAACATGTTTGAGTAAGAAAAAAACTCCCAAAAGTTTCAAAAGCTTTCTTGTTAGAAAGTAGCTTGGATCACAGCCAAGCCACTTTCCTAATACCTGAGTGATTTCTATCGATCACGTATCCCCAATGACCACCATCAAATACAAGTTGTGGGGCAATTACCCTCCATTTCTTCCCTTTGACATTCCTGGAGCCTTGAACGCCAGACTTTACCTTTCCCCACTCGTGAAAGTACATTCAAATTCCTCCTTTTTTCCCCTCAATGTAATCTGTCCTTGGCATTTTGACGTATACGTGTATATATAGAGAGAGAATTGCTCTGGGCACGGTCCTGATTGTATTGGATTATTTGAAGGGTGCTTGCGTCGTCTAACTGGCCCTGAAGTACAAGGGTGTGTTGGTAATCTAGGCATCTGTCTGTCCTTCTATTCTTAGCATGTCCAGCTTGACTCACAGTTGTGGCACTTTCTTTTCTCTATCCCCCCCCCAAGATCTGACAGTAGGGAGAAGGAAGCATATCATCTTACAGGTCACTTGTCTCAGTCTATAAAGCACCCTGAATCAGATTAACCAAACACTTGTTGTACATCTGAATTTTCTTTGGTCGTATCATAACAATTTGTTGATTTTTATGTGGGGGACTGGGAATGAAATCCTTGTAATAATTGAGCTTGGAAGGAGGACTAAAGATAATTTGTGTGATGCTTTTTAATAAAGCTTGGCCTTGGATCATGCTGTAGGTGATTGCAAGGACTTCCGTCTTCATAGAATTTTAATGCAATTTATTCCCTTTTTTTTTTTTTTTACACAAGGGCGATTCACACAATCTTAACGCTTCCTGGCCAGTGACAACTCTAATTGCTCCATGTAGGGGTGTAGTTTATACAGGATTGAACCTCCGTGGGACGTATTCCGTTTGTGCTGTGAAATTGCGGCCTTTGCTCACCTGGTTATTGAAATGCACATAGAGCCAGACTTTTCTTCTATATTAGAGCGCAGTACATTTAAAGCAGGTCTGATCGGATGTCCTACACATGCCATTTGTAAGAATCCTCAGTGATTACCCCTCAGTTTATCATCCTTTTTCTGTCATAAGCTAAACTCGTTCCAGCTTGTTTTACAAGTAGGTAGACATCAGCCCTGGTTTCTACTCTTCCTCGCGGACATGTTTGAAAAATGTCCGTCAGATACATGTATATAATGTTCAAAGAATTTTCTGGTGTATTCCTTAGTCCTTACTGTCTGTCACTTGTTAAATCCAATTAAATTGGATGATTGATATATTTTGTAAGCCTTTGAAAATGTGTTTAGTTGAAAAAAATGAAGATATATTGGTTTATTAACAAAATTTGAGATGATGTCACTAGACATCAATTATCGGCAAACATTAATAATACCTGAAGCAGTGAATTAATTTCAACTTAAAAAGATGAATGCAGTGAAGGACAATATGAATGACAAGTAGACACTTGGACTTGAAATAAATTGCCTGTAATTTAGCCAGATCTTCACCAGGAAGAAATCAGTTGAGAAATGCTTAATGTTTTTTTTTACAGGACAGCAATCTGCAAAAATTATGAAGGGGGTTATTGAATTGAAAGCCCGCTGTCGCCGACAACCGTTGCCTAATGACAGACTCTGTGTAATATGTAGAGCATGCTTTGGGGAGGTCAAGTGGGAGTGAAATATGATCCTTTTAGTTTTTCTCCAAATCTAAATTTTCACAATCATCATTTGTTTTCTTTTGTCGAAAAGATTTTTTTTTTCAAAGACACATCGAGCATTGCGTGCCCTTTATTAGTCAAGAATGCATGTGGTAGCATGTGAAATTGTTTGATCTAGCGTTCTGATTCCTCTCCTGTATTTGTGTGGTTGTGAAATTTGCCATTTAAAATAAATTCTGCCTTCCAAAACGTACACTGTCTGTACATAGTAATCTATTCCTGCCAGGGCTATTTGAATTTCCCCCAATTTAGCTTGTCAGGTTTTAATTTCGTTTAAAGCTTCTTTGTGCAACTTTGATGTCTTTACAATAGTTGTTTGAAGTTTGGAGCCTCAACAATTTTTTCCTTAGCCAATCAGAATCAAGTATTAAACTTTACAATCAGTATGAGTCACGAAGAAGTTGCAGCGAATACATATATAGAAAAAAAGAAAGACGATATCAATCGCAGTGACCAAAAAAAAAAATCTTTGTGGCAGGATTTATGAGGTAAGAACATTTTCCCGACGGGTCGTAGGAGATTTAAGAATTAGTCACACGTCAGAGGGTCAGACAATCCACCTGGCGATGATTTTGGCGCCAAATCTATAGTCGAAAAAAAAATAAAATAAATGAAGAGAGAGGGAGAGACGTAACCTTGACGCAGATGAATTTAGTGTTTTTAAGCATGAATTTAGTGGCATGAGTCACAGTATGGCAGAGTACATTCCGATACTTTGTGTCCAGACTGGCTCGCCAGAGCTAAGCAAAAAAAAAAAAAAAAAGGTCTCGGGGACACATGGTGGGCTCAGGTGACATTACAGGGAGAGAGGGAGAAACGCCGGACTAGTCACACTCGATCACCTGGGAGCTTGTGGGCTGCTATGAGTGGCGTAATGTAGTTCCGTCCGCAGACCCCCCCCCTCCAATCACCCCCCCCCCCCCCGAGCTGACGAATAGTCTGATACGTCACATGCGATCATCGATGACTGTACAGTGCATTTGATTACGAACCGAGTTGGACAAATCTTCTGAACGGGCATACAGAGTGGACCAGGGACGCACAAACAAGTGATTCATTCAATTCAGGCCACATTATACACACTGGCACCTGTTGACTGAAATTCTTTGTGGAATTCTTTTTTTTCCTTCTTTTTTGTTTGTGTTGCACGTGAGTCAGATATTCTGCTTGGTCTCATCAGACTTTTACCGTGCCAATTTGTTTTACCGTATCTAGAAAAGTCTTTGAGACTTCACCATCAGTTTTGGAGAAAATCAAATTGTAATCCAAAAACTGATATTAGTAATACTTTTCCCGCTTTCTCCTGACACCATCAAAATAGTCTGTTTTTTTTTTTTTAATTTTGCCAAGTTAATGACTCTCAAGTCTGGATTTAAGAATCCTGTAAATGAATTTGGTAAGGAAAATGTTTGAGTAAAGCAAAGTGGAAGCTGCCACTGCAAGTGTCTCTTGGAAATGCAGAGGTTTACTTTTGACTTGGTTATAGTCATTGCGCACGCTTATTTTAGCCACAGATTTTCACCCTCCTTGACTATGGCAGTCTAACTGGTCAAATCCCTTAGTAAAGCTGTGACAAAATCGGAAGTCAAGTTTGGGGGGGGGCACTTCAGGTGATGTTGAATGCCCAACTATTAAAACTTTTATGGCATCAAGCGAGGGCGCTGTAGCACTTTGACAGGTACCACTTTTTTTCCATCAAAACCAAATTCTTCAACTTCCAAAGGTTTGCAGGGTGTTCCTGTTAACCACTACAACAAAACGTAATATGTGCCCAAATTGTGTCTAATTCTTCTAAAGTGGAAAACAGAAAAATAGTAAGTAATAAGGTTTTTGTTAAGCTGAGAAACTTGCATGTGTATTTTTTTTCCCCTGGTGGAATAAAAAAAATCTTTGCATTTATTGCTCCCTTAGGAAATTGTATGTGGTAATGGGACGGGCATGCATTCACAAATTAGAACTAAAAGCCCACTACTTTGCTGTACTTAGGTCTATTATGTGAAATTGAAGGCTCTAATCAGGCAGCACGCTTCATGAGAGCTGTCGGGGCAGCAGAAAGAGAAGAGATGAAAAACACGCAGGAAGAAGTAAAAAAAGCAACGGGAAGATGGCCTCAAGCCGTCTTTTTTTTCTCTTTTTGTCTGTTTCTCTCTTGAGTTAGTTTGCTCTCAGGACAGATGTTTTGTGCAGGATTTTTTTTTTTTTTGGCTGTTCATTCACCTCGGATTTTAAGATTTTTCTTGTGATTTGGAGGAACGTTGGCTGTTGATTAAGACGAATGCAGAGGGGAGGATAAGAGGAAAAGATTTGATTTAGGAGAGAGAAAATCTTATCATGTTAACTGCTTGTATTACTGTTGAGGAAAGATACAAGAGATTGAGTTTGAAATCACAAATAGACGACCGTTTGTAGAAGAAATTGCATGTGTTACTGTCGGGTAGAAATTTTATTTGTAATTGTTTTCTAGCATGTTTTCTTTTGCAGATACAAGTTATAGAGCAACATTTATGTTTTACTTACAATAATAGTGCTATATCCAACAAGTATTTTCAAAGTCCGTGTTACAGCTATAATGCCTTCTGTTCAGTTTCATTGTGGACTGATCCTCAGGTTTTGTTTGTTAGGTTTGCAGCATTAGCTGTGTTTATAGGCCTGTTTCTTTCTCAGACATGGATTATGATCGGCCGTCCATCATTGGTTTGCTGACATTAGAACCTGCCTAATGGATGGTGCAAACCAGCTTTGGGATCAACTGATCGAGATGCAGAGTCGTACGAAACAAAAAGCCCCCATTATCATGACTTTGAATGCAGTTCCTATTCAGAGGGCATATTTAAGGCGCTTAGTTTTTTCATGTAGTAGAATGTTGACATTTACAATTGAGAAGCTGCTGGCATAGAGGCGAGCAGCTAACTTGAAGGATGTGGGTGTCGGATCAGTTCAGTCAATTTTGTTGTTTAATGACCAAAAAAATGGTATGGAGTTGGCTGCAAACTGTTTTGCCTGCAATTACATGTAAATGTGTTGCTGTTAAATGCTTGATGTGAGAAAACCATGATGTCATTAACTGAAATTGCATTTCTTGGAGTTATTTCGCAGATTTGTTTCTGAGTTGACTTCCTAATTTTTGCCTAAGTTTCTTATTGCACAGCAAAAGAATTGAAGGCAGTGTTTAATTCATTCAGGGGCTGTCTGCTCCGAACGGAACAAAAGAGGGCCTTTTTTTGGTACTCACCACATAGGTGCACCATGAAGCGTGCAAGTATTTGCGCATTTAATGCGGAGCACACTGAGCATGCATAATTAATTTATTCTGGTGTGCATAGTTTTTGCATACACGCAGAACGCGTGCAAGAACCTGCTTGTAACCACCTGTCTTTCTTTCGCCAATTGGGGGTGCACTTCAGCTCGGGGTGGATAGCGCCCAACAGCTAATGTATCTAGAGTTCATTGTGCCTTTAATGGAGTACAGGTACATGTGTATTTTCCACAAGCAATTATGCATTCAACAAAGCACATAAGGCAACTTCATATGACGTGTAGCACGGGAACTTAACTAGTACAGGAACCTGACTTGATGAAGAACGTACCGATTGCATAGACATTGACTTGTGTAGGAACTTAACTTGCACAGGAATTCTGCTTATATAAGAACTTGACTGATGTGGATAGGAAACTCTTCTGTGTATAGCTTAACTGCTAAGAGACTTCGACACTATCAAACGAGGCCTCATTACACTGCATGTAAACATTTAAGTTCTGTACACTTTACTGTTCATACTTCCACACACTGGTTGGGCTTGCACATACTGAGTACAAATGCATGTGGGTCCAGGCTATCCTGGATTTGGGATACGGAAAGTGTGAAGAATTCATTTCAGATATTCCAGATACAGGCCTGAAATGGAAAGAGCTAAGCTTATTGGTAGATTAGTGCATGTTCCAAACCTTGGTGTGAGAGGTTGGTATTCCTGCAGCAGGAAATGATCACAGCATGAACACACAAGTTCCCAAGCCGAACATCCGGAGGTGCACTTTACTGTTGTTATTCTCTGTTCCCGCGTTCCAGATGAACACATCCTTCAACCGGGATGCAATGAAGGCGGGGACAGGGCGTCGGTTCCTGGGCGGCATCCTGGACGAGAACTCACTGTGCTACACGCTGGAGGTGTCATTCTTCTGCTATTCCACCAACGGGGGCAGCACACTGGTGCCCTACGACGAGGAAGGATGTATCCTTTAAGAATGGGGTGTCCGTCAGCAGACTGGATGAGGCGGTGGCATGCTTTCATATTTACTTGCATTTAGCTGTTGGCTGTAGTAGAGTGATCATGTACATTGTAGGCTACATTGCACCACCACATTTGTGAGTGTTCGAAAACTTGATATGCCCTGTCGGTCAAAAAGGCATTGAATGGGTATTTTTGGCCTGATTGTAAGCATATTATCCTCACAGTAATGGCTTTTAATTTAGGTCACCAAGTTAGTCACATTGGCACCCCGTGGTAACAAGCCATTGTCACCATGTGGCAGGTTTTCACAGATTGTGTCACATTTTGGTCACTGTAATTACATTGGTCACTGTTGAGGAGCCTTCCTTTCTTCGCCCCCCACACACCCCCTCACTCCTCCCCCTCCAAAAAAATTCAATCTTGCTGTGGTCTTATCTTCTGGGCTTGGCACCTTGGCTCCGTGTCTTGCCCATAAAAAAGGTATTTTTTCAGGTTGGTTTTTTTACCTGTGGGGGTTCATATTCCATCCTACCCCCCGCAAAAATGCATCACATAATAAAATGTATAAAAATGCTTCGATTCTTAACCAGCCCTGGCAGACATGAGACTGGGACGTAACCTGGCCAAGACCTTCTTGGACTACTACAAGTTGACTTCCCTAATTCAGCCCAAGCCCACCGTCCTACCCCTCAACCACACCCAGGTCAGTTCAGAAAAACCTCTTGTGTTTGTGTCAGTGCAGTCCACAACCCACCATTCCAAAAAAACCAGGCTGAAATAGGTAATCATGATGTCTGACATTTCCTCTTCCCCTCTCCCCTGTGATCCTGAGTCTAAATTCTGTCTGCAGAAAGCTTTGGCAGTTACGGGCAATGATAGTAGTGGACCTTCCATGAACGATGGAAGTTGCAGTACTTCAGGATAGGAAGTTACATGTCCATACTGCAGTCTAGTTTTGGAATGGTGGGTAATGGATCAAACTAATTTTGTTATTTTCGTCTGGTGGGGGATGTTCTTATGATGGTAAAAACATTTATTATGTTGATACATGTATATAGAGATGGAGGGTTGATATTTTTCTCATGTTTTTGCCATTAATTGCTACAGTTTGATTCATTGTAATTGATTCAGTGATGTACATGTATTTGATTCCTGGTTTTTATTCTTTCATTTCAATCATTATAGTTGCAGTGAATTTGATTTTCTTAAAATTCGTCAGCAACTTTGGCCATGTTTCTGAAATTTAGCGAGATGTGATTTTCAAATCATTCCTCAACTTCCCCTTAAAATCTGCAATAGCTCACTTGCTTGATAACTTCATGACTTGGATTTGCCAAACATTAAGGAAATACAGCAGTGTTAATACTATATTGCTCTTCTTAAAACAAAATTTCTGCCAGTATTTATAAGATACAGGATTTGTTTTGATTTGGTGATCCCAACTTTTTGCATTAAGAAAAAAATACAGCCAGTTTAAATTAACCTTACATTTTGCACGCTGTCTTTTAATATTTTATACACGCTTTGAGGCACTTGAGGATTTTTTTTTCATCTTTCTCTGTTACATTTTGTTAAAAATACCGGTTTGCCGCAAGTGATAATTTCTTAGACACGAGCCGCAACCAAACACCGTGCCGTCAGAAGTCCGCCGCAGCCCCATCAAAGATGAATGGCGGTGGAAAATGTCAGTCCCTAGTCGGGAGTGTCTTGAGGAAGCCCAGGCAAGGGGGATCTTTTCCCAAGCCAGATCTCTCCCAAGCCGAGTCTCTTTCGTCTGGTCTCTGAATGAATAGAGACGTCATGACTACCAGCTTACGGGACTGAGCCGGCAAAGAATTGTCCGGGGAAAGTGCGGAGGAGGGAGGGAAAAATACAGTTTCTGGGTCGTCCACTGCAGAGTCGTTCAACTTGAGCTTATTTGGAAAATTGTCTCTGCACCTGATTTAAAGGAATTTAATATTTTGGGAGGGGAAGGCGGTGGAATTAATGGATAGGATCTATTTTAGTGTTTCACAAGGGTACCTTTGCCAAAGTAGACACCCTTCTGAAGAATTTGGAATCAGGATTTTGGTGCTTGGCTTTCAAGCGTTTTGGCAAAGATTATGATCAACCCCAACCACCTCAATCCATTAAACTCCAATGCTGGACTGCAAATTCCAAAGTGCGGGGGAATGTGCCCGTAGTTCATTGCACTGTGTGGATTCAGGATTCAGGAAAAATTCCCATCACAATGCCCAGGGGTTTATGAGGCTTGACGTATGAGTTGGTGTAAGAAAGCAAACCTATTGCTGCTTTTGCAAGCCCTTTCTTTGTAAAGGTCTTCCTTTTACTAATATTGTTGCCGTATTGAAGTCTCATCAAATTCTGAATGAAGCAATGGAGCTGCTACTTGACCTTTGACCTAATGAGACGAGTACGGTTTTACCAAAATGAGTCACATAATTGAGTTACAATGTTCCTCTGGGGGCTGAATGGAAGATGCCCAGATTATTAAGTATTGATTTCATCCTTGTCTGAATGCACCCTATCTTACAGTTTTAAATATCACTACCGATGGCCTTATAAAAGACGTGCATGGTACGATGAATGCAAAGAAGATACTATGAACTTTACATTCTTCCTGGTTGATTTGAGAGAGGAGAAAGAACAAAAAGAGAGTTCACTGACCGCTAGAACTTGGCGTCACATGGCCCTAGGGCTCCCTAATCTTCCTGTTCTTTATGTTTTGCTACCGTTCTCAACAGGCCAATGAGTGATGGCGCATGTGGCATAATGTTCAGTTAAAAAAAGACCCCCCCAACACTAAGAATGAAAAGAATGAGAGCAAACCACCTGATGCTTTTAGCTCTAAGCCAATTAGTTAGTTGAGAGATGGATGAGAAATGAAGGGGGGGGGGAGTAGGTAATGGTGGAGATGTGGATGAGACGGGCACATTAATGGAAGTTTGATGGCTGGGCTGGGGATCACGCTGCATGGGTTGTGGGGAGGGGTGTCGAGGGGGGAGGGAACATGTTGCTCGAGATGGAAACGTATTTCTTCAAGACTGTAGAATTGCCTGATGGCAGGAGGGTGTGGATGCGTTTTGGTGATCAAGATTCTCGGCAAATATGTTGTAAACTTGCGTAGCCCGATAAAAGCAAATAGCCAGCTTGGTTTAAGTTTTCCACCATTTTTTATCACAGCCTCACATGGCTCTTGAATCAGTTGATCCTTCATCAACTGCCAAGCAGCTGGATTTTTGATACATGTAGGGCAGGCATAACAAACAAGACAGCCACGTTACTCTTAATTTTGATAAATACAGTGACTGTGGACTAGAGGTGCATTGACTAAGTAGCTATGAGGATTTCGTAGACTTGAACAAACGATCTCACCTTTTTTTAGTGTGAGGGTGGTTTGACCTGGCAAGGTTTAAACAATCATTTTGTTTACTCGCCCAAGTTAAACCGCCATAGCACACACATCTGCTCAGGGAGAACAGGTCACTGTCCAAAATAAACTTTGACACATACATGTATGACAGGATTTGGAGGGGAGGAGGGTATCTCTAAGCTCTCATCAGCAGTCAAGTGGCAAACCATAGAAGGGTCAGTTCTAGGTATTTCAGTCCTCCTTTCTTTTCCAATTCTTTCGCTCTCTCCCCGTTTTTATTAGCCAAACAGCTTTTGTTTTTCTTTTTCCCCCATAGACATGTTACGGGGTCATTCTACAAACGACTTTTGCCCCTTCCTTATGGCTGATTCCCTTCAAACCTGGCACACAATTAGACTACTATCTGAAGATATGCATAGAAGCATGACATCATCATGACATCATCACCAGATTTAATATAGAATTTTGAAAATTTAATTTGCCCCCATATGTATTGTACACGTTTTTGAAAGCCCTTTCGGGCCACTTGGCAATCTTGCAACTTCATCAAAGTTACACTAACAAAAGCCTAAGACATGAAAAATTTTCTACAAGCATTACGTCCTGATGACGTCATCAGGTTTCAAATTACAAGCGCTTACACTTTTGTTTTTGTTAAATTTTCAAAATTCCACATTAAATCAACCATGACCCCCTGCAGCTTTCTTTTTGCACAAAGGGATAGAGTAATCTTCAGTTTCTAATGTTTTTTGTGTATGTAAAATCTTGTGATCCTTACTTCCGGTTGAACCTGGTCAAAACCACAAGTGTCTTATCATTTAAATTTGATAAAAGATATGAACCTACTTTCAACGGTGTTAGTCTCCAACACAACAGTATTCCTCTAAACATGCACCTGTGATGTCATGCAACACTCAAGCGCCCTCTATTGATCAGTTAAAAAAATTTCAAAAATCTATTTTGTAGAGATGTTTGTGGTGAAGTTTGCTGGTATCACTTGGAAATTGGTAAATACAGTGATCCTTACGTCTGTAACCTTTCTGCAAAAATCAGGCTGATGACATCATCAAGCCGGAAGTTATAACAAAAAGCTAAAGCCTGCAATTGCCCATCAAAAGCTAGAGTAAATATCTGCATCCATTGTCTAAGGTGTCCAAGGTGCTCGTTGCATTGTCCATACACGCCGTGCAGGGGTAATGAAAAAACTTGCCATGAGCTGAAAATGCTGGCAACTCGACCCGTGGGGGTAAAAGCTGTAGCAGTAAGAGCCGTAGCAGTAAGAGCCGTAGCAGTAAGAGCCGTAGCAGTAAGAGCCGTAGCAGTAAGAGCCGTAGCAGTAAGAGCTGTAGCAGTAAGAGCCGTAGCAGTAAGAGCTGTAGCAGTAAGAGCCGTAGCAGTAAGAGCCGTAGCAGTAAGAGCTGTAGCAGTAAGAGCCGTAGCAGTAAGAGCCGTAGCAGTAAGAGCCGTAGCAGTAAGAGCCGTAGCAGTAAGAGCCGTAGCAGTAAGAGCCGTATGCTTTGTACATGGTAAGCGTGTAACAGAGCCCTTCTATTTTGGGAGAATCTGACAAAATGCCCAACACGTGGCAGGGAAAGTGTGTGAGCGTGTATTGTCATGCTTTACTGTAGCAAGGAGGGTAGTGGTCCCACGGACGCAAATTTGATTCTGGCCTGTTTTGTGCCGGTAAATGCACTGTTTCTTCTGAAGCGCATGTACGATTGGGCCTTGCGTACACTATTTTGGAATATGGTGCCTTGTGGAGACCCAGGAGAATGGGTTGAATAGGTCTCCACAAGGAATTTCTAAAGGTGTATAGGTCTCCACAAGGATTTCATGAAACTGATATTTGGAAATTGCTCAAAAAGGAGCAATTTTTAATGTGTAAGAATCATCACAAATTGAAGTGTTTCATAAAAGGGACATTCGGTCAAAACTTCAGCCCAGGAGTGTGATTCATGTTGAAATGGGTGCATTTTGAAAACATCGTTTCACACGTGACCATGTTAGCGCTGGAGAACAAAGCTATGTATCCACAAGGATACAAATTTTGGAATGTGTGTGTGTTAAATTTTGAACTGCGGACTTAACGACTTCATTTTTTTATCAAACCAAAAAAGTTTCCCGAAACAGCTTATCATTTGTCTACAAATACAACGTTCGTCTCTTTTTAAATTTTTTTTCCCTGTAGGAATCACGTACCCCCACCCCCTCGCCCCATTCAGTATGGTTAGTGACTCTTAATAAAATGATGCCTGACATACACCATCTGATGATTACAATGCATGTGGACTTATATATACGCCTGATTATTAATACACAGTCACTGCAAAATAATAGTCAGGTTTTCTTTTCCTCATTAGTAGTTACCAGATTCGCCGCTCAAGATCTCAGTAAAACCTAACAGATAAAGCAGATCCAGCAACTTAATTTTTTTCAAACTTACAAAAGTCATCAACATTATTTTTGTACACCTTTGACACAGTTTCAAGTATGACCCTTGCATTCAAAACCATGCTGATTTTCTGAAGAATGTAATTGTATAAATTGATGCTTGTCCTTTCATACAGCGACGGAAAGGGTCATCCAAAGGTCACAGGGCAGAGGTCAGGCCACAGTCAGAGACTCGCCAATACCAATCCCTCAGGGCAGATCATGGGTACGACAGCCACAGCCTGAGCGCGCAGAGCATGAACAGCATGGCAGTGCAGTTCAGGTTACAGCACAGGGATATACACAGGAGGTAGATGGGAAACCAGACAGGGAAGGCAGTAGACGCTTGAACAAGGCAATAGTTCGGGATTATTGCCCCTGTACGGCAAGCAGTGTTCAGATAGTAAAGATATAAGGGACCACCTTTGTGAAGGACAACTTTAAAGACTTTTCTTTGCACACATTTGTATTCCTCTACCGTAGGGTTGCTTCCTCCTCACTTTTATCCAGATTAACAATTGCTGGTGACATTCGGTGGCAAGACATGAATTTCAGCATTCACCTTTTCTGAGCATTGTGCATTTGGACTTTACATATCCAATTCCGTCCAAAGTTTGTTTTGTATAGCAAGATATTGTACAGTTTTATAGAAAATCCACAGCCTTAACATGAAGAACAGTTTTGGGGGTTTATTTATTTTTTATTCCTGGAAGCCTTAAAGCATTTTGCTGTGTACTTCGAAGTCTGTTTATTAACAGTTACTTTTTTAATTTGTTTTTTGGCAGCCTCAGTTTTGATTCATTTCTGGGGTGTAAAAATTGATTTGCTGGTTTGTGAAAGCTCTGGTGTTTTATTGATTGTGAGTTGAAAGTGGACTTGAGGATAACACTGCAAGAGAGCATTAACCCCAGCAGTGAGACGCCACCTTATGCAGTGTGGCCTGTGATACATGTATGTCACTTGGCTAGTATGCCAACGCTCTCCCCACTGCATTAGGAGACTCTTCAAACAAACCAACGTTTGCTGTGAAACAAAAAGCGTTTGCTCACTAACAGGTGCACGGATGGCCGAGTCAGGCTGTCTGGCCTGGGTCAGTGATACGGGGAGGTCATCCGTTATGGGTTGCGTCTGCTTCACCAGCTAGGTATGCCTGATAAACTTGTCTCACTGATGGGGGGGGAGTTCAAGGTTTCGAGGTAGAGTGATCTGTTTGACTAGCTCCAGCAAAATGAGGAACATGGTGAAAACGAAAAATTCTATATGCTGGATGGGCATGATTTGTAATGTTTGGCAGTGCTTCCCCTGGGATCAAATAGCACTGAATTTGTACACGTACATGTACATGTATGTGTTACAAACAGATCTGAGATGAGCGAACAAAAATCTATTTTTTCATGCATTTGATGCGGCATTCTGATGAGCGATAAAGGAATTATTGACTGATCTGAGTCAGTGGTGAATATTCAAAATGGTGTTTACTCAAACAGCTTCCATGACCTATTGAATATTCCTCATTTTGATAGAGGGAACCACATAGTTTGACATTCCACCCCACACTTTGCTCGCTGTTTTTATAGGCTATAACATGTTGTTTTGCTCTTGATTTTTTTTCCCTGAAAGTCAGTTAGTGGAGACAGCCACTCGTAAATTAGATTAGCTGCAAGCCAGAAATATGTTTTTACAAGTGAGAAAGTGGTCATCAAAACAACGGCAAGGTTTCATTTCCTTATACTCAAGGAGTGGGCGTTTATGGTGAGACGGCCTTGGGCCAATTTGTTGTTATAAAAAAAAATGAGCCCTTTGAAAAGTGTAGAAATATTTTTGTGGCAACAACAGGTTTTGAGCCAAAACATCTAGTTAACATTTTTGAGCTCTGGCATTTTAGCCTGCGCATTTGCATTGAAAAATGGCTGGCAAGAACTAGCTAGCCTGCAGCATCTCAGCAGAGAGAGAGGAAAAACCCCCAGTTCCACGTGCATGTGAACACCCATCAGTATTGGCATTTGGCAGCGAGTTGTCAGTAGTAAGGTCTTGCTGTTCTGGCAGGAGAAAAACCACAGGGTGTTTCACCTTTGAGAAAGCCTCTACTAGGATCACAACATCAGACCCTCTGATTTTTTTTGTATAATTCAGGTTACAGTAATGAGAAAGCTGTTTATAAACTAATCTGAGTGGCTGCCGTAACTGCTGCGGCACGGTTATCACTCGCACCTTCTTCAGCTTGACGTGCGCGCGCATGCATTTGGCAAATCACGACACCCTGTCGTGATTTGGCGGCGCATGACAGGGGTAGCCATAATACTGCCCTGTCTCCTGCGACTACGGCTTCGAAATTTGATTAAAAGAGGCAGCGGTGGATAGCTGTAGCCAGTGTTCAATACTTGTGCATGCCGTAGTCTCACATGGAGATGCTGCATTGCATGTTCCAACATAAACTATTGAAAATATTTCGTGTTTTCCTGAAGATATACCCCACATCTATTTTTGCAATGGACGTTAGTAATGACACGCATGATAAAGCCAGAAGTAGAAGAGTTTTTTAAGTGATATGGAGCCATTGTATGCAACATTGTCATTGGAAGCCAGTATCCATCCTTGACATAACATAACTGATTTTTATCGACACCATTAAACCCTACTAAATTCTGCACTATTTGAATATCAACTGGACTTTTGGTTACATAGTAAATCACTGTGACAAAAAAAAATCACAGCGACCCAGATTTTTAAGTTTTAGAATCTGGGCTTAAAAAGCCTTTCTGAGCTAATGACCATCAGGATGACCTTCAGGTCAACGCTGGCGTCATAATTACGTGTTTCACATTCTTGTGAAAACCCCGGTTTTACAGGAAGAGAGGGAATAAATGAAATTTCACCACAGATCATTGACTAACAAAGCAATCCATCAGACGGCTTGTTTCCATCACAAAAGCTCACTGGCATTGCAGTGTCCGACCATGAACAATAAGCAAAACTAAGGCCATGTCCGAAACGGGCTTCCAGAGCTACGGCTAGGTCTATTGTCTATGCATCTTCACGCATTTCCAATGGAGGGAAGACTTAGACCTAGATAAGAGATTTGGATGCAGCCTAAGTTGAAGAAGAAAAGATACCGCTACGCGGTGTCTCCCGTCTAGGAGCATTGTGAAACTGCAGTAATGGCTTCTAATTCTGGTTGCCAAATTACACAACAGCAGTTTGTGTTGAACATTTTGAAGGGAAGAAAATTGGGAAATGAAACTGACCCCCAGATTTGCTGAGCCCAGAAAAGTCTTGTTTAATAGCATAAAATAGCTTCCTGCAGTGAGATATCTTGCCTGTTAATAGTTTCAACCAGTTTTTGCTTACTAACTTAATTTTGTCTGTGTTGTCCATTAAGCAGCTTGCTGATATAGGCTTTACTGATGAATACCAGTGAAGTTTGTAACATAACATGGAAAAAACAAAGAAAAAACAGGACAGAAAGCCAGGACAAATATTCTGGGACTTTTGTTTCATGCTCCACATTCTGTCAGTGCAAACAACAGAATGTTGACGCCCCGCATAAATCACACAGTCCCTGTTGCCTGTGATTCATCTGGGCACTGTAGCCAACTGTCTGAGCCTATTCTCAGCTGTGCACACTGTGGTTATCGATGCCGCACAGGCAGATGTGTGATAAAGTCTGCAGGAGTAAACTCAATTTACTCCCCCTGAGTGTGACTGATAGGTGATAATGGGGGCAGATAGCATGCCGAGCCATGCCTATGTTTCTCGGGGAGTGCGAGGCAATGTCTGAAATGGGCAGTGATTGTATTTTTGGCTATGGCTGTCCACTGTGGTGCACAAAGGGCAAAAAAAGAAGCCAAAGTCATAGCCAGTGCCAAGTAGAAATTCAGTGTTTGTAGAGGAAAAAAGTAAAAGTTACCAGGCCCAAGCTGGGGAGTTATCGAGCTCCAGATTTCTTTAGAGAAATTTCATACCTTACTAGTGCGCAGTACCAGAGAGGTATGTCCACTGAACGTACGGACATCAACGATTTCACTTTTCACTTGTGGATGTTCAGACTTAAACTGATAAATTGTAAGTCCATGGAAGTCTATCAGAGTGTACATGGTATATCACAAAACGGACACCATGCTGCTCTCCAAGGTTTGCAATCAGCTTTGGAACAAGAACTTTTTACTTTGATTTTGTGGTTGCACTGTGAAAAATTTGGGAAGCTTGCAACGGGTTGGTTCTCCTAAAACCAAAAAATTGTCCAATCTTGATAGTTACATGCACGTGCACAACTGAAATTGTCGGTCTCTAGAGGGCCAAAGCCGAGTGCCCTCAATTTACCGTAAGAATATGTAGTCATATTATTTTACAGATTCACTGATGATGCAGAGGTTATGAGGTTTTCACTATCAGAATGATATGTAACTTCTATTCTTTTTGCCTTGATGAGGATACCAAAGGATGAGGAAAACTGACACCAAAGCTTGATAGCACTTTTATATTTATTTACCGTAAAGCATTGCTAGAGTCAGCACAAAGGGTCAAGGTAGTTTTCTCTTTTTTTTTTCCAAGCTTTTTCTCAACAGTCAGGAAAACACTGATTTATCTTGCTTAAGCCCGTGTGCTGTATGTTAGATTTTATTTGAACCGATCCAACAATATGAGCGGCACATGTTTGAAAGAATACTGAGACCTTTTTATTGTTGTATTTTATGCAGGCCTGATAAACCATAAAACCGAAAAGACTGAAGTGATCAAGAATTTCCGATCAAATACAAACTCCTGTGTCAATGATATTGCGGAGGTGGATGGCCTGAAATGGTGGGACTCATTTTGTTGGAGATCGGTGAATATGAACTGTCGTGGCCAAAGTTTTGTTTACTTATGAAATGCAGCTTGGAAAACTACCTTTTGTTCTTCTTAACTTGTACATACTTGGTCTCTCCTTAAATTCATAAAGATGCCTTATTTATATTTTCCACAGTTTTTTGTGTGCATGTTCAAAACAAGAGATTGTAATAGAGTTAGATTACAGTGAGAATGTCGCAACATTCCAGTGTGTAAACAACCAAAAATTTGATGTTTTTCTCTCAAAACTAAATAAACGAAAGAGATATGGTTACTGGTTTTATTTTGCATGATGATTCTTTATTAAACCTAAATTGAAAAGTAAAGAAATCCTTATATAAACTATATCTTTAAATCAGAATATATGATATTTAAACTCATTATTCCGATATTCATTTTTGTGTGTTCACTAATGCACAAATGCTGGCTTAAAGATACCAACTATTCAGTCAGTGCCATCGCAATATAAATTTTGGGTAATCTTATTAACATTTGCTGCCTCACTTTTGGCTTTTTTCCAGTCAAACAAGGAACAAACAATGTGGACTTTTCAGGTTAAAATACTAAAATCTTCACAACAATCGGATGTTATTTTTGCATGTTTCATAAGCAATCAGTTTGCAAGTAACCAATCATCCGACAGTGGGAAAAACTACCCGAGTGGCTGAATGAGATCAAAGCAGCCAGTGCCGCCGGTAACCACCCTGCCGACTACCAAGCGGGCTGACGGAGACTGCAGATTGTCGCACACACCTGGGGGTATCAAAATAGCAGAAACTTTGATTAGAAGGTTTGGTAGAACTGATGCGTAAGGGCACACTGATTTACTCAACTATTTGCTGCTGGGTAGAATTTGAAGCCAGGCCTGTCGCCTGGTAAAAAGAGCCCAGATTGTGTGGTGCTACGTAAGTTTCTTTTGTTCCTGAAACTGGCACAGCGTGTGGCTGTTGTCTTTTCGCTAGGAGCCAGATTAGCATGCAGCGGTATTGTATCGCTCATCACTTGGGCGCCGCAGTGCTTTTGTCCCTGGTGGTAACCCACTCATGCTGAAGCCACAAACAGTGGTATAATCTTTCAAATCAATGACAGATTTCCTCCTCTATTGACAACTGAAAAAATGTTAGTAATGCCCAACAGCTCAGTCTTTT
>NW_019091400.1:1351824-1419205 GCF_001949145.1 Acanthaster planci
AAGGCCTTGGTCTTTTGTCCAGTTTCGGGCTCCCCATTTTTGTGTATGAAGCTTATGTGCCCGAAACTGGCCTCCCCGGCACGAAATGGTTAACCTTTTGCTTCACAGGACTTGCACAAGTAAACATGATTATCCATGACAGCAATACGGAAGACGTGTCTTCACATTCTGGCAATTTCAAATCACAGTGGCAGGCAATGTTTACACATGCACTTTTAATTCAATGGTTCGCACCAGTTTTGTACACTGACTAGTGCTAGGAGCCTGACCGCGTACATGTATGGCACCATGACTCAAACATCCCATGGCTTGTTATAACACTGTCTCGCAGCATTGCCCTGAAGTGTCGAAAAAGAACTGTCGTACTTATCTTGTAAAATTGACTCTCAAATGTATTCGGTCAAGAAAAGTAGCCGAGGTGTCTTGTCACGTTAAAAAGTCAAGAGGTTCTGCTGGAGCCAGCTTAAAGGGGGGTTCATACTTCAAGCAAAATGTCAACTCAAAAGGGAATTTGATATCACAAAAATGCATGCAGCAAATTGGTTAAACTTGGGCAAATTTGCAGAGTGCAAATTTCATCTGGTGCCACCAAACTGCATTCGCGTTCACATTTGCGGAAAGAATGAACTGTCCTTTGATTTGAAATAACATTATCCACAAGTTACACCACAGTGATGTCCATTATACAACTGCGGCCATGATGGCAGTGTGAGAGGGTGCGCGTGCCTCACCTTGTGTGGTGGCCTGTTTGAGGAAGTGCATGGTGCTCTCAAAGCTCATCTTCTGCAGCGGGGACGAGTTGGCCTCCAGGCCGATGCGATTGAAGGGCTTGTAGGTGCCCTCTAGGGTCATGTAGTCTGCGACAAGAGACAGATGACGGGGGTCCACATAGATGCCGTAGACTTTGAAAACGTCCTGGATCTCCTGCAGGGAGAATCCGGGAAAATACTGTGAGGTAAACATGTGGCCTACACTGGCAAAATCAGTCTCAAGTTATCTGTGGATTCCGGTGTACCTGGCTTGGATAAGTCGGAAACTGTGAAAGCTATTGGGGAATTGTTAGTCTAGACCGTGGAGTGAGTCCTGTACAAATCAGAATTTTTCTGAGAACGTATACTGCTTGGACTGGTTAGATATCTCAGATCATAATACCTCAAGGAAGTCGCATATAATCTTCAGAGAGAGAACCTTTTTGAAAGAAGAACCACAGAGCGAATTCATTTTCGTCAATTCAAAGAGAACGTAACAGCCTGTTAAGCTGATCCTTCACCAGCTGGATACCTGTGACAGTGATTTTATAAAATGAAGATTTGATTTGAGCAAATCGGACTGATCGTACCTTGATGATCACCCTACAGGCCGCTTCTATCCCGTACGTGTTGGCCATGGCATGAATGTTGTTGGTGTACAGTCGATGAATATCAATGACCTTGTCATGCTTACACAGCTCCTGGGGAATGAAAGATACCGCGAGGAAACACATGTTGCCTGGTGACAGTCAGAATCGTGTGAGTAAAGGTCAAGTTAGTTGTAACCTTTTGACAATTTGCCTTGTACTTGAATTCCTCCATTCTATACGCCAGCTTGCTATAAACCACAAAAAATCTTTTCAAGCCCTCATGAAACTCTTTTTCTGCTCGGACTGGTTTTGCTCAAAACTAATGGCACGGACTCTTGGACTCCAATTAAAACAACTCCATGTCTTTTTTTCACCTCTACTAGATGTGTTTTTACTTCAACCTTGACCCACCAGTACACTGACCCCTTCCTCACCCACCATGGGAGTTTTTTATTCCAATCCTGACTCACCTGTAGGTTGACCCCGCTGGTTTGTAGCACCTTCTCTCCTTCCTTGTCGCCGTCGGCTATGATGCAGCGCAGGATGCCCCGTGCCTCATGCACCACGGCCTGCTGCGTCTCGCTGTGCAGCAGCGACATCATGTCCAGGTGACTGTAGGCGAGCTCCAGCTGCAACCAATCACAGGAGTGACGACACCGGGTAAGTTTGAGTGAGAACTATGGCTCAGGCCAAGGTGACTAGCTCCAAGTCGTGTCTTGTACTCGAGACCAGATACAAGGGACAGGGTGAGTGACAAGAACAATGCTTCTGTTGCAGTACATCTGAATAGCTTTTACTTGAACTCTGACCGGAAGTCTCATCTGTGTCTTCCAGGGTCTTGTGATGGTCTTAAAAGGGTTTGATGACAACAGTGCCTCTGATTGGTAGCACACACTCCTCAATGTGGATTCGACAGGTCTACTTGACTGTTTGAGACCAACCTGTCTAAAATGGTAGCATCCCTCGTTACCAATAGAATTCTGCACTGGTGACACTAGCTCCATAGGAAAGTGCACAAAACAAAGCGTGATGTCATCAGTGAATGGGCCTATGGCCTTGCTTAATAACACAATGTACATGCCCCGAGCTGGGCAAGAGAGGGCGCAATTTCCCTAACAACAAAGGCTCCTTTGGTAGTAACTGCATATCGCTGATTCACGAACAACTGTGAAATGCAAGCCTTGCGGTCGCATTGCTACCAACAATAGAAAACTTGACCAACCTGGCTCTTTTCAACCGATGAGGGGGTGCTTCTGCTCAGGGCAGACTGCATAGGGGCAACACTGAGGAATTCTGCAATGTTTTTCATCACATTTTTACAATAGAGATACCCTCCAAACACGATTGCACTGGAAAATCATTCCACTCAGTTCTTATTAAAATAGTGCAGAGAAGCATGACAGGCTTTTTCCAAAGCTGGGCTTTGTCTCTGTTTTTGCCTCCAATTTCATGATTTTCAAAACCTGACCAAGGAGACTTGGCACAGTATCAGATATATTTGCTGCAAATGTTCACTTGGTTCAGGCATCAAAACTTCCTAAATCTCTTCAAAGCCACAAAACTGACTGTCAAAACTGAAATTTGGTAAATGGAAATGCTACATACAGGCGAGGCTCTGGGAACGAGGCAAAATACATTTGGTCTAAAGCCAAGACCTACCTTAAGGGTAAACTCACACCAACTCTGCTTCTCACTGTCAAAGTCGTACGAGACAAGGAATGGACTGATATGTAGAGCATCCTGAAATAGTGACAAGTAGAACGAATACAAATTTGTTTCTTGATATCGTAAAAACTCCCGAGAACTTTTGCAAAAAAAACCCCCAGAAATTGAGCCTGGCCTGTCAAGCAATGGCTCGTGAGCAAAGCATGTGTAAAAATGGGCTGGCAAGGACATGAGAAAGTAAGATGTCAAAAAGTGTGCCTGGAGGTGTGGAAAACTACTCACGGATGGGAAGAAAAACACGACAGGAACTGTAAGCATGTTGCTTTCTGGGAGTCTGTACACACAACTTTTACAAACTTGCACGGTCCGGATTCAAACCCACCACCCCATGCTTGATTTCTCAACCAGCGAGTTTTCCTGGGCTGAACTATCTCTGGAAGAGTTTGAGCAATGACAATTCATTAGCCACTGGCCGATTTTGCCCGGTACCCAAGGATGTTTTTTGTTTTCGACAAAATGGTCATCTCTTGAAACTGCTCTCTAGAGCATCACCATGCTTTTTACTCACGTCTATCCTGACAGTCTTCTCGCTGTCTGGGACCCCCCTGCTCTTCTTGCGTTTCTTCCTCAAGACACCTTCTTCCTCCTCCTGGGCAGTGCCTCGCTCAGTGGTGTCCTCATCCTCTGCACTGCCTCGGTCGCCGTGACTACCGGTGTCTTCACCCTCCTCCTCATCTACGGGAGTACGACAAGAGATGTTGCACGTACATCATTCGACAGGTTGACCTGCAAAACTCAGGCAAACATTTCTAGCATAACAAAGCACAGACGAAGTGACGAATGCACAGTAATGCAACACCTGTCCTGCAGAGCAGCTGGTGACAATTTCATGGAGGTGCCGTACTGGAAAATTTCCTCAGTGCAGGAAATACTTTGCTCAGCGAAAATGGGTTACCAGGCCAGAAGTCACCTAAGTATATTGCTTGCAACTGGTACTCTGGTGATAACTGGTTAGTATGAAAATTTGTTAAGCACATTTTCTCCCCCGAGCAAGTCTATCACACTTTGGATTCTCAACAGCTTTTGTATTTGTGCTGTTTTCTGTACCTGATAACTTGCCTCATCTTTATAGTCTAACTGGCCTAGCAGTCGAGTATGTCTGCTGGCAGATGGCACAGTGCCATCGTGCACAAATCTTTCGAATTCTGTCTTTACGTTAGGGATCACTTGGACTTTATCAAGCTGGCTGCTCTCTGACTCTGACATGGCTTTGTCCTAGTGTCCCATGTCGGGAGCAACTGTGGCCGATGGCTTCCACAGGAGAACATGTTACTCCCAGACGTAGCCAATGTAATTCAGACATGGCTTATCAGATAGAGTGGTGGACTGGGTCACCCCACCCCATACCTGAGGACTGGTTCTCCTGTTCTCCCTCCCCGTCCTCTTCATACTCCCGCTCCTCCTGGTCATCCCCCCCTTCCTCATCGTCCGACATACTGTCTTCCTCCGCCTCCATGGCGACCGGCTCCAGTGGCTCGTCCTGATTGGCTGAATCATCCCCTGCAGCATTCTCATTAGCTGCCTTGGCATCATGGTTGTTAACCAACCTGGAAGGAGAGGGTGGGAGACAGACTTTGGATAACAGGATAAAAAGAAACAAAATCCCAAAATGCAACGGTAAAAACTTGCTTAACAATGAACATGGGGTTTGGTGGTTCACAAGTGACTGGTTATAAGCATTTTCTACTCAGTGCTTTCTTCACAACTCTCAGAAATTCTCAAGCTTGCTCGGGTGGGACGAACCCACAGCCCTCCGTTTACTCGTTCACAACCTTAGTCCTCTGTGGAAGATGGTACTCCGATCAATAACTGTTGATTCAGTTTTGTATGTGAGTGTGTAGAGCCCAATATTACACTCTGCATCTCCCAATCCACCCCGCCAAAAAGCACAAAGATCCACTCAGCTTGCAAAAATGTAGTAAAGGTAAGGCGTTACATACAAGCCCATGCTGTGGAAAGGCACAATCATGACACTCGTCGTAGAAGAGAAAGCCACCGCTAAGCATTTCTTCTGTTACTTTTGTAATATGTACAACAGGTGTTTTGGATGGTGTTGAGGTATTAAGTTAACAGCACTAAGTACACATACAAAACTTGTTTGTGATGTGTGATTATAATTGCATGAAATGGTTAACTCCGACATTCCCCAATCCTTAACATGTTGTGGGATCGATGGCTGTTAGGGTAAAGGATAAAAGCAACATGAACTCTACTCAAAGACATAAGGCATAAGATGAGGTGAGACATTAGTGGCCATTTGTAGTAAACACAATTTGCCTATATCTCAGTTTGCATGGTTCTGAGAGGAACCTTTGAGAATTCAATGTTTTGAAACAGTTTGCGTGATTTAGTCATCGGCGCCATCAGCAATCGAGGCTTACTGAAGCTTCATCAGGTCCCTGGTCTTTCGTTTAATGGTCTCGCTCAGGCGTTTGAGGAACCGTTTCTCCAAGTAATGCAAGATGCTGGTAGGGTCTGCGTACAGGTCATCCTGCCAAAGATACGGGAATGATTCAAACATAAATGAAAGCCCGCCCGATGCTTGTTTTTCCAAAATGATGTCTGTGTATTTGGACCAGGTCTAATCTGCTATCACACATTGTTCAGCAACCAGAAAGTCTTAAAACTCAGCATCTCATAAACAGATTATTTCAGGCATAGAGAAATTAGAACACAATCTTTCTTGAACTGGTCAGAAGAGATATCTTGTCTGGAGAAAAAATTAAAAATACCTAGCTACCTTGACACTGGATATTGAGTGCATGACTATTTTATTATTCTAATAGGGACAATAAAAAAGAAGCCAAAATTTAATAATGAATTTTCTGCAAATTTTGGGAGTACTTTTCAGTAACACAGATAATGAAGAAATTGACTGCAGTGGGATTCGAACCTGCCACTTCCAGATCATCTTACCGGCGCTCCACCAACTGAGCTATCCAGCCCTATGATGGTGGTTCTTCCCATTTTTGGATATCTTTGATCGGGGGACACAAGTCAGAAGCCATACAACCCAAAACACCACATAGCCAGGGATCCTGACCCAATTACATGACGCAGCCTTGGAAGTGGTGAACAGGGATTGCTCAAGGGGGATACTGCGTTTTAATTAAACAAACTACACAAAGAAATAACTAGGTGCTCATATAAGAAACTGACTCGAGAAGAGCAAGTTTAAATAGTGTCTTTGAACAACGTTTCCAGATCGCGCCCAGACATACCTTATACTCAGAGTGCGGGAGGAAGTTGATTTGTATCTTGAAAAGTCGGAATTGCTCGCTGGAAACAAAAGAGAACACAAGTTACTGTCACATTGTCACAATCCAGTTACTGACTATCAATTTGGTCACCTCTGACAGAATTTTTCTTCCACTAATGAGATTGATAAACCTGGTTCTAGAGAGAGTTCTGGATTCCAACAGTACTTACATAGCACTGACAATCTCATATGATTCGTAGACATGTATATCTTCAATCACCTAAAAGATCAAAGAAAACAAGGGAAGAACATCGATAAGTTTGACAATCAAGTGAAACTATGACAATAGGGACTGTACTGAGAAAAATAGGCCGAGACAGGGGCCAACTTTACAGGGCTGGTAACTACGGTGATTTCCTAAACACAGAAACATTTGCCAAGCAGTAACAGGGTACCGGCCAAGATGCCGCGCCATGTGAATTTCTCATGATTGGTTCCAAGCTGATTAACGCTAAGCTCTAACGTCTGTTAAACAATTTTATTTTCATGCCTAGTGATCAGGGTACCTGTGCCAGGACCACCCTGGTGAGTTTCTTCTTGAGCCGGGCTGCCCGCTTCCTGGCGTGGGACGTGGCTAGCAGCGGGGCATCCATCCTGGGCGTCTTGATGTTGGCGCTGGCTACCATGAGGATCTCCCTGGATGGAAATGCAACATTCTTAACTTGTTACTAGTAGCCAGCGGCTATCAAATAAGCATCACATCACACTGGACAATATTGAAGTCAGAAAGTTCATGAGTGGATGAGTCGCATTTGCACCTTCGCATTTGGGAGCTCACGGCTCCGTACTGGTCGAAGAGGCACACAAAGTGTACATACCACCTGTCTAGGAGCAAATGACCACATAACACAAACATCTGAACCATTTTAATGGCGGGGTCAGATGGCAATTGGCCAATCAAAAGAGACTTGGTTCCAAGGCTCCGCGTTTGCAAAAACTACCAATCGTTGGTGTGCTTCTACATACGGCGGAAGGCGCAAGTAATGAAGGCCATCCACTTACACAAGTCTCGGAATTCCCAGGGTCACGTTCATTTCTCCTCTTCCGGCAAAGTGGAAGGTGTTCAAAGTCATCTGGGTGGATGGCTCTCCAATAGACTGGAAAACAAAAATAGAATGACAACAGAATATCAATGACAGATGACTGTGACAAATACAAGGTAGAAAGCTGAGCAGCATGTAACCCACAGTCTCTAAAGGCCAGCACAATGACATCCATACAGTGTATGTAACATCCCTGCACTATTATCAACATAGAGACGGACACCTTAGTGACAACGGCAATGGTAATGACATTATTTCTCCACCCACTGTTGTAGTGAGAACTCTCACAACCTCCCCAGGCTCAACACTGAAATGCAGCATCGCATATTGTATCTCTGCAGAGTCATCCATGGTGATGACACCTTGGTGACAATGACATCAATCAAATGGGGAGGCAAGCAGGCTCCTGAATTGAAACAATGACATAAAAGAGATCTATGTTGCATCTCTGTGCTACCATCAATGCCAACAATACCTAGTTGGCAATGGCAGCAACAATGACAGTGACAATGACAGTGATGTCATTCTTCCACCCACCTGTGCAGCGAGCAGTCCCACAGCTTCCCCAGGCTGACAGAGTGACCGACGGTACTTCATGTACAACAACTGGCGGAACCTCTCCTTTGGTGTCAAATCTTCCTCCTCGTGCCCACTGCTCCCGTACTTCTCTAGGTGTTGCACCCCGACGTTGCTAAGGTAATCCTGCATAATGGCATTGAGTTTCTCCGAGATGGCACCAAACTGGATGTCCGGTCGGAGTTGGCAGTGAACAGGTTCAGGACAGCGAGAGGTATTCTTGCCGTACCTAAAATGCAAGAAATATGCAAAGTTGGCCCCTCCTCACAAGCAATGATTTCCTGCATGAGTGGATCCAATAGTGGGGTAGATATTTGCTAACAAATGCACATGTCAAGACAGACACTTTTGTTTCTTGTCCTTCTAACCTCTCTTTGTCGGTCGCTTCCCTCCACCAACTGACGAGCTCCTCCCTCACTGTCTTCTTCTTCTCCTCGCCTCCTTCCCTCTCCTTCCTCTCCTCCAGGAGGATGCCCAGTTTCTTGGCAGCGAAGTTGAGGAATGGCGAACACCGTTCCTTTCTCCTGACAGCGCCATTTTTTCTCACCCATCTGTCAACCTATATATCAAGAAGAAAATTCAAACGGCAATGAAATCCTATTTTTATTCAACTCAGATGTCAGAGTTTGAGAATACAAAGATAAGGAACATCCACATAACTAAATATTAAAAACTACAATTCTCTGAAGAAATTTGGTTTACAGTAGCAACGCGACTCCCGCACAAAAATCTTACAAACATACAAAATGAAAACTGAATGGTGCCCCCTTAAGCTGAAAAAATTCGATTGCATGTGGTCTACTTGGCAGTGACCTGTTTCTGCAGTCTGCGGGCTGCCGCTGCGTCGCAGTCCTCTGCCTTGTACCTTCGGCCCAGTGACGCGGCGCTGTTGTCCAGCAGGAATGGGAACTGGGACTCCGTCAGGAAGGGGGTCTTGGGGATTTCCAGTCCGTCCCCTCCGTAGCGGAACTGAATCACGCTGCTGTCGCTGTCTCGGACCTGCGAACCAGTCGAGAGGCAAACGGAGGAAAGCATTCAATCCACCTGGGTCGATAGACTGGTCTCAAGGGATACCATTACCATGGCCACGCCATATGAATAGTTAAACTAGAATGCATGCTGAATTTTAGCAAGTCGCCACATCCTACTCATCAAAGAGGAATGCAATATGTGAGCACTACACATGTACGTAGTTGCTGGACAAGTCTCTTGGAAACATAAAAAACCCACTTTTTTCAGTGTTAGTACTGTGGCATGTCCTGTTGTTACAAAAGATCTGACAGAACAGTCTTCATGTAGATATTTCATTTGGACCTTTGAAAGCATGCTTTCCCCAAGGAAAAATGAACTGCAGCACATAGTGATGAGGAATGGATGGATTTCAACACCAACTAATTTTTTCCTTTCAGAAATTCTCTGCCTCCGACAAGGAGGCCAACTTTGTTGTTGAACTTACAGTGAGGTCATAGTTCACGACGAGGCCCTCCAGATGTTTTATGATACAACGCTGCAGGTAGCCACTTCTGCTTGTCTTGACTGCCGTATCGACAAGTCCCTGCAATGAGCACGAAGACGTGATCAAAAAAAGACAATATGTTTTGTGCCCCTCTGAAGCGATGAACGGTCTGCTAACAAAAAGTCCCACGTGTGCAGCTGCACAAGTCATCACTTTCACCAAATGGCAAACACTTAACATCTTTGGCCGTAAAGAGCAGTTGGTAAGAACAAAACTGTACATTAGCATTGCCTCAAAAATTAAGCAGGTACCAAAAAGTGAAAGCTATAACAGCCATGGATATTATTCAACATCAGAAAACTGGAACCAGTGTTGGAGTCCAAACTAAAACAAGATCAGTCATGAAACTAGACACAAGACCAAACACATGACAAGTGACAAGTAACAGGGTGAACAATGACAAATGAATGCTTTTGTTGCAATTCATTTGAAAAGCTTGTGACTTGAATTCAGACTGGAGGTCTTGTGTTGGTCTTGAGGCGTCTTGTCTACAGTAATGGCCAGAACTCTGACCCTGAGTCATTTTGGCAATTCCAACGGCAACCTCACCTCTCGGCCGGCCATGCAATGGAAGAAGTACTCCTGCGGTCGGATGCCAGTCAGGAACCGCCCATCCACGTATCCGCCGGCTCTCGGGGATGGGTCGTAGGGCAGGAAGGACGGCAGGGACCGCCCACTGGCCATGAGCGGTGGCCGACGCCCCTCCAGCTCTATCTGGCCCAGCAGGCAGGAGATCTGCATGCAGTTGACCTGTGGGGCGGGGCAAAGTGGTGCGGTCAAAATGAGGTCAGCGTCTTTGTGGTGAAGGAAAGACTGATTGAATAAACCTAAAAACCTTCTTTCACGAGAAATCAATACATAAAGATGCCTATTTTCATCCGAAGTCTTATGCAATCCTGTCAAGTCTTGCACAATCATATAAAGTCTTATGCAATCCTGTCAAGTCTTGCACAATCATATAAAGTCTTATGCAATCCTGTCAAGTCTTGCACAGTCATATAAAATCTTATGCAATCCTTTATGTCATCTATACACTACAAATGCAAGAACATTGAAGAAATGAATCTTCTTCGGCTGTCTTTCCAACTAATGCTTGATTGAACAAATGACAATATCTTATTAAGCAAACAGTAACGGAGAACACGGTAAAATGGTGGTCCATGATCAACGGTAGAGGATACAACTATGGTATCCAAAATAAACAACTTCTGGAAAATTTGATTTTGAAAGCCACTTTCAATAAAAAAGTCAAGCGCACCTAAGCATTCAACCTGCAGGCATGCATTAGGAAATTCGGACATGAAATCAGAATAATCCACACTGCAACAGACTTTTACAGCATTCTGTTATTGGTAATGGCACACTTGAGTAGTGAAAAATGAGGAAATCAGCTGATACAAGAAAAAATTGCTTGCCTGATTCTAAACCCATTCGGAAATGATTTATTTCTCTTGTACTCGTTTGCGATTTTGTAATTGGCCAGTTCTCCATAAACATCCTTGGGTGAAAAGCTCGGACACTGACTTACCTGAGACCCCTTGGCCCCCGACAGCACCATCAGCTGTAGGTTGTTGTCTGGAAACTCCTTCTCCAGCCCTTTGGATAGGCAGGCGTTGCTGATCTCGTTAGTAAATCTGTCTGTTTGTCCTTTCATCTTCAGATCGATCTCTCGCAACTCCGTGTCGTCAGATTTCCTGTTTAAATGAAGTGTGGCAGGCAGATTTAATTGGCCTCATAGGTGCAACAGTTCACACTAGGAGGTGGTTAGCGCACAGCAGCTACACACAACCTATCACTTGTAAAAACTCTTATGCATGACTGGACGAGGGCGCTGTGACGATGACAATGGTGGTTTGAAGAGTTCCTATGCCCCTTCTCATGACTCTCCACCAACTTGTCTGCGCATTTCAGTGCATAGTGTGAAATGCATAATGAAAGTGTTCCTTAAATTTCAAAGTCTGGCATATTTCTAATGTTGAACTTTAAATAAAGTCAAATATTTCCACCAAGAAGGATACATGCTCACTTGCTGGCATTGTAGCAAGGTAACAATCCTCACTCAACAAATCAGAGAAGTCAAACAAACAAAATTCAGTCAAAAATGGATATTAATAACATATACTTTGCTCGGTGAACTTATATCCAAAATTGAAATCCATTTCTGAGAACTGGCTATTGAATTCTACCAACCTGTGCGCTTCTTCGTATCTCTCCTTCAGTGCTGTTAAGTTGCTGGCATCCTCTACGTCCAGAGCATTGGATACAACCTCAGGCCCGATGCCTTTGGCCTTGCTGATCAACTTCCTCCTTTTGGCATTGCCCTGGGAGGGAGATAGAACAATAGAGGAACATCTTCATAAAAAGCAGGTGACGTGTCACTGAAATGATTACCACATGACAACTCTCTATTATGGGCAAATACATGAGTTTACAGGAATATACTTGATGAGAAATTTATAGTCATTTCAAAGATGGATTTGCGCCAGGGAGATGTAAATTAATTTCGGATTTTGCCCTGCCCAACGTGTATTTTAACACTGTATACTCCGTGTATGCCCCCAATGGCTTGTAAGAAAAACCACAAGCGTACTCGGGTGGGACTTGAACCCACGACCTCCGGCTTAATAGTGCAGACGTTTTGACAACTCGACCACCAAGCTTGCCGGTGTCGGCTGGATGGTTTGAATTAGATGTAGCAGCGGGTACCACAAAGAACTATTTCAAAGGTGGATTTGCGCCAGGGAGATGTAAATTTATGGCCTAAGTGCAATCACTGAAAAACAATGGGTTGATCCAGTGGGCCGAAGGAGGTCATGCCTTCCCCTAGCAATGCGCCAACATTTTCATTTCTTTGAAAAAGTAATGAGAAAAAGGCGTACTTTTTGGTCTGTAAAAATTATAAAGAGCCCAAAAGGTAGCCTCATGCCTCAAGACAGCCATAAAAAAGTTGCATTAAAAATCCCAATTTTTTGGCCCCCCCAAAAAAAAATTGGTTCTGGATCTGTCCTGGTGGAAAACTATCTCAAAACAGATGGTATATATCAAAATCTAAGTACGTACAACCCTGTCGTAATTGATGGAACCATGGGAAACATTTGTACCTTTTCTGTGACAAGGATGTCCTGAACGCCAAGCGTGAAGCCAGTGAACTGCTGCAAGAACGTTGTGAACAGCCTCCCAAGGCAACTCAGTAGCTTCCCGGCAACTTGTCCTCCGTACAACTGTAAAATAAACAAGCCAACCTCACTTGACTGTTGGGAAACTTTGGACAAATAACCGAGAGCTATCACCATCGGCAAAACGAATTTCCGTCAAGAAAAACTCTGTCTTTTGTCAACATGTTTTTTATTGGCACTGCACACTGTATACTTTCTGAGAGCCTGTGTTAGAAATTGGACTGGCTTTAAAATCAAAAACAGAAATGCTGTTTCCTTCAAATTTGGTCTGCTGATAGATTTCTTCAACACTTTACCACAAATCTATTTTGACAGTAGTGTTATAAATAGTTTAAAAATTATCATCATTATTGGTATTTGATAAAGAGAATTACACCAATATTTCCTCATATGAAATGAACTCAAACACTTTTCATTGAAAACTCATTACAATCATTCTCAAATATATGTTCATTGCACATTTTAGAGGTTAACCATACTATGACACTCAGTGTGGTCATGAGAACTTTTCAGTCCTTAACCCGAAGGCACTATGGTACAAGAAAGCAATACTCTGGTATTAATATATGCATACCTCAAAGCAGCAGTGCACCAAACCATAGCAGGTGTTTCCATAGTTGGCCTTGTCTAGTACCCCGCATACAAGCTCCCCTCCTCTCACAATGATCTCAGACTCTGTCATTGATAACCCTGTCAGGGGTGTGCCCCTGCTGGAAGTCAATTGAGGTCCCTTCTTCACCTGGGTCCAAGACTAAAGAGAAAGCAAAAGAAATCACAAGAAAATCGGATGAGGGTTTGGCAGGAGGAAATTTTAAGACGACGCATGTATTTAAAAGAGAATTTCACTGAAGAAACCAAATCTAAGGCAAATTTTGGGGATGCTGAATGGAATGATGAACTCTCATCCTTTTTTTCCTAGGCGAATTTCATCAGTGGTGAAGACCCACCTTACTGCCAATCTTGGCCTTGCCCTTGAAGTTGATGGCTGGCAAATCCTCAGGGATGACATTGAGAAGCAGTGTGGATATCACCTGCTTGCCGGACCACAACTGGACGGGCTTCATGATGGATGGTGGTAGGAGACGAATCTCCGTAGGGTGGTCCGTCAAGGCACTGAAGACTAGCTGCTGGTAGTCAGCTCTGGAAACAAAGGGGGTGAACTGTCACAGAAAGGAGTACCAGTGCACCTGCAGGGGCACCAGTCCACCTGGAAGGGTACCAGTCCACCTAGAGGGGTGTCAGTCCAGGTAGAGGTGCTACAGTCCACCTACAGGGGTACCGTGAGTGGCATCTTTCCACCTAGATGAGTAAGAGGGGCACCAGTACCCAGCAGGGTAACAGTCTATACAGAAGGGTACCAGTCAACCTTAAGGGATGCCAGTCTACCTAAAGGGATACTGATTCACCTACAGGGGTTCTAGTCTACCCAACGGGGTACCAGTCCCAGTAGAGGGGAACCAGTCCATCTAGAGAGGTACCAGTCCATCTCCAGGAAACTTGTTGGTCAAAGTTTTGAGGTACCTACCTGTTGAAGAACCTGCCCCTGACTGTCATCTTCACCCCTGCCACCATGTGATCTTGGATCAGTCCACCTAGAGGGGTGCCATCTTTGGGAACAAGGTACTGCTCACTGGTATTGGCTGCCAAATGAAAAAGACAAACCTGTCTGGTTTGCATTTACAGTGACATGAAAGTGCCATCTCAAAAATGCCTGATAGCAAGACCTGCCAACAGCTGCAGTATTCAGCACAGACGCCACCCCACTGAAAAAAATGTCTGTCTATTCATCCAAATAATCTACCAATAGTGAATGCCTCAGCCCTGCCGATCTCATTCTGAGGGAAGTGCACGTTCATCTCGTCTCCATCAAAATCTGCGTTGTAAGTCTTGCAGGCTGAGTAGTGCAGACGCAGCGTCTTTTCGCCGGGCAACACACGGACCTGTGAAGAAATCACAGAGCCAACTTGAGATAGTGTTCATTCCAACATACCCACCATTGACAGCATGTGTATGGACTTGGATACGAGGCAAACCTTTGCACGATGTAATGAACACTAAACAGGGAATGACAATTCCAAGATTGTACGTCAGTTTTGATTGTGTAGCAACTCACCCTGATAAGACACCGGGTGCAAACTACTAGAACATTTAAAAAGACATCAAATCAAACTGAAGATAGTCCGTGAGATTCTCAAAATGTGAAAGGTTAGCAACTGCAACTTTTTCCGACTAGAACAAAATGAAAATGTGCTCTTTTAGGTTTAAAGAACCTCAGATGAAGTTTACTTTCAAACCGTAACTTTAAATGTGGGCTTGAGGCAATACCTTATGAGCCATAATACTGGGCTTGTGCAGTGTGGGCTGGCGATTCAGCAGCACAATATCTCCTGTTCGTATGTGCCTGTGAACCTAAATAACAAACAACAGACAAGAGTCACGAATCAAATACAGAAAACACTATGGTCTTGATAGAGTGCCGGAGTGAATACGTCATGCGCACGATTGTGTGTATAAACATGCATTAGCGCAAGAACTAGCGCGTGAACCATCACACACACGTGCTGCATTCATCTGCACTACACGTCCTGGTTCCAAATGACGCCACTCTTCGGTACGCTATACACAGTCATCTAAGTATTCTGGCCGTCCCAACGGTCGTGTTCAGGACAGTTTTTGAAAACAGGCCATGTCGTGTAGGTAGATATGCTGAGGTCGGTGGCTGCTTGCTGGCAGCGTGAGCAACGCTTTGATGGTGAAAATGTCCAGCCTCGTAAGACAAGATCCTTGGAGACTTCAGGTCTTTGGTACCAACATTGATTGGCTCAATGTTCAGTGGCTTGTGCTCAATCTAACATTGGACGGTGAGCATACTATAAGTGTTCAAATTCCTACTGACATCCAATACTCTGGTACCTGCTGACCGCAGGAACAAACAATTCAAGGTTTGTTTTTCTCACCAAACATACCTTCTTCTGCCAGTTGGGTCCGTGGTGAATGTTCTTGGGGACCAGGAGCTGTTTAGCAGCCGCCTCTCGCTGGGAGTGATTCCAAGCGCTCAGTCTCATCTGACTGCCGTCTCCGTTCTCTATCAGCAAGGCCCTGCATAGCAAGGTGACAATCCAGCAAAAAATGTGAGATCGTCACCCACATCCAAAGAATTATATAATATGTACCACAAAAATCAAAGCTATGAAGTTAAAAATACTGAAGGTTAACAGAATTTGATGCCCTAAAATGATTGCCCAAAAAAGTCAAGATTTACCATGCTGATTCTTCATAAAGTAGTCAAACAGACACCTTATTCTAAAGATAGTATCTTTTCAGCGTTTGACATGGAACTACACATCAACGGTTTTTCTCAGAAGATTACTTTTCTGACAATGATAAATCTAACAAAGAGTTGTCGTGGTTGTAGCAAGGGTTCAGGCCAGTCTAGGTGGTTAGGGAACAAAGATGTACAAGACTCTTTCCTGCAAATAATTTTTCTCTCCATGGAAAAAAAGAAGACCTTAATTTTACCCAGGGTGCTCATTGGGTCCGTTCATCACTGCTTCCCTCAGCTCCCGCACGTTCCAGTCGGTGACCGGCTGGGGATAGGACAGCTTCTTGGCAATGATCTCCGGGATACCGATCTCGTCGGTGTTGATGTAAGGGTCCGGAGAGATGACAGAGCGAGCGGCGTAGTTGACACGCTTGCCCATCATGTGCTTACGGAATAGGCCTTCTTTTTTCTCCAACAGCTGAAAAAAGCAAGATCCAACATCAATTTCCAGTGCAATAATCATTCCAATTCCAATAAATGCTTCTGCTATGAAGCAAAGTGAGGGTAACTGAAAGTGTTGTATTTGAGTCCATCACAAGTCCCTTCACAAGTCCCTTCACAAGTCCAGTCATAAGTAACAGGGTGACCAATGACAAAGGAATACTTTTATCACAGATCATTTGAATAGCTACGACTGACTGACTTGTGATGGACTTACAGGGACTTGAATGACTCGAATACAACACTGGTTACCGGTGTATAACACACTATAGGATTATTGTTTAGTCTTTGTGGATAAAAAAGCAGTCAGCCGCTGATGATGAACTGCAAGACTCCAAATTACCTGGAACCTTTGCCCTCGCCAGCGTTCAATCACTCCTTGGTGGAAAGAGATGACCAAGGCAAAGTGTCCTCCTCAGGAACACAGTTTTTTGAAAAAAAAAAATACCCCATTGCGTACAGCATCACGCTAATGAGCCAACCCAGTTCTGTTTAATATTTACACCTCATGATATGGGAAAAAAAGTCTACTGTAAAACAATGACCAGTAGCCCTCTTGATCAGAGACCTAGTTTCTTAAAGAATATTTACTGACAATTCTAATGCACAACATTACACATTCTATAATGGTGCCACTGCATACATTGTGCTTTGCACTATGCATTGATGCGCACACGAAATATAAAATGGCACATTTGGGAGACGAATATATGAACTTTTTTCAATGAACTTACAGCTCATTGCCAGTTTTAATCTCAGCATTTTTTCCAACTGCGGCCAACTCCTTGACTTAAACTCCGGCCCTGAGCTGGGCACTTTTACCTGTTTGATTCCTGGCTGCTTGTCACGTGACAGCTTGTCAAGGTTGCTGTCCACGACCGTGTTGACATGGGTCTGCAGCGTCACCCAGGCATTCTGCAGCTTCTCCGCATTGGTCTTGCCTGGGATGGACGCCAATATACTCTGCAAAGATAACAATAACAACAATTCCATGAACACGGTCACTGTTACATCTAATTTATTCCAGAGGGCAAATTTTTATAAAGATAGGTTTGAGCAATGGTAACCTTGGGGAAAGTCCTTTATTGAAAGGACTTGGGGAAAAGTCCTCACCCTCCTTTATTGGGTGAAACGCTACAACACTTGAAATGTTTGGTGTCATTGCCCTGTTTTTCCAGGGCAACGCAAGTTTGTGAAGACTATTATTGCATGACAAACAGATCTGCAGGAGACCAACGAGAATGTCCCCTTCTTTAATAGACTTAGACCATGATGATTCGTTTGCATGTATGCTTCCATCTGACAGTAAGGTAGGCCAAGATCTTACAAGCCCCCAGGCCCCTTAACCCTACCCATCCCCACCCCCAAGATTATTAATCCTATTGAAATCGGAGGATGGGGGCTGTTAGGGTTAAACAAAGCATACTGTGCATAAGCACGATGTCATTATATTTTAGGTATATTAACCCTAATTCCTGGACATTTTTGCCAAGAACGTTCCTAATCTTCTAAAATCTGCCAATGTTAAGAAAAATCAACGGTGCATTTTGTAGCTTGATAGTGGCTGGTTTTCCTGTTTTTCTGTTTTCCTCTATCCTGCAAAATCCTTGAAATCCTTGTGCTGGACTTGAAAAAAACAGGAGACTTCAGGTTTAGAAAAACTGCAAACCACTGAACCAAGTTACAAATAGCAATAACATTAAGCATACATTTGTCTACCTTGTCATTTTCCTCCTGCTCTTTGGTCTTGCTGCCCTCCTCCCCCTGTTGTTGCTCTTCCCCTTGCTGCCTCTCCTCCCCCTGTCGGCCCATTATCCGTAGCAGTACCCTCAGTGTCTGACAGTCCTTCAGCACTTTGGCCAAGTTGGCCGTCTGGGGGTTGTCAAATTTCTTCTCCATCACACCGGTAATCTGTGCAAACCGAAACACAGGTCATCTGGCATTAGTTTGAAAATTTAAATGCCTGGTACGGTGCAAACAGCCTCTTGAGGTGACCAGCTGGGCATTTTATTTCCCCAAGGCAAAGTTGAGGGAGAAATGGAAAGATCAAAAGATCACCGCAGGAGGCTGGTATTCCTCAATAAAGTGAAGCTGTTGGCATTTGTACTGTGCTGCAACTGAACACTGATCTATGACTGCATCCCTTCAATGAGGAGTTCATGGCGGAGAGCAGAGCTGTTAATCAAGCGAAGTAGATCAGAGGAGAGAGTGGTCAGGCAATCTTTAGCCTTACATCCAAGACAGACAGAACTCACCGGTCTAAACTTGGAGGGTATCACTGGGATGACATCGAGAAAGAACAGATCTGCGGCCGATCGCTCTTCCACCTCATCGGTCTGCTCGCCCCCCTCAGCCTCATCCATGGCATCTTCCGTGAGGCAGAGGATTTCATCAGTGGTCTCCTCCGTGGCTTCAGAGTTCTCCTTGTCTCCATCAAACTCCACGGCCTTTAGCATGCCAAAGAGACATCTGAGTATAGATCCTGGGGTACAGACAACAACGGCTGATTTCATGATAAAGGTCTGCACATCCGCAAATTCTGTGCCACAAAAAGGCAAGGTGCGACTGCACAATGAGTTTGTTGATAGATTCCAGGAAAAGTGGCCAAGCTGGAATATATATGACTGTGTCCGACTGACTTGGCTACGGCTTGAAACTACACACGTGACTGTTGAAGGCATTAAGTAGGGGCTTCATGCAAAAACACCACAGTTGCAAGCGAAATATTTCCAGCCAGAGCCTCCTTTTCTTTGCTTTACTGACGCTACTTGAGTGTGTTGATGCTTTTTGACACTAAATAGCATGACCACTTTTCGGGGGTATACGGATGCAGAAGAAAGTCTTTTAAATATAATGAAGGGCTTTTGGGGAGGGGGTAGCTAGGTTTTCAGTCAGCATTTGAGAATTGGTTGTCCAAGTTTACGTGTACCTTGAAGTGAAAAACAGCTGCTAAGTTGCTGAGGTTTCGAGCTTTACGTGCATTTGTCTAACAAAGCGTGATGTTCAAAATGGCCCACAGGGTGTCCACAAGACGCCAAGCCACCCGTCTAGCGTGAGGGAGCCGAACAGACCAAGCGGTCATCGCCTTCAACTCTACCCACCTTCTTTTTTCATGACCTTGCGCAGGTGGGTCCGGGCCTCCTGCGGCGAAATGAAGACCGTCAGCAGTGTGGTCTTCTTCTCTCCTGTCTTGGTCAGGATGCGGGAGTTGTGTTCGCTGCGCATGTCCCGCATATGAGCCCCGCAGCGGTAGCACTTGCGGCCCCTGGGCAGGAGGTGCTGCTGGAGGAAGTCCTGGATCAGTTGGCGCCGCCGGTCCTGGATGTGACGGCTCTTGGGCAGGTGGCATGGCTGGTCTTGTTCTGGCATCATTCAAGACAAACAGTGATGATTTAAATAATAATGATAATAATGATAATGATTTAAATCAAATTGATTCAAGCCATTTCATTTTATGTGTGGTATGATTTAAGTCCACTTTCTGAGAGACTTGTGTTTACTGGACTTGAAATAGGGCCAAGAGACTTGAGGACTCCGCACAAGTCCAGCATGAAGCCACACAAGAATGACTGTTTCGTTATTCTTAGCATCCTTTAAATGTCAAATTATCAAATGGAAAACTCAAACAGTATCTCCAATATTGTTTCAAACCCTAGGAACGCTTCCCTGAACACACTCTGACAGCAAGAAATGTGACTCTACATGCTCTGTTATTTCATGTATGAAAGTTTTCTGCTTTTCTTGGTTTCTTTATGTAGCTTTTATTCCCTGTAAGCATGTGGAGATTTACTTTTTGTAAAATACTACGTCCTGGAACAACTATGAAAGCTGGGAAATGTCAGTCCTCTTCTTTGTTTTTCAATTACTGATTACATGTGGGACCAAATTTCTGCAATATGCAGGCCCAAGGCATGTCTATTCATTACTCGGGCCATTTGCTTCACAGTAGAACATTTGGTTTTAATACTGAATGACTTGGACCAGATTTTGGGTTCCAGACTTGGTCTTGGATTTGGACTTGAACCAGAGGGACTCGGAGTTGGAGGGCTTGACTACAACACTGGTTTGCAGGTCCTGGCGGCATGGATATGTCAATATTTTGGTCTTTGAATAGTTGTATTTCCAATCAAACATTCAACAATTCCACGTTACCAGTACCAAGATTTGTGGTAAACTAGTGCAAACCCAGATCCTTCAAAATCAACCATGACTTTTTGGAGGATTTTGTAGGATTGAGGTAGAGAGGGCCCAGCCACCGTTGGTTTTCATGGGACATGATGTTCCTTGAAAATGTAAATATAATGTGCCATCCACTTTTTGCACATTAAAGGTTTTTGGAGGATTCAGGAAAATTTCCAGCGAGAATGCCTGGGAGGTTGGGGCTAACTTTGGCCAAGTTCATCAGTGACAATCAGTCAACCACTAGTCAATATTGCCTGGTCCCCCGGATACATGTTGTACACAGGTTACCATGGAAATATTGCCCGGCAGTCAACAAGTGGTCACTGATAGAACTTGGACTTTGTTGTACCTTCTTTGAGAGCAGCGTCCAGGCAGTCACTGAGAGCTGTCTCTACAGTGTCGGCCAAGACAACGTCCTTGTCCTCTGTCTCAGCCAGCGTCTGTTTCACCAGGTCGGCCATGTGATCGATCAGGTTCAGCAGACCACGATCAAGGGCCCGCAGTTGGTACTTGACCAGCTGCATGGTCCAGCGGGGCGGCTGGAGGGTGTGGCACTTTAAGCAAGTGGCCCTCAGCAGCTGTGACGGAGACAAGGAGCAAAGAGGAGATAGGTTGGAGAGTGCACTGAGATTCAGGGAAGTCTGACTAACAGTTTGTAGTAGTTATCTCAAAACTTGTCCACTGTGAGCCTTCTGTCTGGCCAAATCACACCACTGCAATGTCCCTGTTGGCCCACATCATCAGGAGATCTTTCTACATGTATACCTTATCCTCACTAAATACAACAGAGTGCACAAGTGCTGAAAAGCTTGCTTAGTGTACTTTTGCATTTAGCAGCGAACACAAGTGGCCGAGTCCTATGCATAACTTGACAGGGCCCAGGATGGTGTTTGTCCAGTACGGCATGCAATGCTGCGTTTTGACGCATTCTGTTGCATTCAGCAGGGTTCGCTTCTCAACTGTGTTGCATTCTTGTTGCACTCACCAGGACGCTGTATTAGAGAGACTCCGAAGGGGGACAAGGGATGAGTTAATCTGTTGAGTGCTATTGCAACCCATTATCCGAGTTGGCCTCACACAAATGCTCATGTTGCACTCGCTCTTCAATTTAAGGAAATGGTGTATTTTAGTAATATTTCTTATAGGAGTTGACAGTATGCGTATAGCTAGCGCACAATTAATGGCTTCTAACTGGGGTTGTAAGATAAGTCTATTCATGAGTAGTTTTAGATACCCTGACTTGACACAGACAGAAGAAGTACTTTTAAGAAGTATTGTCCATGCACAACTACTGTTCTTTGAATTTCTGCCACAATGATGGACAATTCCATCATCTCTTGACATCAAGACAAATGATTTGCTTTTTCATCCATGTCTGCAGCGGGAAGAACAGGTAAAACAGCACAATGATTCAAATGTCAAAATCTAAGACAGTTTTTTTTTGGGGGGAGGGGCTACCTGGAAGACAAGCCTGAAGAAGAGGGGGTTGAATACTGGCAAGGGCAGGCTGATATGGCCCATGTGACCAGGGCAGTGCAAGGAGCTGAGGAAACAGGTGTCACAGAGTTCATTGCGGTCACTGGGACCTGTAAAAGACGACACAGGAATGACAGATCAATATGCATCATAAACATTTGATAAAAGCCCACCCCCGTCGGCCTGATCCATCAGAATCCACCAGGAGGTGTAGGGGCTTTTAAAGGATTCAGACAGGCAAACAAGTACCTTACATGGCACTTGATGAACCTGCGATTGACTGGTATGTCATCCAACAGGAATTGAATGCCCTTGGGAATTTCAGGTCAAAGAAACAGGAGACACACAACGGCCAGATGAGCCATACCGACTTGGGACAGACCTCAGTGAAAAAAAGATGCCCATGCAACAATCTGAAACCTACCAAACACTGGATCATAGAGTCCACCGCTGGTAGCATGGCCCAACTCGTCAAATGACCGTGGGTTTGTGACCTCCTTGACACTGAGATGACAAAGCTCGGCACTGCTATAGGATGAGAAGGTCACACTCTGCATTCGCTTGTTGGCAATCTTGTTCCTGAAAGCTGACATGGTGTACTTTCCACACTTTGTACATGCACGTACAAATTTCTCTACACTTCTGAAAAAGAGAAGATTTATCCTCTAAAGTGTAAGGAGGTATTAAGCATGGTTAAGCATCACAAAAAACAATAACCCCTGTACTTTCCACTTCAGGGAAAAACACATCAGTGATGTCTGTATATGAAATCCTTCGCATCAAGTCCACATAGGCCCAGGCCTTCATCACTGTTGACTGATGTGATGTCATGACTGTTGCAATGTTTAGTCAGGCATCCATCACGTCCAATTTGAAGATTGTAATTTCAAATGGGATTTTTCTTTTAATACAATTTTGCAGACCCCTTGTTCGGTTGTAAATTTCCGTCCCACTAACTCTAGATTAAAAATGCAAGCCCTCTTTGATAAAGTAAAGTATAAACAACAATATACCAAAAGTTCACATCTATTCCCTGTTCGGTGTCTAGCCGACAGTCCCCTCCCTGAGTAAGACAATTTGGCGCACGTGTGCATGCACGTATAATCATTCAGGCTAGTTCCCAGTCCCCACAATGTCCTTTGAACTACGAATATACACATTAGAACGGAGACCAGTCGATTTATCTTTAAATAGCATCAACTTCGGCTTTGTTCAAATTACTTGGCTACGGTTGGCAATAATACACAAACTTAAGGGAATCAACCGACCACTGGCTTCCAAATTAGGACAGGGCTATGTCCTTCACAATAGACGGGCCTCCTTCCTTGACTCAGAGAAATAATCATTAATTCGCTTAGGGAATCTCGCAATTTGGATTGTTTCATTATGACACGGTAATTCCGACTACTACAGCTTTTAATGTATCACACAGATCACCCATCAGCACGGATTTATTCAAAAGAATCACCAAAAGTATACTAAAAATATACTTGAACTTGACAAAAAAATAGAAATCGTTGCATTTTCTGCTGTTAAACCCAGAAATTTACCCTACAGGTTTTCCATACCTCCCCATTAAGTAATTGGAATAAGCTAACAATGCTAACGACGACTATTTCATGTAAAACCTGGAACAAAGAACATATGTAAACGTTTAACTCGAACTCCGCCGCCACCACTGGTGTAAATGCCGGAGTTCCGCGGTGGCCGCGATGAGCTGGAGATCAAGGAACAAGGTAATTGAAAGTACATGTTTTTTCGCATTTAACTTTGCTGTCGTTAAACATATGAAGTGACATCGTAATGGCATGGTAACGGAGACGTAAAACATCATTTTCCAAACTGGTAGTTAACTGGTTATTGGCAGTGGCATTAAGTCATATGTCCGGCCGATGGCCAAGCTCCCTCCCGCTGTACACTTCTGTATCCATGGTGTCTTTTGCCCGACGGAAAATGAAAAGACTATGAACAAGATAAATATATTAATCTTTGTTTAGTTTTGTGTTTTGCACTGTCACTCACTCCAGTACAAATCAGTCATTGACGTTCAAGTACAAACAGTCAAACGCAAACAGCAGGTTCTATTTTTTTACTTGTCTTATTTGCATAATTCAACATAACATTAGCTTTTTATACACTTTGAAATAACTAAGCAGAGGAATCCAAAGTCTAATCAATAATCACACTTGACATGATTGAATTTGTAAAGCATGTGTCAGTTAGTTCCCAACCAATGAACATCCACTATGTAATGATTTGGAGTAACGGTCATTTTTTGTACTCAAGGCTGATTAGCAATAAACCCAGAATGCCTGGTAGTAACAGTGGCAGTGATTCCTCACTGACGTCCAACCAGCCCAGCGGCTCTGGATGCACCACGCCCACCTCTCAGAAGAAGGTCGTCAGTTACATCTGCCGCTGGGAATCGTGCAATATTCAGTTCGAAACCAGCGCCGATCTGGCCGACCACGTCAGGATCGAGCATGCTCAGAAACAGGTAAAACAAAGTGATGATAGTGCTCTGCCGTTGCATCAGACGATCCCAACCGTAAGTTCTGCAGGATGACTTTGGGCTGGCCCTGCAGCACTGTAGTTGGAATTGTTCTGACTGCCCTGGGAACGGTGGTGTAGTTGAAGTTATCCTTTGTGTGGACCGGAGAGCACATGAGGTCTCTATAGTGCAGGTTTTGAGGCCCTTTTTTGTACATCTAAAAGCTCTGACTGATATTTTTGTGTGGGTTGTTTATTTCACCAGGTGGACAAAGGCGTCAAGAAGTATGTTTGCCTCTGGGATGGCTGTAAATGCTTCAACACTCCCTCCAGCTCCCGCTCCTGGCTCTTCAAGCACGTCCTGCTCCACTGCGGCGACCGGCCGTTCCGCTGCATCCTGGCCGGCTGCACCATGAGCTTCCCGACGGAAGGCGGGCTGCTGCGCCACGTCCAGACCCACCTGAGTGAGCAGGCCTCCCAGAAGACGCCCCGCAGCAAGGAGGACAGCCCCGGCCGACTCATGAAGAAGAAGAGGCTTAAATTCAAGCGGCGAGTCTCGCAAGGTAAATTGCGCAAGAGGTACCTTCCCCCACCCTTTCCCGAGCTTTGCAGCCAAGTTCGTTTCAGTATTTCAAGCGTGTTGACTTGAGTTGCAGTGCATCACTGCATAGTATGTGTGAACCTAAACCAAATACTTTGTCATCGTTGTTATGAACTGAAATACATTTATTGTGCAAAGACACTTTGTGAAAACTGCATAATTAATAGATTTGGTTTCACAAATTGAAACCTGTGTTTGCAAGCGTATTGCAAACACTGACGTGTTTCTCATTTCAAAGAAAAACACTTTAAATGGTTTTGTATGTATGAACTCAATCAATTTCAATAGATTAAGAAGGATGATGAAAAAAAGTGTTCTTGGAAACCTTTTTTAACTTTGGCAATGGAGGAAAGTTGTCATTTCATAAACACAACAATGCACTGAATGTGCTTAAGCAATGCTCTCAGTTACTGTTTGTAAAAACTAGTCTTACGCAGTTCTTTGAATCTGATGTGAGAGGGGTATGCATAAGCACCATCAAGTAACAGTTTGTGGAGTCGGCAACAAATTTGACAGTTTGAAACATTGCCAACACACAGCATGAATGGGGTCAGTTGGGTTGGTTGGTTACACAGTGCCCTGGGTTTCAGAGGCGATAAGGTTAAATACTACTCTGAGACAGTTTTATTCTTTGGCCATTAAAGTAAACACAATCCACTTTGCTGAAGATGCCTCATCTCTCTTAGAGTTGTGGCTCTGACTGGAAATATCACCAGAGCTTATGGAAGGCATTGGCTAGTAGCTGTAGCTACTCTTCCAATAGATGCAGGTGTCACTTCTAGTTGTAGCCAGTTGATTTAGATGTGGCTAGAGTGTATGGCTATGTGCTGAGATCAACAGAAAATGTTCAACACAAGACCTTGTTAGGTCAAAGAGATTTTAGAAGATGGATTTTAGAAGACAGATGGGATGCTGTTAGACTCAGCAGAGTTTAGCTTCTCCTTTTTTTTTTGAATTAACAGATTCAAGTGAGGGAGGAAATTTTGTAAAATGTAAAATGAGAACCGTTCCTAGTCATGTACAGAGTAGAAATATCCAAATCACTTTTTGATTGGAGTAGAGAAATGGGCCCATGTCACACAGCTTAAGAAGCCATTAAGAAGCCAATGACATGTTACATATGCCAACTACATGTATTGTCACATTGATCTCAATTATAACTCTCTAGCTAAGACAGACGACTTCTTTGATACCTGCATCATGGACAGACTTCACCACCAGCTGGTAGCGATGAACACCTCTACCCAGATTGACACAGCGGGGCAGGGGAAGAACATTCTCTTTCACAGTAAGGTGAGGACAACGGGTGTCCCTGTTGTGGAATGACGTCCTTGGGCTGGAAACTTTGATGTGACTTTAGCGAGGAGGGCAAAGCTGGGTGTTGGCTTGAAATCAGCTCCTTGTGTCAAGTAGCACTTCTTGAGATGCTTATGTTATTAATGCCCTTAGCAGTGTTGTATTTGAGTCCATCATAAGTCCCTGCCAGTCCCTGTAAGTCACAAGTCATTCAGACCTGAGCCAATTCACAAGCTGTTCAAATGAGCTGTGACAGAAGCATTCCTTTGTCATTGTTCACCCTGTTACTTATGACTGGCCTTGTGAAGGGACTTGTGATGGACTCGAATTCAACACTGGCTCTTAGTTTAGCAGGGGTCAACTTTCATTAAAAAAGAACATTGGACTGGAGGGCCAGTACCTCAGAAAATTTACTGGACTAGAACACAAAGTTACAAGACCAATGCTGTCGCAAAAGTGATTACGTACCAACTGTTTTGTTTAAATTACTCTGTTTAAATTACTCTCAATTTAAAAGTAACTCTCAATTTACTGTCTTGAAAGTTATGTAATACACCTGATTGGACATGTATCTTTAATTCAAAGAGAGTTAAGGTTGCGCAGCTTGTTTTTTTACGAAAATTTCTGAGTAACTCACAGGGATGTGCCCGAGACCACCTGGCTTGTAGTGGTATTGATAATGCCAGACTGATGTTAAAATTACTGGCCTTGATCTGCCAGTCAGTGGGTACTTCAAACCTGTGGTTAGTTTGGTTGTTACTAAAGACATCCTTCAGAAAAGATATGCAGGGATGTTAACAAAATTATCGATCTTGCTTTGGTTTTTATCGTTTTTATTGTGGTGATTTATTTCTTTGGCTATCATTATTTCAGGTGGTTGGGAGGCGAGTTGATCACGACGACGAAGTCAAGGTTCTGTTGCATTGGACACCGGAGAACATGTAGGTGCCTGCTCAAACTTTCCCAGATTTTGCAAAATGAAATCCAACCATAGTTTTGAATATCTAGGTTTGCAACAAGTTAAGTCATATCAATTAACCGCCTTGAAGAAATCACATTTGATTTTAGGAAATTCCTTTAAACAACAGTTTTTCAATTTGAAACTCTGTTGTCACAACCCTAGATTTACTGGGAAAGAGATTTCCGTTCTTCACTCGACTTTTGATGTGTTGTTCACATTGCAGCATCCCGGATTCCTGGGTAAGCGAGTGCGATGTCCACAGGGAGGCCCAACGGGCCGTCCCGATGACCAGCCTGCCCAAAGAAACTGTCCGACTTCTCCACCCCAGCCTAGGCGGCCTACACCGCGCCAGAAAGCACAGAAGGAAGTGATGGTTCTCCACCTGCCATTTATTTTAGTTTTGTAAAGCTGAAATATTTTTTTTCCCCCAAAGTGATGTATTTAACTTCAAATTCAGATCAGGGGGGTTCTGACACCTGAGCCATTTTTTAGAACCGACTGAAGCTTGAATGTATGTCTCTAAGACTGACGTGTGATGTATTATAATTTTGGTGTTCTCCCTGTCTCAAAATCCGCATCGTTGAAATGCAGTCACCTTTTAAAGTAGGATGTGATGTAACAAGTTGTAAATACTTATTAATAAAATCATTGAACTGTATAGGGAAACTGAGGAGGTGCTTAATTATTAATTATACAGATGAACAAAGAAATTGTCTGGAGCGGGATTTGAGCCTGCAACCTCCGGAACACCATACCGGTGCTCTACCAACATACTTTATAATACATGTTTTTATTACCATATCTGAAGTAAATTTAATTTCTGCCCACAATGTGGGTGGTCGGTGAACGGTGGCATTTTTTCAAAGCACAATATCTTTAATTTTAGGCTGCATCTGAATCTGTTGGCTAGGTCTACGTCTTCCCTCCATTAGAAATGTGCGGAGACGCGTAGACAATGGACCTAGCCGTAGCTCTGGAAGTCCGTTTCGGACACGGCCTTAGATTTTAAAGTAGAGCTAAAAAGGCATTTTTACACAGTGTGTGCCACCCTTTTAAGCCACAATGCATAAATGCTGCTTGTGTTCATTTCTTATCTTTCGTAAGATATGAGCTTTTATTTGCAATTGTTTGCATTAATTGTGAAATTTTTCAAATGGCACTGCTTGAGTAAAGCAATTAAAGCAAATGTTTAGAGATAGAATTCAGAATAGAATTTTTGGAAGTCATAAATTTTGCTTGAAAACAGAGATTACTGTAGGATCCGTTAGATTTTTGAAATAAATTGTACAGGTCTTTTACAGTTTGGTGCACATTGTTTTGCGATTCCTGCTGTTTCCTGCAACAAACCCACAATGGTTTACTTAGGTCACAAAATCGAACACCGTCAACAATCAAGTAAAGGAATACTCCAGTATCTGGGTTGAAATTTGATCGCTGCATTGGTCTTCAGGTCACTGAGGGGCTGCGGACCATGGGGCAGCAAGCTCTTCTTGGTTGTGTTCTTGGGTACAACTGGGGTACAAAGGTTGCACAAATCCAGTCATGGTCGTGATACAGATGTACGTGTACATCTTAAATATGTATCACATTCAGGAAGACTTACATCAGAATGGCATATTTATGGCTTTTTATTGTCCTATCCTTTTTCGAGAGCTATTGAATACATTTTGGTTGTTGGGAAATCCAAAAAATTCTTCACAATCTGTCCTTTTCCTCACCACGAAAAAATGTTGGCAGATGATTCAATAGCCCATCTTTCCGGTCAAAAAGTGAGGGGATGTACACCCCATCCGCAGGATTTAGTTTGAGGCACGTTATCCAACCTCTCCAAGCAAAACTGCCACAATGAACAAATTAAAGGTTTATGACGTCATAAATAATTTATTAATTAAATTTATCCTCTCAATACCTGATGATCATTCAAAAAGCAATATGTAAAAATGTCAAAAACCATTTATTTGCGATATTTCTCCAGGAACAAATAAAATTTACCGTGAATTTTATTTCATGATCTGTAACATCTTGTTTGATTAGAAAGAGATGTAACCACGTACAAGGAAACTTGTAAAAAGATTACAAGCACTGCAAACTTTGCTTACATTTGTAAATATGAATTCCAAGAAAATTTGACAGAGTATAAAGGATGTTCTACATCACGACAAATGGTTATGGAAGTTATGTAAAAGCAGCTGCTCTCATTTGAAAAATGCATGATAGATTTCAGGGTTCTTACGATTTTTGGGAACAAAATATAATCAGTTCCTGAAATTTATCGTCACCAACATCACAAACTTAAACAGTGTGGGGCTTGTGTGTGAACCTTGCATGGACAATTTACAGTTCCTGTAACTTTCATCTTTATTTACTGACACACAAGTGCCTGCCTGTGTACCGGGGACATTTCGTTTCCACAAACTGAAACTGTTCTTTATTTTCAAAGTTAGAAAGATGCTTTGCTGAATGCAACAACACTCCACAAGAACTTGTACACGGATGGAGTGAATTCGAGTCAAACCTCTTACAACAGTTTCTCTGAATTGTACATCCACAAAAATGCTTGTGCATTGGTTCCTGGCAACTAATATCTTTAACTTACACTTCAGTACGCGAAATGTGTACACATGCCATTGTGTCTTAGGGGAACCAGAATTATCCAGTGCGTGGTTAACTCCAGAAATTAGGGGTCCAAAAGCGTGACATTTTGGTGTCCCTGTTACATCTGACCTTTGTTATTTGAGATGGAAATATCATCGGAATTGATTTCAAACTATTACTATTTGTTTGACAGGTAATTTGCATTAATTCACTCTAGGAAATTAAAAAATGTGTTCTGAACTCCCCTAATTTCTGGAATTACCCACTTGTGTGTTAGTTTGTGGAGATAGTGAGCTTATGTTTGCATAATATCTTGCAGGTCCTTCTTTCCTGAAAGTACTGACAATCTCACAGGAATTGTACAACTGATTGAATGCTGCAAACAACGTGCGCTAATAAAAAGTGGACGATAATGAGCTAGGTAAACCTGAAGGCGCTTAGTGGGATGCCAGGGTTGGATAAACTTTGAAAGTTTGACAATGTGGCCCCAACTGAATCCTGGCTCCGAGTTCTAGGATGTGATGCGGATTCCTGAGATGCTGGGGGGTTCCTTCCTTCGTCTCTCCTGCTTCTCCAGGAGAATCTGCCGCTGCTTGGCGACAACCGCCGACGGATCCACGGCCGGCAATGGCGGGCACTTGCACTCTTCCCTCAGTTTCAAAACCTGTCACCGTTGGAAAGTGGGGGGGAGGAGAGGAAGACAAAATCTCATCAGATCATCTACCACGTAAATCCAGTCTTCTGATTGGCCAAGAGCAAGTCACATGAATTGGTTGGACTCCTTAAGGCTAATGAGCAAGATGGCCCTGGAATTTGAAGAGCATAGCACACTGCACATGAATTTTTTATTTGGTATTGAGGATCATACAACATAGTGCATTTACGGGATGCGTATTTCACTGCAGGAAAAATGCAGGAAAAAAAACAGGTTTGCATGGTTATTTTACCTGACACACAGTAAGCAATGAGCGTTTCACATCAAAATATTCTTCATATGTTTTTTGAGACAGCCATGCAAAACGGACAGCTTTTCCAAGCTGCAAACATACCCTTTAATACCTGTCCACAGACCATTTCTGATGATCCCTATTCACAGGTAGGCCAAATACAGATCATGTTTGGCTTCTGTGTACAGCTATGCCTCTGTGATAAACATTGCAATCACAAACACCACAAAGCAGTTGTCCCCTCAACATGGGGCCAGGCAGAGCCGCACCATTTGCACATGCATATGTAAAAAATGCCTTATGCATAAGGACAAGTATGAACGCAAACATTTTGTTAATCATTTGCCGATTTTGCCTGGCATCCTGGGCAATTTTTGTGCAGAAGTCACCAGGGAAAATCAACCCGGTGATCAACAAATGGTCTGTGCTCAAACTTGCTCTCAGCTGTCATGAACGTGCCCTTCAGTGCCAATTACAGTATTTATAATAAGACTGCACTCCTTCCCTCGGTTGACTTACCTCGGGCATGTGCGCACCCAGACTGTCAGCTCTGTTCTGGTGGGTAGGGTGCGTACTCAACCATTCAATGTCTACAGTGTCTTCCTCGCCGGCGTCACTCCGCAGGGCCATGAGCTCCCAGAAGGCTTTGCACTCTCGAACGTCAAAACAGCTCTTGGGTAAGAGAACAAGGTTAAAGGGATCAATTCAAAATGGGGCCTCCGAAAGGTAGATCATACTTAAGAATGTCTTCCTGAAGGGAGACGAGAGGGAGGAAGTAATGGGGGAGGGTGCAGGAGGGTGGGGTGGGTGGGTGTGTGGTGAGAAGGATAGGGGTGTGGTACCCTGTGCCTACCTTAGCAGCAAGTATGAGACCCACTCGATCCGCTTCTGTCTCCAGACTACGGCTGTAGGGCATTTCAAGTAGCAGCTGGAATTGATCAGATAATGCAAACTTATTTAACAGAAGTTGACCCACCTTACACTTGCGCACGTCACTGACTTAAATTTCCACTCTCTGCCTCTCCTTAGTGAGTTTGACGTTTGTAAGCTCAAAATCCATTCAAAACTTGGCTGACATAAAGCGATCTCATTTTTCCACAATTCATTCCCAAAGCCATGCCGATACTGGGATGCTCCTTTCTTCCTGGACGAAAGTTCAAAATCCCTCTCACATAGATGTCGTTTGTTCATTTTGAATTTCTTCATTTTTGCCTTTTACCTCTACAACTTTGCTTTTGAACCAGGTGGCTACGACGGCTAACCCATCACTGGGGAGGAAAGCCCACAGGGCAGCAAGAACAACGATAAGGAGTACGTCCACAAACTGGGTGAAGCTGACCTGCTCTGCCTGCGTAAATCACAATACAAATGGACAACATGCAACAGGTCAGAAACAAAATGGAGCCCCGCATTGTCTTTGTACACAGGTTGGGCACATTCCTATCTAATGACAATTTCTGACAAAATGAAAATGACAACCAATAATTCCAACAAACATGACCCCTTGGTGGATTTTGGAGGTGAGTTGGGGTTGACAATATAATTTTTAATCGTTTACTTTTTTCTGTGGGAAGTTTTCAGTACACATGATCATGAAAACTGTGACTGACAATGCCACGGAATTTCTGTCTTTCCATTTCTGTTTAAAATACTGGCTTTTGGCATTGCATCATTCAGTCACACGGAGTCTAGCAACTTACCGCATGATTGAGTACAACATGGGCTATCTCATGTGCCAGTACGGCTCCCAACTGGTCTTCATTGGTCACTGCTTTCAGGATACCGGCAAAGACAAAAATTTCCCCATTCTGCAACACCGACAAAATTAGTGAAACTTGATGGCTTGTTACTGTTTTGGTCAATATATGGTATTGAATGACATTTGCTGGAGCATTTTAATCATAGGACTTTATGACCAATTTCACAAGAAACGACATGATTTTTCTGACAGCTACTCACTGGCAGGACAAATGCATTCTTGACGTCCTTGTCTATGATGTGTATGGTCCAGGTGCGATCTCGAATCTCGGGAATGTCGCTGTTAGCCTCGGTGATTTTTATCACCAGCTTGGCTATCGTCAAGTAGAGCGGGTGGGAACTGTGCACAGACTTTTCTGCATGCAATGACTTCATCTATTTGAATAGCGCAAAAGCAGCCAAAAAGTGAAAATTTCTTTGTACTGTAAAACTGGATAATGTGGTCTGAGAGGGACGACGGTGAAGCCTTCAAGCATGATTGTATTCCTTCTAATAACTCATCTCTTGAAGGAGAGGTTGAGGCTGCCAGCCAACACTCCTTTGCCAAGACCAAGGTTTAATCAACCACCGACACCAGCCTAGCAGGGAAGCAATCGCTGCAAAGTACCTAGCCTAAGGACACATTTGCCCTGATTCCCAAACATCTCACTATTAAAATGTGATACTCTACAATGAGTAATTTCAGCTCTTGGAGTTCTTCAGTAATTCTTGGCAAGACATAAATCTGTGTAAACTGAAACTGTTCTGAATGCAATATTTGAAATTGATTTGATTGAACTGATTGATTGATTAAATTTTCAGATTTGAGGGCCTTTCCTTTCCAACTCAAATGCAACATGACAAAATAACAAAGAACTAGAAAATGCACAGGTGGGGAAAAATGGAAAACTGCATCCATAATCCAAAAGGTTTGGAGCAAATGCCACGCTTACTTTTTCATACTCAGAGGCGGCAATCTTCTTAAACTGGCTATCCGTGAAGGCAATGAAGCGCTTCCTGTTGGTGAACGGCGTTGTCTGCAAGTGACTGTAGTAGTAGACCGAGCAGACACCCGTCAGCCCCAGCAGCGTTGCCAGGATCTTGTACTTGTGCCTGCCCAGGGACTCATAGAAGTACTGCCGCTTGTTGTGGGGTAGAGCTCTCCACCAGTTTCGGAAGGTACTGTGAGGGCATTAGCAAGCATCTCTCAAATTTGGTCGTTCTTCACTAAGTGAACGTCAAGTTTGTGACCAATGAGCAACCTCAGCAATCCAAAATGAACTTCAGAAGTCAGGATTTCATGTGAAGACCATACATGCATATGTGACCTATCACCACAAAGTGAGCTGAAAGTTGGAATTTTCAGAAATTGCGATATTGGCATTTTTAAAAACAGCAAAAGGAGAGCTTTCCAAAGGTATGTCCATGGAACACTTGGGTAAAAGTATAAGGTGACAATGTGACATTATTCTGGCAGCTTTGCGTCTTTGTTTCTGACATTGTTTCAATATTTCTGACCAGGCAGGAATGATGCTGTCATCGAAATTGCTGAGAAAATGTCATTTTTAAATATCTGATCCTGGGAAAAAAAATTGGAATTAAACAGACGGATTACTCTTTCCAAATATTACAAAATGACAACACTGACCTCCACTTCAATATTTTGACTTTGAACCCTCAAAAAAGGAAAGCGTGGAATGCCACTTCATGCCAGGTCGCATTTGGAGGTTGGCATTCTCTTTGCCAGCATGGGGCAAAAATAAGAAGACTAGGAACACTGGTTGCAAAGATCTTCAACAACTGGTCAAAGATTGTCAACAGTGGTAGATGGGGGGGGTAGATGTCGCTCTAGCACTGAAGACTGGACATGCATGGACAATTTTGGAATTCTACAGAGACAAATTTGAGCATCACTGTAGCTCTGGAAAGCCCCTAGCGATAGCAACAGCAGACATGTACATGTACAATACAGGGTGAGTTGTGACAATTTTAGGTAAGAAGCCATTTCAGTTCCCAAGTCTGCACGTTTGCTTAGGCATGAAAAGGTCAATGGTGCAACTTTAATCTATCATTGGCTGGGTCGTCTCAAAATACTGTAATTTACAGCCATTTTTCAATCAGTTAGTGTAACCTTATCCCATTCCACCATTTCAAGAACAAAATGACGCTTGAGGGCGATGTTCAAGATCAGTAATAATGTGTTTTGCTCCAGTATGACCTTATGTAAATGGCAAATTTATGACATAAAAAAAAAATTCTTCCTTTTTGCCTGCTATTTTACATTTTGGCTGTGGAGAAGTCTGAAAAATTATTCACAATCCACATAAATTTTTTTTCACCATGAGAAAGTGGGGGGGAGGATGATTCAACTGGTGAGACAGAAACCTTATTCCCCTCAGGTTTGAGTCCATATTTGCACCATTTTATTCAAACTCTTTTGGGCTAGGTGTTTCCAAATTTTGTAAGGCCTTTCTGACATAGGTATGTGTTGCCAGATGTTGAGAAATGTTTATGGATATTTCATCTTCGCTGTCAACTCATTCTGCAGTGGTAAAAACAATGAACGGCAATTCTCTTTGGAATCAAGGAGTGACTCACCGTCCACTTAAAATAGCTGTCAACTTTGCAATTGGCTTCACAAATAAGAGAACAAGTAATGGAGGGATGGCCTGACGAGGGGGCGATGTCCTGAATCCGACAGTAGAATAAATTTGGCCGTCGTGCCGACATAGCAAAGTCTTCAGTCGACTTGCCAGGACAGTGTCACATCTCAGCCGGCCCGATTTCAATCTCGGTGACTGTAAGACACAGCTGCTTGAGAACACTGCAGTGGAGAGTTTTCTGATTTGTGGCACGATTTCAGTTTGTGGAAACGGTGAAAGAGATTGGGCTCTGGATGATCTGCGTCTGAGGCACTGTGGCAGTGTGTTGTGCTGGCGAGCAACCTCCAACCAAGACTGGAAGAATCGCCAGTTATTTCTAGTTAACATTGTGGTTCCTGTCAATGAAACAATTAAGCATTTCTTGTTGACTGCTCAAAAGAGCCCAAAAGATACTGTAACTCATAATGTCTGATACTCTAGGAGTGGAACCCCAGAAGAATAGTCACGGGTAAAATCCACGGAATCAAGCAGGGACTGAAAACCCAGTCCACAGTGGACTGAGCTGGACATGCTGGAAATCATACCCTGAGACTAACCTCAGCCGCTGACATGGCCAAGATGAGAGGCAAAGAAAGCACCACTATAAAAATGGGTGGAAAGAGTTGCATATATACGGATGCCACTCGACATCCCGTGCACAAACCCTATGAGACTGGTCTGAAAATTTTTAAGTGTTTTCTATGTAAACAACTTGGTGTTTTTCCTTCCTAAATTGAACTTTTCTGGACATGTTTTTGCTTTCTTTTCAAAGATGGATTTGCGCCGGGGAGATAGAATTAATGTTGGATTTTTGCCCTGCCTGACGTGTATTTAAACACTGTATACTCGGTGTATGCCACCGAAGGCTTGTGAAAAAACCACAAGCATAATCAGGTGGGACTTGAACCCACAACTTCCTGCTAACTAGTGCAGACATCTTAACCACTTGACCACCAAGCTTGCCGGTGCGGTGCTGGCTGGTTCTAATCAGATGTAGCACTAGCAGCGGGTACCGCGAACAACTATTTCAGTCTATTTAGTATTTGCGCCAGGGAGATGGAATTAATTTGGATTTTGCCCCACCTGATAGGCCTGATGTGTATTACTATTAGTAGGAGGTCGTGGGTTCGAGTCCCACCCGAGTACACTTGTGGTTTTTTCACAAGCCTTTGGGGGCATACACTGAGTAGGCCTATACAAAATACACTTCGGGCAAGGCAAAAATCCAAAATTAGTTTTTGCTTTCTGATAGCCAATAGGTCACTGTAGGGAATTCTACGATGACAAAGTAGCTAGCTCAGACAGTAGCTGGCTCTTCCTGTGCGTAACTCAACCCCAAGGGTGTACGTAAAATCGTATTGAGACTGGAGGATTTGGGACTGTTAGGGCTGATATACTATTGTGATTTTGCAATTTTTACTCCCGTAATTATGTTATAATCCTGAAAATGAAATATTTACCCGAATTCAGACTTCACACCGTTCACTGGTTGTGTTTGATTTGTTTGGCTGCGGCTGGAAAATACACACATCTCTACGGCAGTGCCTATAGCCACTACCTGTAGAGTAATGCAACATCAAGCCGCAGCCAAAGCATTCAAACGGGTTCCTTGTCGCTTTCGCTCTCATTTAGGCAAAGATTGTTTACAGGGAACCAGTCTTTTGTAAAGTGCAATGATAGAGGGCGTTGGCATATAGAGCCGGGAACTGTTGGAGAGGGGGCCGGTGGAGGTGACATGGAATTATGTCCTCTGTGAAAACAGGCCTCCGTAGTGTGCCAGTACTCTGCCCCCCGAGAAGTCTTAGCTATGTCACCAGGGACGGAGTGTCCATTTAACCAAGTTGACTTGTGTCATTTGGCATCGTTTTGATTTTATTTTCTCTTTTTGGGAGGGTTGCATGGCCTCTCCACGTGGTCGAGCCGTTTCAGAATCTAGACAAACGGTCAAAAAGGTAAAAGGAGTAGGCAAAAAGCAGACATTTGAAAAAGGTCGTCCAAAGTTGCCACTTTAATGTCTCTGCTTTTTTTTAATGTAAAACGAAACGTGGAATGGCTGGCTGCGTTTAACTGGACCTTGTTGATTAAACATGAACTTAAGAGGCGCCCTCGGTTCACAATATTTTCAAATGTTTGCTGCTCAGATCCATCGGTACGTAAGCCCTGTACATAATGTTGCTTGTTTGTTATCCCTGGACATTGTGTCAAAACAAAATTCCAACATCTCCCTGACGACCGGGGGGAGGGTTGGAAACTGCTCATCAACGATGGTAGATGGTCCAAGGAGGCAGTGGTCGCACCGCGGAATGCTGGCCGGGAGCCGGCAAAGGGGTACTGGTGTCGTGTGGGAGAGGCTAGAGGTAGAGGAGTTGAGGCTACTGTACCTTGTGTGGTCGGTATTACTGTTGCATAATTCCTTTGCGCTGATATGTGGCAAAAATGTTTCTCAGTTTCCAAGATGGGGGTCAGGTGACCGTTGTGAGTTGTTATAGTGAATGATATTGATAATAAATTAAGGCATTTTCATCTATTTGGCAGCTCAGACGTATTCGTTGCAAAAGAAGGCAGCGACTTGTTTACTTTAGACTAAGAAATTTGTTTCCTTGCAAAAGGTGTTTTGGGGGATGGGTGTGGTTGCTGGTACCAAGTTCTGTTGCTTAGAAATACTTAAATAAAAGAGTATAAGGCGGAGATTACCTGGTGCATCGCCTGATAATTCGCAGAGGGCGCTTTCGCCGCAGTTGGTTCAATTTTTCCCCAGTGGCCTATTGCACCCACAGTCACATGTACATGTACATATCATAATCTGGCTTCATACACTTGGCCGTGTAGAGTTCCTACTCTGGTTGCGGTAAATAGTGCGTACTCGCATTCGTCCAAAGCAAGTATGGTCTACAATTACTGATATACACGATTCTAAATTTTAATTTCTATCTTTACGCCTGGCCGTGTGACTTGCTTATTTTCATTCGATGAACTCGTCACCTGAGAGTGGTAGATATCGCTTTATCATTTAGTTCCAGGAAGTCTTTAAATAGTACAATCACAAATCATAGAAGGTTAGATTTAATTTTCCTTCCAACATTCCAGCGGCAACCTTTGTTGCAGCGTGTATCAAGAAGAAGCCTTGTAGGAGGCGACAAGTAGGCAAGAAATTCTCCCACAAAGACCCGTCTAAATATGAACAGCTAAATCCCCTGTCGTCAGCCCAAAAGTTCATCCTTTTTTTTTTTTAGACATTGTCAAAAAGGAGTGGAACAAACAGTGATAGGCCAGGCGCCGGCTGACTCCTGACGGGCGTACATCCGTTGAGTCGTTGGCTGACAATCACGCGATTAGCGCCCAGTGTTGGTTGTTGCCGCGAGTGATACATTAAGTCCAGAGAAATGATACGGTTGATGGCCTTTAACCCCCTTCTTGGTGGGAGAGGTTGACCTGTAAAACACCTATGTCAATATTATGACCTTTAAAAGAACGCATGATTACATAAATATATAAATTCTCGAAGGCATTTGCTTATTAAAACATATTTTTGCTGGGGGTGGACAGTTCGGGGAACTTTTACATCATGTGCATCCCTCTTTCCGGTAATCTCATTCGGATTCAGTCTCGTGCAGGTGATATTCAGATCACTCGTCCCTCCTTTCTTATCCGCATCTTACAGCAATAAGCAGCGACGAGTATCCAGCAACTACTCACAGTGGGGGGGGGGTTCTGAACGTGGCGACTGTCAATATTTTGCACGGATTAGCGCCCCCAACCCCTCCTCTTGCCAGCTTGGCTCTTTTCATGCCGTATATTAATCGATTTTTTGAATTCCGACAATTTTTGCTCAACCGTAAGTAGGTTCATGCCACCGAGAAGCTTTGATCAATTAGTAGTCAAACTGGCCAAATCGAATTATAAGTTTGATCACAAAAACGTTTTACCTTTTTCTTTGTGAGATAAATCATTGCTCCAGATACAAAATCAATCAATACATCGTTCCACTGGCGAACTACTCCTCTCCTTTTAATGAATTATTCACATTTTCAAGTCCTAAAAATACAAAAAACCGATATTGTATTTGATTCAGCCCAGGGTGACAGCATGGAAAGCTGTCAGCCGTATGCTCGCCGTACGCTCTTGTCTCAGTCGACGTATGCTGGACACTTTTCTTTGCACGATTATGAATATACAGTGACAAGAGGCAAAAGGGGAGCGTCGGTATCATTTTTCTTAAAGGTAAATCCCGAGGACCCCAAGATACGGGGATTCGGGCGGCCGCTTTATTGCACAGCAGGTGGTCAGTGGGCAGAGTAGCAAGCGCGGATCGCATCTCGAGTTACGCTGAAACTTCAGTCTTGCAAAACGTCTTTCCATGTTCTCGGCCCACCGTGTTAAAAGCGATAGGCCTGTACATACGTGTGTGTGTGGGTGGTGGCTGATAATAACTGAGAGGAAAGTAATATTAATTGGCGATTAGGGGCTCGTTGTACCGTCGTTAGCGTGTTTGCTTTGCTCATCCGTCGCCCCGTTGGGCCTGCGATGGACAGACGGCAGATGGACAGTCGGTAATAATTCCGGCGGGCTGATCGGGCTGTGTGCGTCATACAGCACGGCAAAAATGTCTGATCATACGGCTACTTTACACTGATTTGTCTTCGCAAAGAACAATGAAGTAACTGGATACCTTCTCGACAGTTGGTGGCAGCAAACTAACTACTCTTGTAACACTCTCTCACACTAGGCACTGCGTCTACTGGCTCTGTCCATCAAGATACAGTTTTTTGTGTGTTCTAGGTAGTTATTCGTTTTCATGCATTAATGGTGGCGGCCCGTCTGATGTCACTCGAAAACTTACACTATAACAGATAAAACTCTGAGCATTCATACTTCTCCTGAAGATGACTTTAAAATTACTAGTTAAGTTTGATATTTTTGAACGTGTTTGCTGTTCTACTAGCCGAACATACGATTTCACAAGACAAGTTTTTAAGTTTTTGATGTTGCTAGGCCTACCAAGTGACATTTATCAAAATAATGACGACTTGCTCAAAAAAAAAGCAAATGAAATTTTGTAAACTCGGAAGACAAACTTATGTTTCTTTCTGTTCCAGAAATGTTCTTACCCACATCTAAATCGAATACAAGAGCACTGATATACACTAAACAAAAGATGCTTCAACACATTTGAGATACATGTGTACTGGGAGAGCGTCATCGTTGATAAAAGGAACCAGAGGCCTTAATAACATAATATACACGCTTTAAAATAGACAACAAAACAGAATTATTAATGCATTAGTCCTGCTGGAAAAGAAGCACTCTAGTTTTAAAAAGACTTTTGATTTACCCCATTTTTTAATTGAAAGACAACACTGATGAAGGCCGCCCTCTATTGAACGAAATAAGCAATTCTCAGGAGACCAATCTTACAAACCAATCCTTACAGGTGTATGGTGCTGCTTTAACTGAGAACAACTGCAGACAGTTTATACATCATTTTAGTCAGCTGAAAACAATAAACTCAGTGAAATTTATGTTGATTATATACTTGGATCAATCCACTGCTATTCCTTGTGTTATGAGTATCAAAATCTCAGTACATTCTAAAAACTTCAGGGTCAGATTGACCCAGAATTGGGTCCCCTTCGGTAGGACCCTTTTCTGGGTCAAAATATGACCCACTTTCGGATCATATTTGACCCTTTCTGGGTCCTAATTTGACCCGGAAAAGGGTTATACCGAATAGGACCCAATTCTGGGTCAATCTGACCCGAACATTTTAGAGTGTAAAGTTTACGATAAAGGGACCAAAACGTCGTCGAAACGACTCACGAACAATAACACATTTGCCAGCAATGTGAAACAAAAACATTTTAGACCAAATGCCATTGTGGGATACAGTGAATACATAATGAAATGACACTGGATTTTCTTGTAGTCATATTTAAAGCACATCTCTCAAAATGATCGAGATACGGAAACAAAGACCTGTCCCCTAACATAGCTGATCATGAAAACCCAGCCGTTCGCTATCTCAGGGTTTAAGACAGAAGTGTATTTAGAATGTGGAAGGCCCTTTAAAACCAAAATACTCTCTCGGTTTGTATTTTGCTTTTAAGTTTTGCCCCTGCATTCACACTCATCAATGACAGTATAGTTTCTACCGTGTGTCAATCCAGCCTTATACCGGCCATCGGTCCCTTTCTCCGGGGTACTTCGGGCCTGTCGTGGTGTCGCCGCGGGCCTTTCTGGAAAGCTTTCCCCCTCTCACGCCCTTGAAGTGACAGCGCCTGTCTCTCTTTTCTTCTTTTTTTTTCTACTCCCTCTCAGACCTAAGCTTTTCAGTCCAGGGAGTGAATTGAAACACGGGACCCAGGCCTAAGCCTTGGACCGGGGCCCGAGCAGCATGTTGGTAAAAAAAAGAGGAGATTGCTGTTGAAATTAGATCCCTAGCCAGGCTCCTCAATCTGCCCCGCGCCCGGCCCTCTCGGGGCGCTCTTGACGAAGAGCCCCGCAAGGAGACGACGGTGGACGGACGATGGAGATGATAATGATGGTATAGTGGTGGTGACGACGCACGACGTTCGGGGGCAGTTATATTACAGGTTGGGTGCCCAGGCGAGCTCATATCGCCGGCGCGGCAGATATATAGAGGTGAGGATGGAGGGTAGGGAGGGGATCGAGAGAACACAAAAAGCCGGTAAGAGGCTCGAGTGGGGCTGGCCCGGGACGATTTGGGGCATTAGCCGTTCGAGAGCCTCCATTCTTGACCCAGAATGACACGCAAGAAAGCCGGTTTGTTCATTCGTCTCCCCTCTCTCTCTGTATCTCAGCGGGCCGCGCTAGAAGGTTTACCGGTCGTCTTTCCCCGGCCCCAGCGAAAACAATTTGATTTGAAAAGAGCCACGGTAGTTCCATCCAGATGCCTATGGGGACGTGGAGAGAGTCACAATCATTTTAGGCAGAGGTCTCAAGTGACATCTCTCCATATTTCGGGGGGATGTCTTTGTTGAGATTAAAGCAACGGACTAGCGACTCTGCGAAAGTCGAAATTCTAGCATTTGCAGCCCTAGTACACTGGGCATCTCTGTTTGTCATTGCACTCCATACATAAACTCTGGACCTCGTACTTCAGGAAATGACCTTTTCACGGCTGGTCATTTTTCTTACCTGTGATGTTTTTGTGTGCACCCTTTCGGAATACACTGGGCCACGCTTTTTCTCCAAGTCTACTAAGTGGATAGGAAATTCCGCGCACTATTTGAATTAATTGAGCTATTTCAACGTTCTTGTTGCAACTTTAATAGAAACCGTGGATTAACTTTCGTATGCAGATTTTTAAAAATGCGATAAGTGCCATATTGGTATCTTTCAGAATCCGTTAAGTTGCCTACAGTTATAGTTTCAAATGGTTTATTTAGCTAAACACAACTTGATGAGTCAATGCAGTGAAAAGTGATGTTTAAAGGGGGTATCTGGTACACTCCTTTATTCCTCAGTATTTCGTAATGGTAGAAAAATTGCACATCTATCGAATGGTTGTAATCGCATTTTGGAAATAAACCCTTTGCATGTAAGTAAACATCTCTATAAAGTTACTCTTCCTCACATCGTTATAATACCACAGTTAAATCAGCATCCACACAAAAAGTTAGAAGGCTGTTCCATTGCCTTAATATGTGAATAACTGTCACCCGTATGGTAGGAGCCTAAAAGGCCCGTGAGTCTGTTTGACGGACAGGAGGGCAGTATGTGTTCATTCAAAAGATTTTTGACTCAGACCAAATAGCGCCCTCTAACTCTGTCTACCATACTTCAAATAAGCGAATTGGTGTGGCATCCGTTGACGATGCAAATGACCCCGAAATGATGGCCGAATATTGAAAAATTCCGGGCTGAGTCTGTATTTTGTATACCTGTGTTACGCGCTATGCGGTCTTTATTTCCATGCGTGCCAGAAACCGTTGCTTATGGGGAGGGGGTGTTTTGGAGCGAATTGATCTGCCTCTCGCTTCATGAAACTCTATTATAATAAACGAGCTACTTGAAACGATTGCTGAGAATATTCATTTTTATGTTGCCGCTTATAACAGAGAAAGGAATAACTGTGTGTGTAAAGATGTTTGTAATTCGCAAGGTATAATTTTGTGGGACGAAATCTTCCGCTTTAGAGTCGAAAGTAAAGTGCGCTCCCGCGCACCACCCGCGTGGGCCTAAGATACTTCTCCCACACCCGCCTTCGCCCCCGTCCATGGGGCAGGTAGCGTGTCGGGCCAAGGTGGCAATGCCGATAATTGATGCCAAATCACGGCCCCAGCGCAGCGGCCGGGTCCGGTCTGCTGGGGCATCGGACACCACCCCGGCCGAGCGGTACATACACGGGGCGAAATGATAGTCAGCCTACACCGCCAGTTAAGGGGGGAAATATTATACATCTCATCCTTGACAGGCGTCTGCATAATTCATCCTGTTCCTTTTCAGGTGTGGATTCACAGGTGGTCGATAAGAGACGAGCATTATATGAAAGGGGAAAAATTAGACTGTAATTAAAGACGAAACAGTGAGAAGTCGCCCCGTGTTTTCCGCGAGGTCGTCTGACAGTGTCCCTTCGGTGTTCAACAGCGTTCAATTAAGCTGGAAAGAATGGCGGGAGATACGGAAGAGAAAAACTAAAGAGCCAATCAGAGACAATCAGAGACCGTCACAGACAGCAAGGGCAGAAACACAGACAAACAGGCGGACATTTTAACTGTGCATGCCATTAGTTCCAGCCTGAGCAATAATTGATTGAAAACTTTCCTTCAAGATGAAGATGGCTTCGAATAAGATAATAAGAGGCTCGAACCGAGGATACGGAAAGAAGATTATGGATAATGCACAGCAAGCAAACTGGAAACAAACAAAACAAATTAAACAAAGCTAGCAATGTTTGTTGCAGAAATGGCACCAAAGCCATGTTATAACGAATCGTGTTTAACAAATTAAAACAAATCATGTTTAATAAACAAGCGAAACTCAAAACGTGACACGGGCGATACCTGTTGCCACGTTTAACTGTATTTTGTGTAAAGTTTAATATTTTCTTTCAAGAAATCAAAATGAGTACTACAAGAATGTTAAATTTCCCCTGAAGTTCACTGTAATTTTTCGGTCCCAGTGGCCCAGCGAGGAGAAGAGACATACAGGCCCACGGCCACCTGTACTTCTACAGCTGCCTCTCCTCAGAAAAGCGTATTGCTCGTTGATAAGCGCCGGTGTGCATCGAGAAGCAACAGTCTTTGTTGTAAATCACGACACACACATACACGCAAATAAATTTAAGCCGCAAGCCTCCATTTTTTTTCCCATTTCGATTAAAAAGAGCTTTCCGTCGAGTCGCCCGAGGGGCGAAGGGAAGCAGCGGATTTTCGGGGTTTTCTCGATTACGATTTCAATTGATTCCGCTTCCGAAGAAATCTAATTTAATCCTCCCCGAACCACTCGAGATAGCGGCATCAAATGATACCGGCCCGCCATTTTCCCCCCTCATTTGACTATAGGAGAGACGGTGGCGAGAGGAGACGAAGACAGGGAAAATCTCGCCGCCATTGTAGGAAAGGCCGATTGGTGGTTTTCCCAATTGTCTATGGTTTCAGTACCGGGGGAAAATTAGAGGATTTGGCAAAGGGAGATATACGGAACTGTGGCCCCGGCCCCGCGCGTTTGCCCGGTCCCATAGCCTCGCCGGTGGGTCGATCAATGACGCGGTGTGGCCCAGCATCCATGGCAGGTCATAGCCGGTAACTATCAGATTCGGGGGGGGGGTGGTTGTTGCTGATTGTTGGACAGTCCTGTCCAAGTACCCTTTGGCCTTCTACCCGTCACGTGTCCAGGAAGACCACAACAATTGTCTACATTTCACCAATCAATGAGTGCGGTTGGAGAGCGTGAACTATAAAGAGGTTTGCCCATCACCACCCTACACCCCTATCTCTGGGAAGTTTTTCTTAGTTTATCATCTTGGGGCTCATGGCATACGTTCGGCACTCCCTAAGTTTTGGAAATGTTTAAAACATTACAACTTCTTCATTCTTCAGATATTTTGTATGAATTTAAAAGTAAGCGCACGGCTGGCTTCGCTGTGCGATTTATTTTTTGACAGAGGTCAATATAGTCTCTGCAAGCAAGCCCATTTCGTTTCATGTTTTGTGCAAGTGAGGAAGTTCATACTTATTTACAGGCCAATTTAACACAAATGCCCATTTTTATTATAAATAAGGGGAGGGGTTACGACCTTGTATTTATACTTGACGGAAACAACAGCAAACCCACAGGACGATAACGGTAAAATGAAGACACACGGCTGCTACAAAGATAAAACGACACGGCCCGAGACTAGACGACAATGCTACACTGACACGAACCCGTCTGTGCGATAAGTACACGACAAAACACGCGCTCGCCATTGATGCAAAACTCTTTCAAGATCGACGGTGAGTAATTACGGACATTCTGAGACAAAAAAGGGAACTGGTCTTCGTGTATCTTGTAAAAGCAGGAAAACGGATCACCTTGAGAAGACCGAGTTCAAACACGCACCCCCGCCCGGCAGCAGACAGCTGGGCTAGCACGGCAGGCTCCACGTCTCTCTCGCTGGCTCGGCAATGCGGTTTGAAAAAACAAGCAGCAATTCTGGATAAAAAAAAAGCCTCGAAAATCGTCCAGTGATCGTGACTCAAGAGGGCAGAGTGCAGTGGCTCGGTTGAGCGGACAACCAAAGACTGCTTCCGCGTCTCGCTTTCTCGTCTGGTGAGGATTTCTAAGTGATATTGTCTGACTCAGTCCTCTTCTTGAGACATTTCCATCGGTCAGGTGCTCCAAGTAATATTCACTCATCGTTTTCTTTTTTTTTCTTTCGTGGAGGGGACGGGCTCTAGAACTGGTTGCCGAGATGGTCAACATCGGTTGCCCTGAGACCCTTCGGCGGTGTTAACACATGTATGGCCCGAAATAATTTTTGATTGGGGAGTTTGTCAGGCGCGTTTTGAAGGAAGGGAAAGAGGCTGAAGGATTGATATAAAATGTAGACTCACAGATGTCATAACAGACTAAATAACAAAATGCACTCTTTACTTTACAACGGGGGTGAGACGTACCGAATACGCCAAGGAGTCACCCCATTGTTAGTCAAAATTTCGTACCTCTAGTTCTCTTAACCACAGCTTCAGAAACACTTTGAATTCAAGCAGCACGACATAGCTTCTTCAGAATCTGCATGGACCCTATTCCTTTAATGTGCTCCTCTTATAACCGAAATGGCCCCATGTTATTGTGCATGAACACCGTAAAAGCCATGCAAGATTGACGACTGAACTCAGGCTCACAGGGGCAACGGCTACAGTCGGCAGGCATCCATCCATCCCGAACCGCTCGCACATTTTCACCCGCTACACGCGGGAGATTGATCCGTCCACATAAAAATCCCGTGTGTAAACTTAGTCTTTACCGGGGGATGGGGGGGTCAGGTTCCCTCCAACTGACTGTACGCGCTTTGGCTGGGCCCCATCACCCTGAGCGAGAAGGCAAGACAGACAGGAGGTTGGAATGGAGAGCGAGCTGAACTGTCGGCTGCTTCCCTTCCAAATCCAGGGTATAGGGGAACCCAAGACCGGGCGGAATAGACAGCGACCAACGAGGCCTAAGTGAAAAGTGATGTTACCCCTGACAAGCTCATTAGCCGCTGTTTACCGAGAGATTCATTACCGCAGCTTTCCTTTACCGTTTTCTATCGATTTGGGTCCCGGTGTTTTTTTTTTATTTTAAAGGGAGGCGAGACGATTGGGAACGGCCCTTTCTCCGTTGAAGCGCTCAAAATATGTGGCACAGAAACAAAAACTATGTAATGTGCAGTCATTGACCTAATCAACAAAGATTTTCTTATCGATATTCAGAGCAAAACTAAATGCATTGCGGATGTGTCAGTTTAAACCCAATTGGAAGAAGACATCCACTGTGTCAAGAGATGGAGATTTTAAGATGTCTTCCTGCACGCGCGCACGACTTTGTTTTACGTAGCCGGTGAGGAAGGAATTCATTGAAACTGTACAGGAGCGAAACACGGCAAACGGATGCGGATTATGGAACGGACGAAAAAGTACACACGGGCCTAAGGAAAGGTAGCGTTATATTAGAATGCGCCTACCATCAGAATTTAATTTAGTAGACTGATCGTTCACTAAAGAGCCGCAATACGATATCAGGAAACTTTCATAAGTGGCTTTTATAGTCGATGCTTTTAACTGGTGTTTTCCAGGCTGAGCGTAAATTCATGTCAACGTATTGCATTGCCCAAGCCAGTGCCGTGCCCTGTCTCCTTGGAACGGAAACATCTTGTCATTTTGATTCGGAGGGGGCTACTCTGACTATTCGTACCATAGGTACCGGCGAATATTACGTAGAGAGGCGGTAGGCCCGACCAGACTTCAGGTGAACGCGAAAGTTTGAGTTGAAATGTGCTGTAAGTGTTGCGAATGGGTAGAAGGATGTTAGATCCAACGTCACAGTTTGGCGTTCCTGGTCGCTTTTGCGTCGAGGATTAACCGGCTTTCGCGTAACATCCCCTTGTTTCAAAGACTCAACACAATTTTCCGGATTTTTGTTTTCAATTTTCTCCCCGTTAACATTAGAAAGCTATCATTATGCTTAATTAGCATGGTTTGGTGTTTTCGAGCGTGAAGTGTTGAAGTAAATAACAACTAACTTGTTCTTATCATTCCTAAAATGCTTGATTTTAACTTAAAGCTCTCTTAAGCAAAAATCGTTGTAAGGATGATGATTTATCGAAACTGATTCAGGCCTATTACTGCATCTAAATATAACCTTCCCCAGGCAGGATTTACGACGTCTCATATATTGGATCTTCCTGACCTGCCTCAGCTAGAGTTGCCATTGTCATCAGTTCAGGGAACTAGGCTGCCAGTACAGACTTGTGTTAAGGGTTTATGGATGCAGAAACTTTACACATGACGCCTTTAAGTCCTGCCCATTGACGATCAATTTGATCCATAGAGTCATATTGATTTCATTTAGTTCTATGCATGCTCGACTACAGAAATATGCATGTGTGCATGTTTTCTCGAGAGGGCGCTCGCTTTCACATCCGCCAGGCAAAGAGCGAATAGGTAGACTGCGTCCCGTGTCCGGTAAACATTTTGACAGATGAAGACTACAGTTCCTGGTTCACTGTGACTAGAATGCGCAATGTCGGCAGGATTTGTGCCCGACCCCAGCACGTCAGTGGACAGAACGCAGTACTGCGTGCAGCGATGCTGAAGTGGTCGGCAGGACGCAGCAGGGACTTCAAACGCATGCCATGCGTCACATGCACTGCGCCTTGAGGCATGTCAGCGGTCAGAGCCACTGGCGAGATAGTAAAGCTTTAAACTTGGCAACCGCTTTTAAAAAAAAATTGCATGCAACAAATTCCTAAGATATTAACAATACCCACTGAACAACTGAATCACTGGCATCAGGACAAACACTATGAATCACAACCAAGGGGCCGAGTAGCATGGCCACATTACTTACAACAGCGCCAATACCTCGAGTGAAACCACAGAATTTACAACAAACATCCAACACCTGCGACTCAGCCACTATACAAACATAATCAAGGCCCATTGCACGGCCGACCACATCCATCCTAAAACAATCATTAAATAAAACTGCAGTAACAACCACAAGTCCACAACCATAGCTTGAACGATTTGAAACCTCAACCACGGACAGAACAGTACAATTCGTGAACACCTCAACCACTAGAATAAAGAAACGACACATCCTCTAAAATTAATGTTAAACCTGTGCAACAATACTCGTGTTCATAGCGGTCTGAACGACATAACAACATCGTGCAACATCAACAAAGTCCAGATCACGACACGCACAACAGTCACTTCTATTGTCACAACACCAGTGACCGCGAAAACCATGTCAGCCACAATCACAACTAAACAGTTCAACTACAAAAACCAGTGCCGTATCCACAAGGGCTAAACTTCCAACTAATTTGATCAGTTCAATGACGGCAAATTAAGCCACTTCGTCTCTGCCAGATTAGTCCATTTTTATTCTTCAAACTTTGTACTTACCCGGCCATAATTCGAGGGTGGTCAAACAAACCGTCTGACGTGTAACACGTCGAGCACTTCCCTGCCCGAGAAGAGTAAACCTGGACCGCCCCCCGAGCCCCATCCCCAGCCAGGAAACAGGTTCTTCGGAAACAAGGAATTGCTTTTACGGTCTGTGACAGATTGTCAGGCAGACACTCAAGTCGCTTCTACCATGGAAAAATGAAAAAAAAAATCTGTGACAGAAATAACACAGACCGGCTCTAGCGGCGGGGAAAACCTTGGCCGTATTTCCGCCCCACCCATCACTCACGAGCGGCAGTTTGGACAGCGCCAAAAATGCGGCACAATTTTTATTAGCACCTTAAAAAAACATAAAAGAAACACTTGAGATTTCTGGACTTCAGTCTTTTCTCTACTCCACGCCGCCGGGCTAATTCGCCCTGAGCTTGACGGGCTGGAGCGAGGGTGGAATCGGCCCGTTTTTTTGTCAAAGGCGGCCGCTCTTCAAGGTGTCAACTACACCAATTAAATATCAATTATCTACGTTGATTCCATCTAACCCAACGGTACTCATCTCGCGTATTATCCCCCATTAACTTGGGCCAATGGTATGGGTTCTGAAGTGTGGCCCCTCCACGCATCCTAACAAACGAGTTAATCTTTTTTTCTGTCTAACTTTTCCTATTAGAAGAGTTAACTGGGAACTGTTTTGCTCCGTTCGAGGGCTCTCGCGGTTCCTCAAGACAACGCCTTCGGAACACTCAGACCGGGCGTGAATGATGGGGGACCGGGACCGCATTTTAGAGCAATTTCAACCCGTCCAATTCCTTGCCTGACGGCCCCGTGATGGATTGCTCCATCAGTGTAAAATTTGATAACTTTTTATTCAATTAAGCCCGAGTGGCTTATTTTTGTCAGGCGTTGCGTGTCATCGGTAATCCGTCAAATTGCACCGCGCGTCCCTTGCACTCCTCCTGTCTATCCCGCTGTTTATTTTTGTTTACACTACCTTTACCAATAGATTTCACAATGTTTTAATATCCCTTCCCTACACCCCACTTGGTTAAAAAAGGGGAATGGAAAAGAGGAAGAAGTACAAGTTTTGTCTATATTTTCCTTTCGTCTCCTTTCCAAAAAAAAAAAAACCTCTTCTGTCTTTCATTATGAAGTCGTAACCGCACACCGATCCTTTGGCGAGGAAGTATGAAGTGATTTCCAAAAAGCTCTCATGTCATGTTCGCGCCGATTTTGGCTGCTTGGCCGGGCACGAAAAAACAAACATGGTTTTAACTGGGGATTGCGAGAGTCCGACGTGACGAGTGCAGGGTTGGGCCGTGTGCTTTTTCTTCTCCGTTCCTTTCCCTTCTGGGGTTTGTCTCGATCCGAGAGCCGAGGTGGCCTCTGTTTCAGCGAGGCCAGCTGCGCCCGAGACAAGTGACACGGATTGAGGTGTCCGCTTGTCACTTGTCAAGCGGCCAGCAAGCGGGGGAATTCACACTCCATACACAGGCCGGGCCTTGATGCTTTGCCTCGCCTTCGCCTGTTGTTGCACGCGGAGGGGGAAAATAACATTTTTCCCCCGCCGGCACTTTCGATTCGACTCGACGTCATCATCGGCAACCCAAAACGAGCCACTGCCGGGGAAAGTGACGAGAAATTGATATAATTCGGGGAGAATAACCTTGGATACGTAAAATCGATGTATGTTGTGACTGGCGAATCGAAGGAACCTGCGAGGACAGCACAAAAACGCCCGATTTTGACATCTTTCGAACAGGTTAAACTTGCTGCCAGTCCTTCCGTTAAAAATTCACGTCGTCGCTGGTCTAACTCGTCGGGAATTGCTCGACGAACATGTAAAGCTGAAAGGTATAATCCTCGATTGAAAATTATTTACAGTAGGAAGAATCCAACTTTGATTGAAGCTACAAAGATCAAGGCATCGGCAAAAGTCAGCTGTCATGCAATGACTGTGTTTCTGCTGCTTATACGTGACTCATCAGACGTAGAGTTTGCCTAAAAACTAAAAAAAGTTAATTAGTGTAATCAACTGAAAGAGCTGGTCTAGTTTTACCATCCGGATAACTTAAGGAAAGCCCTTACCACTCAAAACTCCCTTAGAACTATCCCGGTTTCCCTCAGTCAGCGAGAAGTATCCCTAAACCCACCCTCAACGGTCAACATGAGGAGTTCCGTTCGAAACCAGTTTTTATCACATCGTTTGAAAAGGTTTTTCAACTACTGCATATATTTTCGATTGCAAGTAATGGGTTTCTTGTGACGTGACCGGTTTGCCCAACTTTACGATACACATGCGCAAGAAGTATAAGATTAGGACGAATTGTCCCACTCCTCCCTGATGAATGAATATAGATGCAATTCTGGACATTTTCAGCACAGCCTCAGTTGCGCATCCAGCTCAGGGTGGGGTATAAGCCCCTTCACGAGATTTTTGATTTTTATTTACTTTCTGAAAAACGAAGATATAATATACACCTATGTATTAAACTATTAGATCTGATTTAAGAGTGGCGAAGGGGGGGGGGAGTGTTGAGAATCTTGAGCTTTTGGGGGCGCCACTGCGCAGCCTCATGCCAGCCGGTCCAAAGTGCCGTTTTGCGTCATCGAACATGAGCAGCAATGTCTGTTCCAATCAACTTCAGTTTTTGTGTGTGTGTGAACCGGAGTGTGATGGACTTTAAGCGCCAAGCAGCCCCTTTGACGTCACGATGTCGCACGACAAATTATATCCGCGATTGCATGGTGAACCATGAGCAGTATTCCGATAATTTCAGGGCGATCTTTCCAGACAAGTCCCCCTTTCATAGTTTTAACTGACAACACGACATCTGAAATCCCGATGGCTGACGGTGCACTTTCTCGGCTTTCTCTCTCGGTCGACGACATAATCCAACTGTTCATCTCTGTGCACTCTCCGGCATTCGATTAAATCAACAAGGGTCTTATTTTCACACTTTAACGCTTGGCCTACTTGCGCCCGGACCGCGCACTTTTCCACCCCCATGTTCCTTGTCCTCGTCATGCCTGCTCAGTTTGCCAAAATACTGCCCAAGTTTCTTCTCACAACACTTGTCATCATCATCATCATCATACGAAGAAAAATCTAGGCCAAAAACGTGTACCAGCTTCCAGCCGTCTCTTAAAAGAATCCCATGTTACATGGCATTCTGCACGGTCCTAACTAACGGAAATCCAAATAACCCCTTGCCACACTGTATATTTGTTCGAGGACCGTGCAGCACCGACACAAGTCCGTGCGACGATGGAGGCCCGGCCAAAATTTATTTATCCCTGGGATCGCTCTCCGCTCGCCTGGCGAAGCGCATCGGATTTGCTCGGTGTTTTGACAGTCTGTCGTTGACAGAAGAATAAATCGCTGGCACAAAATTCATTGCCTCGACCCCCGTATCGTTTCTTCCTCTCGCAAGGAAACTGTTCCTTGCTGGACGTTTCGCGACAACTGTTTAAATGCTCAAATTTCACTTAACTTTTCTGAGAAGGAAAAGTCATCGTTGAATGATGCAGCAATGGAGTTTTTGCCTTCTGTGAGCATATTGAGGGTCTGTCATTGCCAGCTGAGCAACAGAATACAGCGCCCTCATTAGTTGACCATATTTGGCACACACCCCAATTTTTGTCTATTCCCCTCTGAGCTTTGAGTATGCTGAACTAGTTCAAGTTTCGTTAAGCTACCGCTAATATTTTGTCAAACAGTGCAAAGAGTTGTTTTGATTGCAATATTTTTCCGGTGTTTGATTCTGTGACATCGCGGACGGTTGACAACCAAAGTATTTGAGACCAAAATTTGCGCATGCCTTCAATACAATTGAGTCAAGTGTCTGCTGCTATTCCCCGTTTGTTGTGAGTATGATCCACCTCATACAGTGATTTACTCAAACATTAAAAAAAAATCCCACCCATTATGACTTTGGCCGATTTAGTGATACGAAACCTGCCATAGAAAAAACTTCAAGGCAGTCTAAGAATGATGAGAGGTTGGAAGTATGTCGCAATGCGGTGTTGGAATGGTCGTGAAATGTGTTCCCACTTAACCCCATTTCGGCTGGTGATTTTAATTCGACTCCATGAGAATGTTTCAACGTACTCTGCGAGATTCCGACGAGGAGGGTGTCGCAACGGCAGCTGGACCCGCTGATCTTAAGTTCTTAAACATTCACTCAACCAAACTTCGCATCTGGTCCCAACTCACGTCCGGAGGGGGAACAAAAGTAGCAAGAACCGAGAGAGTGCTTAGGCAAGGGAAAAAAAGTTGAAATAAACAGAACCGCGGGGATTAAAAACAACGAGGCGACTGGCGGGTTGTCAGCTAGCTACTTGACGGGACGGTGCTGACATGTCACCGAGTGGTGATTTAGGTACAGGGAAAATAAAAGTACGAGAAATTGAACAGAAAAAAAGTCACACCTTTTTGATGAGGTCGATCTGGGTCAGATGGAAGAGGGATGCATTGATGGAACTTTGCTGGAAGAAATGTTGAGATATTGCCGTGGTGCGAAGGGATGTTACCGTTTAGCGAGTCGTGGGTGGCTCTCTATACTCGGGTTCGGGAATCTGATTTTTCTTTTGGCGTGCCGGGGATGAAATACCCGGAGACTGAGGAAAACAACTCGTCGGGGACGGAAGTAAGAGTGATGCAAAGGGGTTCCGGAGTGTCTCTGCGGAGGATCGGAACGCAGAGGGTGGTGGGAATTATTCGGGAAGGAGAACCTTGAAAAGGGACTTCGAAACTGTGTCAAGGATTTTTCCCTTTGACAGACACTCTGAACCAAAAAAAAAGTCATGGTAGTTTCGTTACAGGCAGTGAAAATGAAAACAAAACGCCAAAACCAACACAAAAAATAACATACTGACAGATTGATGTACAGGAATGCCACACCATAGCAAAGCGTCTGAAAAAAAGTAAATCCACCATCCTACACCTAAGGACAGAACTTTTCCTGTAGAAATTGTCTTGGCACCTTGACAGTCTCATGCAATCTTGAGCGCCCACAGAGGCCGTTGAACTATCATTTCGAAGGCCTCAGCTCATGTCTGTTTTCGTGGCAGTTTTTTTTTGGCGGGAAGCCCTGCACTTTATGGTACGAATGGCAAAACATCTCAACACTGGTGTTGTGATCCGAGGTTTCATGCATTTGGGGGGTAGGGATTTCAAATAACGGAACATCCGCAGAGACGGAACTTAGGTTTGAGCGTGTATAGCGTGGTCCATACACCGCATTACTGCTGCAATCGTGGAGATGGAGGGAGCCTTGAAAATGCCTCACCCTAAGATTAAGCCCTATTTGCAAAGCCAATAATGAAATCTTGAAAAAGTAATGACATCTTTTTAATAAATTCCCGGAAGGCATTAACTCACTGGAAGTTTGGAAGATTCATATCGATGTGAGAGCTATTTACAACTGACTGGCTTTACATGGGAGCTGTTTATGACTCGCACAAATAGCGCCGGCCTTTTAAAACACAATCTGCGTGAAGAGCGATTTCAGACGTCACAAGTTAAAGAGAGCTGTGGAAATCCAAACCAATCTGAGTCATCAACAAGTGAAACTCGTCTCAACTAGAAAATAATCATAACGATCTTATCCTTAACTTGCGTTGGTGCGGGTGATTTCTGGAAAAGGATGCGTGTATATGGTGTGCTTGTGGAGCCTTGTTGGAGGGGGAAAATGCGATTGTAGTAGTGAGGAGTGGTTATTAATGGGTCCACATTATTAAACACTTGGGTAAGTGCCTGCCTTTTCCTTCTTTTTCGAAACTCATCTCATATCCTCTCTATGACTTGATCATCAGGGTTTAGACCCATGCCTCGCTGTGCGTGGGACCAGGCCGCTACCATGTCCTAACAAAAAGATTTTATTTGGGAACACAAACTCAAGAAAATGACTGAACATTTTTTGTACTGTCTACCTCGTGGGCAGAAGTATGGGTTTTAATATAAAAGTCTGGCTCATGTGAGTGGCTCTCCTCACAAACTGATTGCAACTGGGCACGCGGACCCCGAAAGGCACTGCACATCGAGAGCTGTTGCACTTTCCTCGCGTGTCAACACAGAGTCCGCCGCGGCCATTCTCGCGGGCACGATACGTGATCGAGCCGGCGACATTTGACCGCGGCGGGTTTGTTATTATAGGGGGCTCAGCGCGCGGCTCAGGCCCAGGAGTAGTCCCAAGGCAACCCGCTCGCCCGGGTAATGACGCCGAGCACGCGGCCCCAGTCCTATACCGCGGTCCGTCCAATCGCTGAGAAGACACCAACGGAAAACATGACGAGCCCCCCCCGCATACTCGCCCCCTCCCGACAACACCACACTCAGCGAAACAGGAAATTGGCTCGGAGGGCGAATTGACTCCTTTAATGTTGACACTTCTTCGCTTTCCTTCAGCCGAGTCAACACCGAGGAGGGGGGGGGGTGGTCGGAAAGACAGAAGAGAAAAGTGAATTGCTCACACATTCAATGTAGCTAGGATATTGGGGTAATTGATTACACCAATGCAACACGTTTCTTCTTGCTCACCATCTCGGGCGCTCGGCCGGGGCAGGCGGCCGCATCAAGGGGGAACAACTCTAAATGATTTTACTCATGCACAGGCTTGATGGGGGTATTAAAAAAAACAGCGAGAAGGGGGGGAAATCACATTGACAGAGCTAATCATCTTGATCAATAACACCTACTCTAATGTTGGCAGGACAGTCGGGGAATTACAAGGCAGTAAATTGAATTAAATCGCCTGGACTTGAATCCAATAACCGGCGCAACAAGCGCCATAATCTGATTGCAAACTAATTGAAAATGTCAACCGTCCCGGGCGTTAAACAGTCGTTGTCTACGCGCCATTTCAGATCACGGCGAATGGTTTTAATTGAAGGCGGGCCATAGACCCATTTGTCGCTCCCGTTTGATAAACAATGGTAATTATCGGGCGCTTTCAACTGACATTTTGGATGCTCGTTACACATCATGGCTTGCTATCTTCAGTAGGTGTCATTAGACAAACAGGATGCATTAAAGTCATGTTTGTTGAACTTACAAAATAAAAAATGGAACAGTTTTTGAGGAAACACTTTAGGTATAACAGATTTTGTTTAAAAGTCAATTTGCATGAACAGCATGGAACAGACTGCAGACACAAAGAGACAAATATTTATGAGTTACCGAGAATGAAATTAGGGCACAATTTCCATACCATGGACTATACTCCCATTTTGATGTGGATGCAGATTATCAAATTTCCCCGCCCCCTGGGTCCCCCAAAACAAGACAACCATTTACAATAACAACAACTCACTCCCGTCTTGCCCGGCAGAGCTATAACAATAGCCAGTTATTAATAGGACAAGATTGAAGCTGGTGATCTGCATAAACTGGTCCCCCGGAGCGCAATATCGGATTCTACGGGCCCTCATCCGTAATGAAGGGCACCCACATAAGCCGAAAAAAACACCCCATTACCACCGACGAAGGGGTGGATGGAGGGAGAAAGAAAGAACTGGAGGGAAAAAAATTTGACTTAGCCCTCAACGGCTCGAAATCACACCCTCCAAGAGTGGAGGGGTCTCTCAAACATCCTTTTATCCTCGGCCCAGATTCGGCGACTTAATTGATGTAGATGGTGAGGGGAACCCGTGGAGAATAGCCAAGGGGATTGGAGAAGAAAGGTGTGTCCAGGGGAGGGGGCGACAGAGAGCGAAGTTAAAAACCACAAGACAAGATGAGTGTGCTGTGAAACGAAAAAGAAAGAGGAGTTTGGTAGCCCGGAATCGGCTTAGCCCTCAGCGGCCATTATGCTCTAGAATGGCCAAGAAAAATAATATCGCTCGGCATTAACGCAGTCGCACCGAGACCTGGCCGCGGGGCGCAGAAAAGAAGAAGACGGGGGTCTAGCTGGGACTCCGTAAGAAAATATCGCAGACGCAACTGTACAAGAATTATTCATAATAAATTATACATGCGAAACGTGAATGGATAGCAGCCGAGCGGAAGCGAGAAGTGTTCGGCTCCAAAAGAAATCCGAGACAGGGATTTTCTTTCCTTCGGACTTTTTTCCGAAAGATGAATTTGTCGTCATGGAACCAGGAATGTGGAAAATAGGGGACAAAAAACGATCTTGATAATACAAACACGCTTGCTCGCTCGCGTGGGCTGAGGTGGGGTTTATCCCCGGTGTGAGAGTATAGTAACCGAGAAGAGGGCCTACCCAGACGATCTTGTGGGAACACTGCCAGACTTTGGTCCGCTCTCTCAGGTGCCCGCAGCAGGAACTGAAGGAAGAAAATAGTTGATCTAGACTGGAAACCATTTCAGCACAATTTCCTAATTACTCGATCAGCCCACGTGGCCGGGGTGGGCCATTGAAATAGCGCGCAAACAATAGGCTATGATTACTGTCAAACGGTGTCCAGCCCCTCTAGCTCTGAAGCGCCTGCACTCGGGGAGACTTAAAGAAGCCGGGCGCATTTCTCACCGTGAACTTATTACTCTCGTACCCCGTTGGAAGCCAGACCTAACAATAAACGCGGTGCACGTGTCCGAGAAACTATTAATGCTGTATCTTGTTTGAAGAAGGTATTACCCTAACTGGACTGAGCCAGCCACATGGACACCCGACGAGGGAGCGGGGATACCCGATACAGGGCTAAAAGCGGTCTGGACTCGCTCCACCACATCCAGCGAGGGTGACTGACGAGAAAAAAAGTTGCCACTTCCCCCATTCGGTTCTTTGCCTGCCGTCTCCCCGACTCTCTCTCCGCGGCCCCTCACCTCTTCCGACTCTCTCTCTCTCTCTGTCTCTGTCTCTCTCTCTCTTTCTTTCTCTGGCTGCATTTGCTTCGTTTCTTCAGGGTTCGTTGCTAAGGATCTCAACAACGTTGGGGGCATCCGTTCTTAATTGCTATGACCCCCTGCAGTATCGTCAGTGAAACATACTGGCTGGGCCCCGCGGTCGTCCAGATTGTCTTACCGCGGACTTCCGGTTTCCCCCGCTAACCCAAGATCAATATTTATGACTCCTTGTTCCTTCGATTTTCCTTTTTCTTGCCAGTCTTTTTCTTCTTCTTCTTTTCTCCCTATAGCCTACCTCCTTTAAGCTCCATGCTTTTTGATATCTTAATTTACATACGTGTTTTGGTGGACACGTCTTTGTCTCACTTCAGACGCTCGTCATTTTATCCCTTTCAGGCACTGGGGCAGGGGGGAAAAAGAGCGGCAACCAAGTTAAAGGTGTACATGCCAAAAGTAGTTGGGTGGGAACTAGATTTCGCCTGAATAATCGTGGTTTAAAATGAGAGTAATGTTTCCCCTTTTATGAAATTGACTGTTCTTCACTTTTAACCTTTTAAAGACATTATACATGTTTGATAAGCACGTCAGTTATGGGTGTAAAACATACACAAGACTACATAGGAAAATAGTTCCGGCAATCTAATCCTGAGGTGATTCATGTAGTGGAGAGGGCGGGTTGGGATTAAATCTCATAATTTCATTGGCAGGGGGGCATGTTGCCATTTATGACAGCGCATTCAATCCACTCGCAGTATTTCTCAGAGAGGCGGCAGACTATGTCCTTGATAGTTGAAACTACTCCGCCATGAATGTTGACAAGTGATCACCGATGCGTGGATGCGATAGAGATATCGGCATGTTATAATTGGTTGGAAGTTTAGCATTTCGACAGTAATCGCTCGTACCTAGATAATTTCTCAAACCAATGACAAGTTTAGTGTATCAGATGGCTGCCTGGCTTTGAAATGAAAAGCAGCTGCAAACTTTTTTTTACCTGAATTCAACCAAAGAGACACAAAGTAACTCTATACAAGCAGTCTTTTACATAAGTCACTGGCACAAATGACAAGTTAACAAGTTTTGTAATTAATTTAATGAAACGTATGTAACTTTTACAACAGCTTTGAAGACACCATGCAGAAAAATACTTGGAGATAAGTTTCAAGGTATGGTGTTTATTTTTACAGGGAATTTGGTGGGATATCTCAGAGACTTTATTCCTGAATGGACTTTGTATTTATTTCCTGTGTGCTAAAACACGCAGCAATCTCAACAAGTTCTCCTTTATGAAAACAAAAAGTGAATCGAGATTATGCTTCGAGATGTTTTCATATCTCTATCCATTATCTCCTAAGAAATTTGAAAATTTGACAATCCCGCGAATGAAACAATAAAGCTAGAAAGTTATTTCTTTCCAGTGCCGGCAACAAGAAATAGCCGAGGGCATTTCAAGTTTGGCTATAAACTGAGCGTCAATCCTTGAAGTCCTCTTCTCCCCCTGCCGACAATAATCAGTCATCTTAAAGTAAATCATAACAGCCATAGGGGTAGAAAATAGCCCCCCTCCCCTTGCTTTTCACGGAGTCCCTTCTGCTCCGGGGTTTCCCCGAGACATGCCATAGAAATGACCACTTGCGACCACTTTGCACATTGTTCCCGATTCCCTCCCCCCGTCCTCCCTCGAGTCGAGTTGTTGATTCATGGATGGTTGGATATGAAGCGGTGCCGCAAGGCATGACGGGTAAAGGGGGCGCTTCACTGCCGTGCAGTCGTCATTACCGTCATGCCAGTTCATGCCGATGGTGGTCCGTGACCAGACCACTGTTTTTTTTTCTTCTACTTCTACTTCTTCTTCCCCTCAGCTTCTCGATGAGTCACTCGAGTTTCCCGCCACGGACGGTGGTAAGTGAAAGCCGTGGGGTTGATGCTGCGACTCTCGAAGTTTCAAGATTGTTGTAATCTGTTTTGCATTCATAAAAGAGCGCGGAGATCGATTCTGCATATTCATGCTCGGAATTATACATTTAACACAAATCTGGGTGCCCGCTGGGTAATTATCGCTGAGTGGTTTCATATTAATTGATTTACATACTGTGTGATTACAAGCGATGAATCACAGGCATATAATCAACTGGTGACTTCCAGAAGATGATCACTGGGCCAAATTCACGAAAGCCCCCCTCCTGTATTGGTTTAGAAGAAAGACAAAGATGATTGTCTAAAACGAGAAGATAATTTTATCCAGAACGAGAATAAAAACAACAAAGCTAATATAAGACATCAATCAGAAGGAGGACAACTCGAAGAAGTGACCCGAACATGAACCCCCAAACGGCCATAGCTACATGGAAAACCAGGACAAGACCAGCAGCGAGGGAAAAAACACCTCCATGTTTCCAAGTTGATTCCCTGAAGTTACTTCAAGGATGTTTTCGTTTGGCGCTTTTTTGCTGAATACTAATCGCACCACAAAAGCCTTTTCAGAAAACTCTTTTCGCCTGTTTTTTTGGCACATCTGACTTTTCATAGTTATAAAACGCCCCACTTTAAAAAAAAAAGTTGCTTTAGCGTGTGTTTTCTGAAGTTCCTTTCAGGGAGGAATATAGTGTTTTTTTTCTTTGGGGGAACTCTTGACGAGAACCGTGACATTCACAATGAATAGTTCTCGCAGGACGCCTCAACTAAGCGGCCCCCTTCCAAACATTCGCCAGCCCTGGCCGACATTGTTTCCTCTTTGTACTGCAGGAGGAAAACGCTCTCTTGTTTACGCTCTCCAATATTTGAGGAGTTGCTAGTTTGCCCCCATTCCTGTCAACCATATCCTCCGTTTTTCTTTCTCCCCCACTTTTTTTAAACATATTTTTTATATACAAACATAAGTATACATTGTGAATTGCACAAAAAAATGGCTATTAACTTTGCCTGACGTGCCAAGGTCGCGGTTTGAAGCGGGATGTTTTCGGTTGTCAGGGGAGAGAGAATAGTTCTCAGCAAACGGCCACCTGGTCCAATCAGCCCCATGACCCAAATCCTACCCCGCCTATCCACACAGTCACTGTTTGCCAACTTTTTTCCACCGGGCTCTCTCCCCACTAATTTTTTTTTTCTGAAGTAGCCAGTTTGCGGTTGCAAACCCGCTCCAACAATGAAAACCGAGGTGCCAAAACAGATTGGTACACAAACTTGGAAAGAAAAGTTGCTCGCAGCGTACAAAGGGACCTCCAAACTGGGACTTCTACTTCTTTCTGTTTTTCCTGGACTCGAAAAGGTTTATTTTGTCTTGGAGTTCATGTTTGCCAGCTCGGCTAACGAACAACCCGCGGAAATCTCGTACCTGTCCCGGCGTAGCAACCGATGATTTCCCATTGCCAACCATCAGTTGACACCCAGTCCTTTTAGGGGAATTCGAGAGGTCGAAATATTTGCCCTGATCTGCCTTCCATACTTGAGACTTGCATTCCTTATTGTAATATTGGAGCAGTGATATCATGTTTCACACCTTTGTCATATTTGCAGTTTATCCTTCGAAGCAATATACACTCAGCAAGATGTAAGTAGGCATCTAGGTTTGGACGTAGATACACACGGCAACGTCAATCACTGACTCTCAGAGGGCATTCTTAAACGTAAACCATGTTCCTTTGCCTGACAAACTTTTTAATCTCATTCAACATGTAGAGAGAAGTATAGGACACCTTAAACATTATTATAGGCCTAATAGTACAGAGCAAAAGTACCGGTACTTAAAGATACTTTCTATATAGTTCAAACCTTTTTTACAGTCTCAAGATTTCTTGTGTTGTAAGTGTTGCTCTCTGAAATTGGCTTAGCACAATATTCTTGCTTTGACTGCCAAAACACAACCTATAATTGTTCGATGCTGGTTCCCGGGTGGATTTTGTCGCCTTGAATCGACACTTTCCGAATGGCAGCTCCATTTCAATGCCATACGGTTGGACGCTACCAGTTCATCTCGTGAGAGATGATTTCAAAACAGGGGATTAAAAAAATGGTCAAACAGTGGTAACAAAAAACTTGCCCCGCCCCTTCCACCTCAAGGCAGAACACATCCTCGACTCCAATGAGCGTCGGGCGTACATCGTGCATGGCATGACATTAAAGCTTCTAAGAGACAAGGAAACTTCTTCGACACAAACGCTTTGCGGTAGCAGCCCACGATCGTGCGCATTACAGCGAGGTATAACTTCTAGCCGCTTTTTTTCCGAAGCCAAACGATGTCCGATGAAGTCCTTCGGACAGAAAAAATCCTCAGACAGCAGTAAGATGAACCAAGTCAAAGTTCTCTCTTACCGATAGATTTTCATCTCTCTGTCTGTTATGACCCTCTAATTGCCCCAAGCTGGCCAAAACAAAGTGCCAATACGGTATACCAGGAACCCAATTTTCTTATTATATAGCACTGTTGTTAATTTCTATATAAATTGTGATTCCAGAATTTGGACGTGCAAAATAAGTGAATTTATTCGTCACTGCGGTCTCCAAAAGCATGTCAGGTCTTGTTATGTAACTCCAGAAGATCCTGGCCGATTTCCCTTCTTCAAGCTTTACACCCATACAGTTACTTGTACTCAGATCTGGTTTACTTCTGCTCGGACTTTGTCATCCACTGGTAGGCGCCCAACAGGAAGGCCTGATCCAATAGAGTATCTTAGTCGAAGATACCTATCTTTATGATTATATAATTACATTACTGCCCCACAATTGCTTGCGATCTCAGGTAGCAAAGCTGTTATCTTTCTCTTTGCATATATCCGTTAATTATTAATCAAAATTTATTAGTTGTATTCGAGTATTATGTGATATTAAGTTACTTCATTGATTAGATACTTTCCATTCATTTAGCCAGAAAGGAAGTGATGCAAAAATGGACCTTTGATATCAGGATTTTTGGAAGACTGATATCCGCGATAAATCAGTTGCATCAGCAAGAAATTGAAAAAAGATTGCAGTGATTTTTGTATAAAGAGAGGCCTTAATGTAATCGTGATTAATTACATTTCTATTAGGCAGTATCCTTTCAAAACGAGCGCAGTTCTACAAAGGCGGTGTGCACCCTGCACTCAGCAAACGCACTGACATTTTGAAACGGCCACATCTCCCCCACTTAAGCGTGTTTGCACACTTCCGCGGGAAAAAAAATGGTTTCTTTGGCGCAGTGCACGCTCAATGGACTGCGGCCAGCTAATAAGTCTGTATTTGTGTACCAATAATTTACTGCGCCCCCTTTTTTTCTCGGTATAATGTTGTGGGTACAAGTCTTCATTCTTTTGTCGTTATCTGCGTCGGGCACGCTCTCGCGTTTCGGTAGCTGTCTCCGTCCCCCTCGTTTGGTCTCTCCTCTCCGGTATGAGAGCAAACGTTGGCGGATGACTGAGACCATTAATCGCATTGGTATCACCCAGTTTTCACCAAGTTTACACTCCATTGTGCAGGGGGTGAGCGGTGGTCCCGACATTGTCGGGGACCATTTAATTTGTAGTTTGGGGGCCAGGGCGCGCACTCGCACCGTGATTTGGGCAAAGAGGAGACCGGGGCCGGCACAACGCAAGACGGTAAACAGATACCGGCCGACACGAGCGCACCGTGGACAAGGGCATTGTTGCTCTGCAGCTATTAAAAAAGTCTTCTCTTACAAAACTGTCTCAATTTTTCTCCCTATTTTGAGGGGTCGACGAGCAATTTCTTTCTATGGGACAAAGAAAACATGTTCCTTGACTCGGGACTTGGGCTTTCATATGGCATGTCGTCTTTATTGAAACGATGTTTCCCCCTTGTCTGTTGTGAGTACGACAGGGTAGATGAGCCAGGGACCTTGGTACCCTCAACCAAAAGGGGGTCCAAGGATTTCTAGGTTTTCTCATTTCTCACTGACAGGATTATCTTTGGCAACTGATCACCACTCCCCAAAAAGGATACATGACATTAAAAAACAAAATGCATTTGTGCGTGTACAGTGAATCGAAAGACTTCGGTGAAGTCATTTCAAATTTCAAAGTGAGTGCTTGGCAGAGGCGAAGCTGGGTGGTAGTGATGGTAGTGTGGGTGGTGCGTGTGTGGGAGCTGGGAAGGGGGCAGGCATGGAGGAGACAAAATCGAAAGACTTGTGTTGCCGTGAAACTATGACCGAGCCCACTGTGTGCTGCCATACAATGAGGTCCCGGTATTAAACCCTCGCCAACTAAGCCGTCGTTTACGCCCCTAGTTGTTTTGGTTGTAAGAAAAGGATTCTTGCGGCAAGTGGTGTCTCACTCGAGGATGCCGGATACCTACTTCATCGTTAAAACGACAAGGGGGAATTTTCAACCGTTATTCTCTCTTATCCTGGCCAGTCGAATGGTGAATTTACTGAGCGAGAGATTTGCTCAATTGTGGTCTGAAGCGCCGAGTATGGCAACTATAAGCGACAGTGTACGTTGGTAGTGGAGATGACTCCATGAGGTCGCCCGTATAATGGGGTGCTCATGTCGTTTTCCAAAGTGCAATGTAAGAGCTAACTGCCTTTCGAACCTTTCATTCAGGCGCTAACTGATCAAATACCCACAGCCCCCCCTCACGATGCTATACCTCCCTGTCTATGTACCTTCCTGGAAGAGCGAGCGATTATCTGTCACAGCGGCGCGCATGACACAGTCACATTCATTCGGCGGCCATGTTGGGTTGTGTTTCTCAAATCTGTTTTATCCAAGGTGCGTTCTGCACTGGAAGGTTCTCTACAATTCCGTTGTGATTGAAGATTAAGAAAAGTAGACATAAAAAAAATTAAAAATTGAATTTCATGGTAAAAACGCTCGAGGGTCAAACGACGTCGACTTTTTTTTTATTTACCTCTTTTATAGAATCTCCAGTTCAACTCGTTTGATGTCGAGATTATATGCGGGTGGCTTTACTTTCGATACGAGATGGCCGACTCGCCAATGAGGTGAATAGGCCAAAACCGTTTATGAGACGTCTGATACAGCCCATTGCCTTTAATGATACCAGGAAATCAACCTATGCCTATGGTTTTACAAGGTAAGCTTAGAAAGGGTGTCATTACCCAACCAGCCGGTCACATGTAAACAGAAATTTTAGTAGACACCAGAATTAGCTAGCGAAATGCAGAGAAATTTTTGTGCTAAAAAGTGAAGTGGGGTTATTTATACTGTGTACAATGTGTGCAATCTCCTGTTATGACTAAAAACATGGCCATCCATTAGGAGTTTGTGCGTATTTGTCCAAGCAGGTAAAACAGTCACGTGTATGTAAAGTTCGATCACAAGTCGATTCTGAAAGCGTTCAGAGAAAGAGAAGAAACTCAACCAACGTGAAGAGAAGAGGCGACTGAAGCGGTTATCCCTTGAGAAAAGCGCTACGATGTTTAATGTACGGCGCGTAATGGTCCCAATTTAGGTCAGGCGCTGGGACATGGGCCCCCTGCCAGTGGCGCGTGAGGTCCAGCCGCGGTGCTGCCCTCATTTGGGATTAAGATCACCGGAAAAATGGTTGCGATCTTGGGGCCGACTTGATGGGCCGCTTCCGGTCGGTCTTTTCGGAGCAGCTCGCTCGCTCCCTTAATTGCCACAGAGAAATGTTCGACGTGTGTTTTTTGGTCGCCGGGCCGGTCATCCCGAGGGGAAGAACTCCGGAGAAAATCGCTGGGGGGAGGGGACCGAAAATGGTTTTTCTCGCGGCTCGACTTTGTTTGTCTACCTGTAGGAATTAATGAAAGGAGAGAAAGGCGGTAAAAGAGAAGACAGGAATGCTGCGCGTCGGCCAGCAAGACATCGATTCGACATCAGTCCAAAAACTGCTGGCTTCAACTGGATGAAACTTTGTAAATCTATCTGAGCCGAGGGGGGATCGAAAGCGTGCCACGTACATGTACATTCTCTTACGCTGTCCTCTTCGTCTCGTTTTTCGTCTCTTTTTTTTTTAACTTGGTGTGGCTTCTTTTAGCCTTAGGTGAAGCATTACTGCGCGGCGTACTCCCCCGTGGGGCCGCGCAGAGGCTACCCAGTTCCTCTCATTAGTATGCACCGGCACTCGTCCACCGCGTCGCTCTCCCCGGTTGAGTAAAGTGAGGCAGCTTCGATCTGTGCAAAACAAGAGAGTCGAAGAAGAAGAAGAGGAGGAAAGAAAAAAAAAACTGGCAAACGATCGAACCGAGCTGGATTCCATGTTTACCGGTCTTAAACGGTAGCTAAAGAGTGTCACAGCCATGTCTAACACGGGGATTGCTTTCAATATACTGCGATGACTCGCCGGTTAGAAGCGAGCGCTGTTCGGCGGGTCACTCGCCGGAAACTCGCAAATTGTTTCGATCTCCACTTCGCGCGCCAACTTTTATCAATTTTGATTTGTGTCGTCTGATGGGAGCGTTGCTCGCAACCAAAGAAGGGGCAGGGAATATTGATCAAATTATGATTATGATTAAAGACGTGCCTCATAGAGTAAATCTGTTTGTTTTGTAATTTTACATTACAAAAATGTTTTGTCAGAATGGGTGTTTGAATAATGCCGTATAATGGAAAAATGACACTCTTTCCTTTATCTAGAAGGTCTGCTTGGAAAGCAGATAGTGTTAAGCCAAGAATGCATTTACCTTTGCAGAGCTGGGAAGACTAATGAATGTCTTTTGAGATGGATGTAGTCACGTAGTAAAGAGCAATGAATGGATCTTTCGACTCGTCTCTCTCACACCTCAGAGACTGATATGTAATCTCATCATTTCGACGATCTACGATGATTTTTTTCTCTCTGAAGGAAACCGGAGATTCCTTAAAGAGTACATGCAATAGATTTGTTTCAGATACACTTTTTGCGCACTGTTATTTTCTTTTCCTATGTAGGAAAACTATTTGACAGCCCTTTAAGCTGATATGTATTGAAAAGTGCACTTTTGAATATTTAAGCTTGCTCATGCATTTCCGGACCACAGAGGGCACTGTTGCTGTGATGTCATTCAGGGAAGGAAGTCACTGTTCAGTTTACAGGTTTTCCTGTACAAAGGTTGAGCCCGAAATTTTCTTGCCGTTATTATTTCTGAAAAGGGGTTGATCGTTATGGCAGTCAAGTTCGTTTGATACTGGGCATTGGACAATCCCATAGGTTATACAGGGAATGTCTGATTTTTCTCGGCA
>NW_019091400.1:1419479-1474361 GCF_001949145.1 Acanthaster planci
TAGGATTGTACAGTGAATGTCCGATTTTTCTTGACATTGGAAATCAGACGATTGTCTTATTGCCATACTTTTACACTAGAATGCATTCCCACAGAAAAGACAACTTGAGGCAACAAAACACCGCCAAATAATCCCATCAGTTTACTGTGCACAATCCATGGAAAATGAAGTTTTTGTTTCGAACAACATCACAGTGTTGCTTATGAATATGGAAATTGGCATTAGCATAAAACCCCAAGGCACCAAAACACTGTTTAAATAGCAAAACAATAAGTGAAATTCGGGTTAACTGGAACACAAAGGTGCACTTCGGGGGGGGGGTAGTTGTACATGTAAAAGAGCACTGCATTGCTATAGACCTTTGAAATTACACTTAGTGTAACACTTAAGTCTAGGGAAACCTGGACAGAGAAAGTAGTGGACAAATCTTCTTTTACCAGATGAATAAATTATTCCAGTTAACAGAAGACATTACGCGACTTTCATTTGCCAAACTTTCATTTCACCTCTAACCATTTGATGTATCTTTTGGAGACAAAGAGACAAAATCCGTGGATGACTCATGCCGAATATTGTCTCTTTTCTTCGCCGTAAAAACCCTTGGTCGCACCGCATCCCCCCAACCTGTACTTTGCCTTGGTCAGGATATCGGACTACACACATCGTGCAATAACACTCCACGGCGCCGGTCCCCCGCGTACGCCATAAAAATCAAATTTGAAATTGTTTCTCGGCTTACCCCCTTGAATGAGCGCCTAGCAAAACAATCCAAGTCTATCCGGAGAGCAGAGACGGGGGAAAATGGAGATGGGGTCTCCGTAGCAATTCAGGGGGTTCTCTCTTTTTTTTCTCTCTCCCTTACAATATAATTGTCGTACTGTTGGTTCTGCTGACTGTCGGGTTCTTCCAGCGCGTGTTGCAAGGGCCGGGAGGCCGACAGGGAACCGCGGCTGGCCGGGTGAACGGCCGCCTAAGTGACTCAACGGAGAAACCTCTCACCCAAAGCTCCCCTCTTGTCCCGAACCCTTGAGTGGGTCGTTCGCAGACAAAATCACACAATCTAAATGCCCCTTTTCGCCGGATTTATGGATTTGGTATGGATCGCTTTTTGTAGCTATTAAAATGGAGTATTTTGGGAAAGAGATGGAGTTTCTGTTGCCATGGAGACCTGGAAAAGGGTTTCGTAAGTATCAGTTTGGACTCGTCTCGGATCTGCTGGATTGGTAGAGGCTTCTTGTTTCTCGATAACACCGTGCGAACCAAGAGCGCCTAAAAATAGTCGTCTGGACAGTTAACACTGTAGCCTATGGGAACCGCATGCAGTTAAAGATGCAATGTGATAAAACGATATCTGTCAATGCATGCACCAGGTCACATCAGTGGGAAAAAACAGGAGCCGAGAAGCGAACATACTTCCAACAGCAGAGCAGAGATTGCTAAGACATAGCAAGAGTTGCAGTTGGGGCAAAAGGTATACATAAAAAATTGGCAGAATTTCACAACTTCACTCATTCCTACCAACTTTTCTTTTCACGAGGACAGACAAGATGGGTCTCTACTTAATGCACATGGTGTATGCGTCAAATAAAAACACCCAGAGACATATACATGTATATGATTCATGTTTATATATATTTTAACAAAATCTAAATTTTAGATACTCTAACCCTAATATTTCGTGCCACTTTCTGTATTTTTTGTCACATCTCATAGTCGCAGTGGACCACTTTCTCAAATGTTTTTGAACGACAACAAGGGGCAGATGTAAATTTCCACAAAAAGATTTTCAGAAATATTAATATTTAACAATAACGACTGTCTCTGAGTATTTAATTAAAGTACACACTATGAACATTAAGTTGAGACACAACTTGTCTGATCTCGTAAAGAAAAAGTTGACCAAACTATTTCAAACAGCGAAAAATTGAGGAAAACTCTTTTTTCTACCAAGTGTATGTAAACTTTTTGCCCCAACTGGATCCACATCAGCCATATATCATTCATGAGTTGGCATTATTGATTTCAAAGCAAGTATATCCCAGCAAAAACACGTATTTCTGAACACTTCATATAAAATAAGAACGCGTTGAGATCAGTTACAGATTTAAGTTGTGTCACTGTGCCGAACGGTAAAATTTATTTTTGAAATTTCAGCCATATTGTTCCCTCTGCCGCTGCCCCATTCAGGAATACGCAGCGAATGTTTATTTTGGGGAATGTAATTCCAAATGGCTACATTGTAAACAATTAAGCAGATAAAGCCACACGGTGCATCTGACATTCTCAACAAGCACCTATAGTTGTCTCATTTTAGTACCTCAACAAATTACCTATCAAGTCCAGATGAAGGTTCGTCGGTTTGTCACTCTGTCCGACGGTTGCTGTGGAAACTTGACCACCTAGGGTTAAGGTAAGAGTATGCTGTTTGGTTCATTTGACAAGGGAAAAATTCACAGATATCTCGTTAAGGAGAAAACGACGAGTTGGAATCTTAAGGGATTATAGTTTTGATTATTTCGTGAAAGGAAACACTGTCGTGGAATGCAAAAGTAAATCAGCCTACAGAAGAGTAAATACTGGTAAAACATGAACAAAGCATAAAATAATAAGACTGACAACCAATGAGTCAAACATGAAAACAGAAACTCAAAAAAAGTACACAAAACCGCATTAAATGACTGAAAAAACACCTTTCTCTCAATGTTGATCTATCCCGATTCCCCTCGGGAACAAGTCTGAAGGATTATTCAGAAAATGACGGTGTTCCGTCCTCTCGCTATAATTTCATAGTCGATAAAATTGGTTGAGTTCCCCCAATAAAGGATCGATCCATTTTCACCAAATTGAAATTTTCCAGCAAAACCTCAATTTTATAACACTCTGTAGTTATTTGAAATAAATCCTTTCCCCACATTCGTGGCTTACACTCCTCTGCGTACATGGGTGAAGTGCACTACTCCCTGTTATATGTGTAGACTGACCGAGAAAAGAATTATGTACACATTATTGGAGCGGTATATCTCTACGCTGGTGCACATTATAAGAAAGATCAATAAAGATATAATCAACGGCGACGTTCAGGCTAGTGTCTTACCAACTCCCCCCGGGTCATGAAATGAAATGATCGTTAATAAAGAAAAAAGACAGCTTCACTGGGGAATGTTGTCATATGTTCTTCAATTTTAGATTGTTTAGTTTTGTTATTGTAATAAAACAATTTGTTTTCGCAGCTGAAATTGATTCGAAAGTCTCAAAAGACGGGTAGCGCTGATTCGGCCGGTTTGGTCAACACTGAATAAAAATGTGCGTTGTCTGTGTTTAAGCTTGCTATGGAAAGAACTAGGCTAAGTCATCAAGGCGAGTTGAAAGAGGGGGGTTGGTTTGTGCAGGGGAAAAAGAGGGACGGTTTGTTCTTGGTGATCTATTTCGGTCCCACTTTTCGGGCGGCGTACTGAGTGGAGGTTTTGGCGGCCTCTTTTTTTTTTCAATTGGATTTTTAAACATTCGGGAAGAATAGAAGAGCGGGAATTGGGCTTGCAAATTCTTCCTGTTGCTCTGCTAGTGCAATCTTTGCTCAGCTGCTATAATGCGGTGATTGGTTCATAAGCCAACCCCCCCCCCAAAAAAAAAGAGAGNGAGAGAGAGAGAGAGAGAGAGAGAGAGAGAGAGAGAGAGAGAGAGAGAGAGAGAGCGGAAGAGTTGCCGAGCCCATACGGAAAGGAATGGGAGCGAATTTGATTCTTTTCTTGCAAGACGGGGGATTTGGATCTTCCCGGGCAAATTTTTTTCAACCTTGTCATGGATATTTCAGAGATACCGGTGTATATTTTGTCCCTCTCCGTGGCGGCGCAGTAATATTAGGTTACTCCGCTAAGCTCTCGAGAACTGTCGATAGCCGACTATCAGCTGCCGCGTTGCAAACCTTCATTTCGCCCTGAGAATAGCCTCTCCCGTCCACGGATAGGCTTCATAAGTGGCCACAGCTGTTGCCCCGTATATTCGTCGCGCTATGATATAGGGGATTTCGGTCCCGTAGTTCTCTATCTCTCTCTCGATCGAATGGGGAGGAGTGCAGGGGTGTTCCTTACTCCATCGTGAACGGGGAGACAGAGTGAAGCTAAACACCAGTTTTAGTGGTTTAGGCGCTGTGGAGCTTTGCTGCTGTGTTTCACGGCCTCGGCTTATTACCTCTCCGTTTCCAGTCTCTCGTCGTATTGACTAAAGCTCCGTCCAAGGACGGTTCGATTTCGGTCGTTTGTACGTTCTTGGTTGAACCTCTTACAATTTCTCCCGTCCAAACGGTGCACGACTGTGAAGGCTTACAGATAAATGTCTAATATAGTACATTTCTGACAGTCGTTGTGGCGAAAGTTTCATTTAAAGTTCGATGGCATATCTTGTCTTCCTTCCTGAGGGGCTTTGCGTGCCTGGAGGGTCATAACGTTTCTTGGTATAATTGGATTTTTTCTTTGGTGGTCTTCATTCTGTCTCGTAGATATGGATTGAAAGGAAAGAGCAGTTGGAGGAGGGATATTGACCGAGCGCTTCATGCACGTGGCAATTTTGAATGGACCACCGGCTCTTCCTGGCTTTCCAGTAAAATCTGAAGGTACGCTGAAAGCGAGAATCGTCTCCTCCGTACTGCCGAAGTCTCGTCGGTGGTACATGCACGCAGATCCTGTCCCCTATTTTTTTAAAGAACATATTTGAATCCAACTCTTTCCCAGCGAGATTTGCTGGATCTATTCGAGGTTTGGTATTGTGTAACTAGCAAACACGGGGTCAACATATGCCAGTATGGTGCAATTATTGTTGGCGTAAATTATAGCAGTATTGATTTCTCATTCGCGTCAAGTTGGTGACCTTTTGGAAGAACTATAAGCCGACAGGTTTCCACGGGCGGTCAGACTTTCGACGAGAGTTAGGCCCGAGAAATTGAGCAACGAGTTACTCATCTGAGTATTGCCAGCACCAGGCGCTGTCGTGTGATTCTCGACGTGTGCGCAGGGCGTGCCGATGTGAATTCTCGAGTGATTTACGGGGGCGTGGCCTTCGCCGTGTGACATTTGCAGCCATGGGAGAATATTGTGGCCAAAGAAAGCCAGAACAAGTCCAAAATAGGAAATCAAAATGAAGTAACAGGAGCACAACTCAATTTTTCAGCTAATTCAATTCAACTTTATTGGCGAAGAAAACTTGATAAAATTCGGGTTACTGTAGCACCTGTATATCTTATGAGAATAATATTTATAACACAATAGCTATAGGTCTATAGGAGAACCCACGTTGGGGAACTTAGCTTTGCGCTACAAAGACATTTATTTGATCGCCCTAAATATACAGGAAAGGTGTCATGTATAAGCCAGGTTGGTTATTGTACCTACACACCAAGCTGTGCACGTAATGCTTGATAAGTCGATTCTGGTGACGGGGGGAAATATTGGCTCAAAAGGTATATATGTCGCCTGACCAAATTTTGTCAGACTTTTATTTTTGCGGTCAGAACCCGCATGTGGATTATACATGTTAAAATAAGAACGAGAAGCAGATTTTTGCGTGTGTCAGTTACCAAATGCAGAAAAAAAATCTCTGGCACCGAGGAATCCGTGAAGTTGGTTATGACACACCAAAAATCGTGCAATCATCAATTGCGCACTGAATCCAAAATCAAATGGTTAAAACCCACGATGAGAGAAGCACGCCCAGGCTGCCCCGCCGTTGTTTTCCCACGTTGCCCCGGGCCCACTTCATTTGTAATTTGTTCACGTCTCTTGACTGGGTAATCAGGGTGAGTCAGTATCAGATTTTGGTCAAAGGCGGGAAACTTCCTCGGGTTGATTAGGAAAAAAATCGTTAACAGGAATCGGCCACTCCGATTACAACTTCAGGACTCCGGGACATAAGTTTAATAATAATCGTCTAGGTACGGGAACGAACAAAGACTGCGGGAGCCATCTTTAGAGAAGTCAGGGTGTTGCCTTCATGACTATTCACTATCTAACATGACCTGGTAGTAATTCATTTAGATCCAAACAATATAGGGGGATCTCGTACATGTGCAACTCTACACTGTATATGCAACTAGTGAGTTTTGAAGTGAAAAACATAATATTTACAAATAGGCCATTTGGGAGACATTTTGTGGTAAATTTTTCAGCATTAGGGAGACATTGGCTTCTAGGGAGACATTTCAGTGTCTCCCTATTTTCAAACTACCAGAAGGAGGCCGAATTGTACATTCCATATTTTGAGAGATGATAGTTTAGGGCCTAAAATGAAAACATACAAAGTTTGGTTCAGATCAGATTAGGGAATATTGAATAATGGGACAGTAAAGTTGGAAAAATTTTGCACATTCTTATGGGAATGTCTCCCTAATGACCTATTAGCGGTAAATAATAAACTGCATGATTATATTTTCCTGAACATGGTATTACCCACACACAGTCATTACTGATGAGGATTCAAATGGGAATTATTGCAAACTTTGTTTCCATTCTTTTAAATAAACTGCATGTCTCTGTTTTTTGGTTTTTATTATCTGTTTATTTACTTGTTTTGGGACCATTTAATGCAGTACCTTTCACGATCGGATTTAAAATGTGTCATTATCATAACATAGACACTGTCAGATTTAGAGCATTATGAGATTTCACACCAGTTTACAAGTAACAGGACTGAACAAAGACAAAGGACGGCCACATTTTGACTTGAACAGCTCGAGACTGAAATACTTGACTTCAATACAACGCCTTATTACTCTGAATTATAATTGAACATAGCATAGCAGATTTCCATTTTGTCCGTCAAAAACCTGCGATCCGTTTTCAAGAATTAAAATAATTAGCACTCTCAACATGTCGCCACTTGGAAAGTTATCCTTTTCATTAAACGTTCCATGATGTTCAATTACAAAAGTCAAACTCAAACTAACAATAACGGGGAAATGCGCCCCCGGGGTAGCGGGCGTTATTATGCCGGCATCACACGGGGGAGAAATCGCCGGTCGCCCTGACCAATCCAGGCGGAACGAGACCCGGACGAGTCAGGTGATATTTTTTAATAAACAAAGATCACGATTTGTTAATAACACAAAAGCCAATCCCGCGGGAGGCAGCCAGGCACACCGTAATCGTTCATTCTGCTCAACGAGTCGGTTGGGAAGTTGGGAAAGAAATGGAGACGCGGTGTTGATGGGAGAAAAGGTAAAAAAAAGTGCACAGGGAAAGGGTGACGACGCTGTGGAGGCGGCAGTGAACTTCATCGCATCCAAACCTTCCAAAAATAACCAATTCTGATCCATATATTAGAAACGATCTTATTTCATAGTCTAAATTTTGTGGAAAGGTGATTTTAACGATTTCATTTTTCTTGTCAAATAAACTTTGTCTTACTGCTATACTCCAAGCTTTAATTTTTCGATTTTGTGGAAACAGGTCTCTTCAGATTTGCACAACTCACAGAAACGATCAGTTCTTTTTCCATTGGAGAAAAACTCCCTTCCCAACATAACTTTGTTTAAGGCGTGGGTCGCGCTTTTGCGAGGGAGGGTTATTCAGAATCGCAAACCTTTAGAAACACTTATCTTGAATTGTTAAAAAATTCCGCTTTAAACATGTGGATTATATACATCTGGACAGTTTCCAATGTTTTTGTGTGGCCGGTGTTAGCAGAGGATTTGCAACTGTCTAAACATACAAGTATGACAACTAAATTTCGGCGTGTTTTCCTTCCTCGAGGAGTAACTCTAGCTGCGAAGAGGCTGCAATTCCGGTGAAAGCTTTTAAGGCCGACACTGTACGAGAGAGCAACCTTGCCAAGTGGTGCCTGTGTACAGAAATTGGGACTCTTATGAAATATGGATTCATTGACCGCACTGCGCATGACTTGGTGCGAAGAGCAATGACAACAACTAAAGGAACGGGAGGCTGGAAGCCAGGTATAAGGGGAAAAAACGAGCCAGATTATACGGGAGTCGATATCGAATGTGACACCTTCGCTGCAAGACGTTCACGTCAAATTCCGGGCCAGATATTGCACTGCAGTATTGTCCAATGACTCTCGCAAAGTCTCGTGGGATTACAGGTCTCGCGCAAAGTGTAATCGGCTCGATTGTGCTTTGTTTTCAAACTTTGGGAAAGCCAAGGATAGAATCGTCCGTGAACACCAAATTTATTTGTCAGCATGAAGGCTGTTCTTGTCCGTCCAAGGTCTTGAGCAGTACCGACAGTGTTTTTTCTGTTTCTACCGACGATCGACTCGTTTGCCTCCTGTAGTTTTGGCCCACCCACGCTATCGCGATTGAAGCGCTTAGGTGGGCTGGGAAACCAAACAAAACTTTGAAGACTGTCAATGTCAAGTTTATAATTTATTTTGGTGGCGATTGTGAAGGAAAATCAACAGAAAAAAATACCCCTAATGGTCATCTCAAGTACAGAAGGATAAAATCTGGATAAAATATTCATCCATATTGAATTGAAGATAGATTTTTAGGGCAAGAGCGAGGATTTGGGAGATCAACGGCCTTCAACGTGGACTATATCAATGACAACACTCAAGTCCAAGACAAACTGAGTTGACATTTCGAAAAATCCCCAGGAACGAGGCGAATAGAATGGAATGCATGGGAATCGATGCCATCGACTGCCGGAGATAACTCGCGGTAAAGGCCTACTTATGAAAATCGAGACAAAATATCACGGGAGAAAAAAACACTGTTGCATTTAAACATGAGCAGCCCCGGCGTAACCCTGTCTCCCAAACGCGCGGTAGGATGCATGCTAGCCGCGCTGAGGCCGGACCGACTTCGGCGCGCGAAGACCCCGTGTGATGTATTGCGAAAATCGCACGGGTCCGGCACAGAACATCGATCGGTCCTGATCAATGTTTGCACGCGGGGCTCGGGCGGTGCGAAGAAGTAATAATTCTCTCTCTCTCTCCCCTCTCCACGCCACACCGCATCCACACCACAAATTGAGTACTAGTGTCAAATTTGAATTCACCGCCTCGCCAACAACGAAAACACTAGCCTGGCAATTAGGGGAAACAAGATAGCTACGATTTAATATCAACTAGACGCTTGACGAGAGGGCAGTGGACTCGCTTTGGTGGTGATGGATTACCGTTATAGGCAATCGCAGAAACAAACCTCGCGCGCCGATATTACCCTCCTTGTCTTCCAAACCACGAGCCTTGCAGAACCTGACGAAACTGGCAACACCTTGCTCCGGCCCCATCGAGCTGGATAGAGGGAAGATCAAGTTTTGTGGTTGTTGTCTTTGCCATTCAAGGCATGATGACATGAAATGAAAGCCTATACACCCGAGCGGAGCCAGTGACCAACGAGATCCAACAGTTTAAGTTCTTTCTGGGGGGAGTTGTCATCCCATTTCCGCGCCTTCCGCCGGCGTGGCGTTTGTGCACACACGGCGGGTCTGTCGCTCCATCCACTTGCACTCAGCGTTGGTTCTTCGCGCCCCGACTGCAGCGAACACCCACAATAATACTCCCCTATCCCTTCCTCACCTCATCATCAGAGCCGAAAAAGAGAGGGAAACCACTTGAACGCGACAAAAACTGATCGTGCGCCAGACAATACCAATAGGGTTGTTCAGGAAAGCAAACTTAACCAAGGTCTGGAAGCGCCTCCTGGTTTTTTTTTTGTATAGCCGCGTCAATCACCAAACGAAATCCCGCTTGGTTTTTTTTCAATTAGGTGTTCGGCAGGATCCTCTTCAAGTTGAATTCCCGCTCAAGTCTATCCTTTTTTCTCCCATCTCTCTTCCAGCCCCTGTGTTGATCTTACACGAGGAAGACACTTGTGCTATCGATTGGGGGCTCTCCAACTGGCCCAGCTCATCCCGGCTGGGACAAAAACCACCTCATCCCTGCCAGACCAAGGAGGCGGGCCCCGGATGAAATTATATCCAACCGGCAAAGTGCTAATTAAAACCATAAAGAAAGGATACAGCTAGCGTAGTTGACTCTCTGTCACACCGCGGTCCCCAGGTATAAAAGAAAGCTGCACGAATTGGGCTCAACAAATCGTGTCACTCACGCACTTAATCAATTACGTCTGAATATCCTACTATGCGAGGGACAACAAAAACCTTAAAAAAAAATCTCACTAAAACTTTGAGCCCATGCTGCCCCCCAAATGTTTCAGAAGGAGAAGTGTATACTCTTACATGGGCTGTTGGCCTGTGATTCCAACGACTGATTTTTGCGAAGAGGAAACACTACAATGATATTTCCTTCTTGTTCCTTCGTTTTTCCCCTGTCTTTCAGATATGCAAAGGCTGTTGAAAAAAAAAGTCCGCGGGCGGTGGTTATACTCTTGAGTTTGGACAAACTCACGTGAAGATTGTCACCGAGGTGTGGCTTTAATCATTCCAGGTCTCCTTCGGATGAATGCGACTTCTTGGCCAAAATCAGCTCGGCAACATTATTGCCATTCTTTCCCGAGCGAGGGGGAAAAGGAGTGAGGGGAAAAAGACGAGGAAGGGAGGCAAACAAGACATCGTCAGGATGTCAAGCTTGCGCGGTACGAGAGAGAGAAAAAAAGGAACGGAGACAGTGGTTGGCACGGACATTCGATCCGCGCCTTCCTCTTCTCCGTCCCCGTCCCGGGCGAAAGCGAACACCACACGGCTCCGGTTCGCACAACAGTCCCGCTGAAGGAGGAAGCCGGGCCGTTGGATACTAACAAGCTATCAGCCCGAAAATCATATATTATTCGGTGTAGACCAAGATTAAGTTCCCCCCCCCTTTAAAATGAGGGGGGGGGACTCCCTTGCTCTGGCAGTTACACATAAGAGGAGGCCAATTTCCTCTCCCGGAGTTGAGAGTAGCCTGCTTGCGATGGTCAAACACGGCTTATGCTTCATTAATTCGCCTCGGAATTACACGACGGGGCAAAAATAAAGGGTGAAGAGTGGTGGAAGTGAAGGGGGGGTGCACAAGATTCGAACGGGGGAGATTGAGCACAAGTGGCCCCTTTCCGTGTACTTTTGTTGGGTGCGAAAGCGCTAGTTAACCGTCGAGTGAACCTGACGATCCGGTGATGAACATCGCTGGCTCCTATGCTGTTGGTAAAAAGACAGACTTAAGTGGGGGGGGGGGCAGGGGGTAAAGGGACCCGCGTGGATGTCAAGCACACAATTACCCACTGTTTCAGGAAAAAGTAACACCTAAACTGGAAACGGTATTTGGAAAAAATACCAATGTTAATTACGAAGCTCCTGTGTGACATTACAAGGACATTTGTCGAGCTTAAAGTGAGGAGTCTACACAAAAATGTTCCACACTTTTGCCGAAGTTACCTACACTGTATCACAATGATGTGCCGATAATGCAAAGCTAATTTAATCTCATACAGTAAGAAGCCTATCCTGTCACCTCACAATTTTTTCACATCGCATACACTCAACCCCTCCAGAAAAAAAATTGCCACCTTTGAAACTTCACTGACAAACGAAATTTCCAGCGGACACAAAATGGCATCCAGTTACAATACATCATGGCAGACTCACAATGAAAAGATGAAGGTTGTGTGCGTCCACCCAAACCCACAGAGTCAGGCAGGGACTGAAAACCCCAATCCACATGCTGACCTAGGTGGGATTTGAGCCCGGGCTTGGGAGGCGAGGAAAGAGCCACTACACCAACCTGACTCCCGGGCCAAGTTGAGAATGACAATGAGACCAGTTGAGAATGAAAATGTAAATTCGTTTTAAGATTTGCAATTCTGAAGTTGATTATCAGAATACAGTGTTTAATTATTTCATCATAGTCAGCGGTATTTTGAAGGCGGGATCCATCCCATAGTAGCATTTAATTCGGCATAACTCTTTGAAAAGAGGAAAAATTGATGAGTTTTACATGTTTCAATGACATAGTGTTGCATGGAAATAATCAACTGAGCAATCAATTTTTAATATCCCCAGTGTTACTGTTTTGTGAGGAGAGTCCCATCTTTGGCCCGAGAGCATGTTGGAGAGGGGGTCTTCATGAAAACCAAACACGCCCACGGCCAGGAGTTAACACAGCGTGGCGAAGGGCGACCGATCACGGGCCCCTATAGTAGTCTGTGAGGGGAGGGAGAAAGCCCCAGACAGAATTATATACTCCGTTCACTCCGCGTTGCGATTTAATTGAACAATGTTGCGGGCCCGCCGTTTCCTATGCCAAATTGCCCCGGCATGTTTGTGCTTCAATATAAGGTCGTGTGGCTCATGAGATCATCCAATTTTCCCAAACCTATCAAGTTATATCCCGTCATTTTGTGTGGGTGTGTGTGTTGGGTAAAACCGCCATGGGCAGTAATAATTCTTTTTTTTTTGTCATTTTTATTTTCCAAACTCAGAGGAACTCTTTCTGCTTGATCACTCAACAAGTCGGTGACAGAAGAGCTTGACTAGGCAAGCGAAAGGATGAATTTTACGCTCTTTGGTTGGAGAGGAAATGACTGGGAGCGGTCCACAAGATAACTTAATGACCAAACGTGCCTTTTATTTTTTAAATCAGAGGAAAAAAAAATGGAAACACACGCTCTGTTTTTGTTGGCGCTCGCCGCTCTTTTTCATTTCCCCCGATGCCCTCCTTTTTAATAAAATGTTGCTAATCTTTATCTATTTGTTTTTTACCCTCTTCGTCGTCTTCGCTTCCGTCGCGAGGGAGCGAGGCTCTCGCGAGTTTGGCGCGGGCGACGGCTCTATGGGGCTCGACAACTCGTACCGAGAAATTGTACACCGGAGCTGGCTTTGGTTACTGCGCCAATACACGAGACTTGACGGGAAAGGTGAAAACAGAGGGAGAGGGACAGAAATGCGGAGAGGGAGAGCTGGAAACTTCCCCAGGTCCTCATCTCAGGGGCTCGAGCGAGAGGAATTCAGCCGAGCAACTCATCCCCTGGGACCGACTCCCCGCTGAACCTTCTGTCAATCACGCGTGGGGGGAGATGGCGCAGAGTGGTTGGGACATGAAAAAATAACAATAAAAAACAGCAATAAAGTTATCCAGCTATTGTTGTGCTAGCCGAGCCACACGGTGTCCCGCTGCGCGAGCAGCACAAATGTTTGAAGAAAACCCTTCTTTTTTCCAACTTTTTGAGCATCACCTCAAAGGTACGCTAGACTCCTGTGGGAAGATGGCGTTAATTTATTGAAACTTTGTTCAAAGCCCAGGTGACTGGAAGAGATCAAACAGGACAGAACTGATCTAGTAAGGTTGACGAAAGTCAAACAAAATGTGGGAAAACTCCGGACATTGGATAGAACAACAATAACATTGTAGGAATATTAAAAATTGAAGAAAAAAGTCTGTCAGCTTTCAATCCATCTCTTAGATCGGGGATTACTCAAACAGTTGGCGTATTTCAGGTTGACAGGCGATGTAAGCAGAGAGGCAAGTGAGCAAGACAAAAGTTGGGTTTTAATTTGATGAAAGGATTAAGGAATGGGGAAGTTGTGAGTGAAGTGAAAAAATAATTAGACAAGCCACGAAAAGTTTGCCCGATTGATTTGTCCACAAATGTCATTCGGGTAGACAAGTCAGTTTCCCCAACCGCTTCCCGCGTCTTTCTCCCCGTGTACACCTGCTTAGTGAGGAGAGTTACGAGCTTTGGTTTGTGGCGACTGAGGCTTTTCGGAGAAACATTATAAATTCTTGCCGTCGAGAGTTCCAGCTGCCAGTAAAAGTCATTTGTAAATTTCTTCGTCTCAACTTTTTGTGAACCCGTTCCTCAAACTGTCAGGAGTGCTACTTAATTTCAGTAGCCTATCGTGTGAAAAACACCAAAGTCAAAAGGACAGAAGCTGTGGTGGAAGTATCGACTGGAACCAAGTCTATAATCCAGTGACACGTATCACCGTCCGTCGTGTCGTTTCCAAAAAATTTCATTCATGTTTTGTAAGTACATGTAACATTTTTAAGGCCTATATTTCGGCCACCCCTAGTGCTCTCGCTTACCAGGTTCCCACGTTAGCCAGGGACCAACGGGGCGGGGTCCAGTTACAGCTGTCGCACCCTGGAAGCCTCAAATCACCACGTTAATGACACGCTAAAAACACAGGACACAGGTAACACGACCGCTCATTGACTGGAATAGCAACATTTAATTGGCCCTCTCGCCATAAGAAAATGGTGTGGTTCCCGTCCATCTGACAGAGCAACTTTGAACCTTAACTGAGTGTATCTATGTACATGTGCATACACAAAATATCGTACTGCGTTCAGAGCCTATCAGTACACCAATCTGCGAACTGAACTCACTTCATAGGCAAACTTGACACCTCTGCTTGAGGGACTTTGTTGACGGGCCTCTGGTGATCAAGAACTTCTACATCAGTTCGCTGATATTTATAGTTATTTACAATTTCATTTCTCTGTACTTGTCAAGCATCACGACACGTACACATTTGACTCTAAGGAGAGAAGAAAAATGCAAGTTATTTCCGTCTAAGGTTTTTTCTAAGAGAGTTGTAATTGACAACTGTATTATTTTAGTGATACCAGTTTTTTTACCGTTACGTTAAACAACGCCAGAGCTTGCCAGAGCAGGGTCAATTTTCACAAAATTAGAGTACCGTTGCATCCTGTTCCAAACAAAGATAAAGCTGCCATTCCTTTAAACACAATCTCCACAAAAATAGCAACACTGTAAAATTACTGATATTAATCGACACAATCACAGTTTCCCCTTTTCAAACACGTGAAATGGAAATTCAGAAACTATCTGCATTATGAGAAATATGACCGCCAACAGTACATTCACTTAAGGAAAATGAGGTTTGTGGTTTCCAGATTACACTTAATAAGAAGGGAATGGCTTCAAAAAGATGCCAATCAAAGCAAGCACGTGCAACAGGTTGCGTACACTACCGTTTCAAACTGCATGCCGGGAAAGGATTACCAGATAACCATGATCAGCAAAGGTATATTAGAAACTAGCCATCAGATCGATGATGTTTTTGTAACTTTGTGATTTGCCAGAACATGCAATACATTTTTAATAGTATAAAAGCCATTTGCTATTTAGTTTTAGTTCCAAGTGAAGCGTAATTAAGAACGGGTCAGCACCGTTACACTTCAGTAACGTTGATCGATGGTGTAAACATCACGGTATGAAGTGAAGACAGACTCATCTGACAAACGTTTGCTTCATAAAGCTGAAAAAAGTATCAAGAAATAAGGAAATGGTTTGGTCGCTTTTATTAAAAAAACTGTAAAATTTTTGGTGGGATTAAACATTACTGAAAATATCGTTTTCATCGACCTGACAATAACATGACCATGATGTTATTTGAAGTGGAAATGGGAGATTTGATGAGACCGACAGAGTCTAGAAGCCGCGCAATGGTTGGAACGAGAAGTTAAACTAAAAGGTGAAACTTTCTTCGGAATTCCTTGAGCGTTCTCAAAGACGGACACCCCGACAATGAGTATATCCTCTTCCAGGAGCATGTGAGGCGCGTGGAACGCATTCAAATGCGAGATGGGGAAAAGGCCCAATACGAAGACGGACGAGTTGAATCCAGACCATTAAAGTATGTCGCTCAATCTCTAACCAAGACGAACCAACCTCCCCCCCCCCCAAGTCTGACAAGCACTTGAGCCTGGCATACGTAAACTCACACACTCAGAAATAACACTAGGGAGAGAGGTCGATTTTTTTCTTTCTTTCTCCTCTTTTCCTCTTCACTATTTTGTTCCTCACCTAAACCGTTTGCCAGGCCGACAGCATCGGGCCGGAACCACTCTTGAACCGTTTATCACTTCGATTCCTCCGCAAATTGGGTAAAACAACTCTAACGGTCTCACGGGGGGACTTGGCGCTCGCGCCTTTTATATGAAGAGCCACGCGGGAAATGGGGGCTTTTAGAGTGAGCAAGGCTGAGGTTGGAGAGACAGTGTGGACAGGCAAACACTTGACTTGAATCTAAAAACAACGCTAATCCCAATCGTTGTTGAAAATAAGGTCTTCACTTTCGACAATCGCGCCGGGAACTGAAAACGGCCCCTTTACGCCAATTGTGACGCAAAAGTTCAGCATGAAACACGGGTTTATGTTATTTCAAGCTTGTTCATATTTTGTGGTACTCTGAGAAACGTGTGTAGTGAGGTTAACGCTGTACGACTACTGCGGGTCGATAATTCAATTCTACAGCAAACAGCCGTGGGTTGATATTTAAACCGTGGGATGTGTAGACGGCAATTGGATGGCCAAATATTGGAGTTAATAAGTGGTCTCGATATTGTCCGGCAAATCGATTGAGTATTCCTATGGGGAACGGCTTTCAATTGAAAGGGCAAAATAATAATGGATTTTAAATATTTGACAAAATCTTGGGTTTTTTCAAGCAAGAAAACATCGGGACGACTTTGCCCAATATTTTCAAGAATACGTACATTTTCACATCGGCATTTAAAATAAGACCGGTTAACAACATACTGACAACGTCACATGTGAACTAGTCCAAAAGTATTACTCCAATACTTTAAAAGTGATGTTTTACAACAGAAAATATCATGTTAGTACTCATAAACATCAATATGAACAAATCATTACAATTAAATAGTCAGTGTCTCATTAAATAGTCTTTATTATTCTGAGTCCACAGCGCTGTTGGCTATCGAGCCGTCTGTGGTACCAGACGGGGATTTCTCGGGCTCACTGTGCATGCTGGTCCTGCTACCGGGGCATTGAATGCAGTCTGGGGGACATGTTGCGTAAGGGGCGAAAATCAGACGAGGGTACCCCTCCCCAGCGCTGGGAAACTTCCCCGAAAGGTGGAAGGGATGGAGGGCGGGGAAAGCGAAGCGAGGGGACGCCATGGCCGGGCTGGACATGCTGGAAGAGAGATCCCCGACCGAGGACGGTGCGAAGAGCGGCGTACGTCCTAGAAGTGCCTCAGCGTGGAAAGGGTGGGGCGGTCTCGGAGTGAACAGCAGCGGCACGGACGATCCCGCTGCGCTGGACGGCGGCAGCGGGGTGAACGCGGACTTCATGCTGCCCACCGGGTGCTTCTCGCTGCACAGGGTTGACCGGAAGGCCGCCTGCAGTCCGTGGACGCCGGACTGTCCGAAGCTTTCGTGGCCCACCACGCTGGGCCTCTCCCCGACCACCCCGCGCGAAATGGGGGGCGGGGGCGGAAGGGCGGCCCCGCTGGGGGAGTGCTGATGGGTGTCCTCGCTGGCTGACAGAAAGTGCTCGATGGCTTTGACCAGGTCCCCGTTGCAGCCTTGCAGGACTAGTTCCAGCACGGCCTTCCGCTGGGCCGGGAAGAGCCGGGTCAGAATCTCGATCGGTGTCAGGCGCCCTGGACGGAAGTTGGAGACGAAGCTTGCCGCAAACCCATTGAAGGTGTCCAAGGATTCGCTCTTGCTCTTGCCTGACGAGTGACGGTTGTTATTGTTACGTTCAGACTGGCTGCTAGGGGGCGTGCCGCGGCCATTTTCCTTCTCGTTTGCCGACTCAATCTTCGTTTTCTTCTCTGCATAAGAAAACAAATACAAAACAACGTCTATGGTTCGTATGGTACAAATAATGACATAACAAGCAGCCAGCTCTAAAATGACAAAAAGCAGCAGTTATGATTCCTGAGTCAGGGTAAAATGTATTCTTAAGTCAACACAGGTAAAACATCACACGATAAAAAACAGCCGTCTGCTATCATCATGAGAACAGGATTCGAAACCACGACCAAACAGAAGTTGTAGACACTTAAGAACGACCGGTAAATTTGACAGGTCTGTTCAGCTTAATACCGTTTAGCATAATATGTATACCACAATTACATCGTTCAGCGTGTACCTGAATGCGAAATTTGCGATAGGTGCAGTTTAAAGTGGTACCAAAATTAACACATTAGATCTCAGCGTCCTTAGTTTCAGTTAATCATCATACTCTGTTTCCGAAGACTGTTTTGTCAGACAAACAGGTACTCAAACAAGTATGCGTTACACCCATAGCGCCACCAACGGGGGGAGGTTTGTCATTATTTGTCATGGCTTGGGTTGAAACAAATCATTATTGGTTAAAATAGAATTCGGATGGAATCTGCTCCGGACACGACGGGGGGGGTTAGTGTACCTGAAACCATTGAGCTGTGTGAAATGGTATCTTTAAAAAAAAAACTTCAGGCGCGTCAAACGGCTTAAGTACTGACATGTACTACAAACATCTAATTGAGCGTGTTAATATGAACAAGCCGAAATACCGTTGTGTTACCAGCGACAGTTTACAATGCGTTCCGTGTGTGTGATTCCATCGTTTGTAACATCCGTTACATCACTGTATGCACACATTCTGATTGAAAATGCAGTCACCGTGCATCGTGGCAAAAATAGATTGACATTTTCTTTATTTGTACAAAAACTGGGTTTTATTCTAGACATATCAAACGTAACGACAGGGCATAAATGTTCCATGCTGTGCCAGCAGATGTTCTGGGCTAAACTAAATAATGTTTCACTTTGACCGAATACTTTTGTCACATACATTGCAACAAGTGTCAACATGGAATTGTAAATATAGATCGCTACTTCACACATTTTAGCTCACTGTGGCAAATTGGAAAGTCTAATTTAAAGGGAAATGTTTTGAAACCATCCGAATGCTAGAATCCTCTCGGTTTACTTGCAATTTATAGATAAATATCCTTTTCGATGAAATATTCAGATCTTTCATTTGCTGTGTTCGTGACTCAAAATAAAAAAGCTATCTCGTTTAAATGGCAAAATTACATTCCTAAAACATTACTTAAGGGGAAGGTTACTAGTTATCGTAAGATTTTTCAAGCAGCCATTTAACCACGTGATTGACGTCAGGCTGATTTTTCATTTTCACCAGTCGAAAATGTGCTTCTGTTGAAATTTAGTTAAATTTTTTAACAAACAATCTCAATGGATGTATCTGGTCACATTTGCTCATCCTATTTCCCGCCCTTTTTGTTAACAAGCACACGACACAAGGTCGCGCATTATCATTCAGGTCAGGATGTGTACCGTGTCCCAGAGCTCGTGCGTACGACATTATTGGATCCACAGCCGTGCAATCGTCATCGAGCCGCTTGAGTGCCGTTGCACTGTTGGTACAAGGTCAACGGTTTATCCCACGAACAAGATACTCGAATTGAACATATATGTAGGTTGTGTCTCTGCAGAGATGGTAGCGGTGAGCAATCACTGTGTGACAGTAACAAATTGTTGTTCGGTTTGTCTCTTCCCCAAATTCTCAGGCATAAACTTCTGATGGTTTAAAAGAATTACTATCCAAACTATTAGAACCTAATAAATTAGAGAATATTTAGTTTAAATCAAAGCAGCTGGGGCATTCTTAGTTCTTAACAAATCTTAATAAGCTAACACCGATAATATATGCTAACAACAACACTGTAAAAACGCTGAGCAATTTTTGGACTAACGTTGGGTACCAGGTGAATCGCCTAACTGTTGGGTAAACCGATTACCAAACTGATTCTCTCCTGATATATGGGCAAACTTGTCTCCTTTAATCTTTGTAGAAAATGTTAAAAGTGCAACCAGTTTTTTTAATCCAATGTTATTCTCTTTTTTGCCTAACATTTCAGCAATTCACCTGGTACCCAACGTTGGGCAAAGAAAATGCCCAGCAGTTTTAGTGTTGATGACCGATCCCCAAGGGCTTTTGGCTGCTGGAAAAGTAATTCATCGTATATTACTTCAAATCCTTTAGACTAGAGTCCGAGGGATGATCACTTTCAGAGATCTCTAAAACATGTATGACATAAGAAGCATTTATGACAAAAACAGGTCACCAGCGAAAATGACCTGTGGTTACCGATATTTTCTCGGCTCGTAAACTACAGTCCAGCAATTCTTGTTTACTTTAATGATAACCTAACACAATTGAGGTCGAATCTTTAGGGAATATCCATCCTGTCTTAAAATTGGTTCACACATCCTTTTTCAGTGAAAAAATGACCCGAAATTCAAAAGTATAGTGTCGGGTCTTGACAGGCCACTTTTATGCACAAGCGGTATTTAAGAGAACGAAAAGGAAGTTAGTTGCACTGTTTCTGGATAGAGAGGAAAAAAACACAGAAATGTTGAAAATGATGTCTGTCACTTGACATGTTTCAATTTGCTGTGGCGCCTGCCCGTGTTTACCAGCGTGCGGCAACAGGTGTGGCGCGCGCGAGGGGTTCTAGCTTCTCCGCACCCGGCGAAGGCCCGAACACACTTCGCTGTTTGCCCGGTTGATGGCAAATCGTTATCGTATACAGACCATCAAGTGCCTCAAAATTATTGAGCAAACCAAGGCAGGAATGGAACAATTTTCTTCCGGTGTACCATGGGACTTGGGAAATTGATTTTTGTCCCCCTTTTTGAGAAGTATTAGGAGAGATTAAATAAGTCGTCCAAAGGCATGTGCTTTTTAATGAAAAAAAAACTGTGGAAACACGATGCCCGTTTCAGCTGGTTAACAGTTATATTAAACCAGTGGGCTTGGTTACAATTAAGCGAAAATATTGAACCGATAATGCCATGATTGATTGTGCATTTATCTAATATAGTATGAAAACAAACGGCGAAGGTTTGCCAGGCGTTATGGAGTGGGGGGGGGCTTACGGGCTGGACTGTGTGTTTAGCCTATTTTCCCCGTCGAAGCCATGTTTGAGGGAAACCAAATTCCGTTGATGATATTGAGCGACTTGGGGTGGTCTCTGTTCACAAAGAAAACTCGGCAGTAACTCCATTTTCCTGGTTCGATTGGATGTGTGGATGTTTAGATTCAATGCAGTTTCATGGGTGATTCTGCTGGAAAGTAGCATCGATGGGATGAAATAAATCCACCCAAACCACGAAAACTGGGCTTTCTTTGATGAAAGTCTAGCTTCTGAAGCTTTATATGAATTCATGACAGCATTTAGAAGTTTAATATCAACAACAGCGTAATGCATATTGATATACTTTAGATCCCGAGGCAATCGGAACGGCTTCCATGAGAAAAGTGCAGTAAAATTTGGCCCAAAAAGTATTGATCGCGATTTTCCCGGGGCGAATCCATCAATTTTGTTCCCTTTTGTTGTATTACTCTGTAATATTTTTTCTTTAAAGAAGCGGCGATTTTGGCAAACTAAGGCGAACAGCCATTTAATGGCTTTTAGACTCACAGGAACTGATGTCTGGAGGGAAACAAAAACAAACCACATCCCGGCGAGGGGGTCGGTGACAGGCAAAGGGGGAGGGAATTGGGTGTAAAAAATAAGTGTGTCTTAAGAGTCATCAGTAATTTGGTTGGCTTTAAATTTGTATACACACTCCTGCCCACGTAAGGCTTTGAGTGGCTGTTCAATATAAAGGCTACAGGAAAAAGAAATGGACAGAAAATTCGGATTGCCGCTTTTTGTTTTTAAATTCAATCAAAGTTATTGGCCATGTGATAATGAACGAAAGCCTAACCTTGACAGTGGTTGTTGCTACAAAGAGGTGTGGTGTAGGCTTCGGGTTGAACCCCGTGTGGGCATTCATGAGAGGGCGGGGATTCACTCGCACCCACCTTCCCTTTATGGGGCTGTGTGTGAAGGATGTGCAGGCGTCGCAAAGCCTCGTGGGCAACTTACTACTCCAATCAAGTCGCGCAGGTTCTGTGCGCACGTGTCACGGCGCACTCGGAAGGGCTGATCCGCGCTTTTGTTCAAATGAATTCTACCCAATGAAGATATTCGAAGAAATGATGTCATGCAGCCCAAAGAAATTAACCATCCCCCCCGCAAAAGTGGTGCGGTCGAGTGACACGACAAGACAGGGGGATAACGGAGTCCGGTTGCGAACTGCAATCTTCAAGGGCTTACAACCACAAGAACGGCCAAGAAGAGATGACCTTTAACCATGGAATTGGGGACCATTTTTAAAACTCTTTAAAAAGACCTAAGTGGGCAGTGAATTGAAAAGGTGGCAACTACTTACTCAATCCCCTCATGCCAAGGCACTGCCTCCATGTTATGGTAAATATTCAGCCAATCTTAATAAATGCAAAAAGCTTATAAGCATCAAATAAAAACTGAAGACAGATGAAATAAATGATAAAGTCTTACTTTTTAGTCATTTACCTCCAAACATGTGAGGTATTATAGTCAAAAGGTCACCACAAAGGCAAAAATGAAATCATGCCAATACGGTGAAGTTTAATAGGAGATCTTTACAACCAGTCCTTTAAAAAAAGACCACTGATCTTTAGCTGATATTTCATGACTTATTTCGACCCAAATTGCGAGTGAAATATGAAACTTCACTGCAACAACAACAGTGGCTAACATGATAATTGGACAGAGTTCCAAACAAGAATTGAAAGAAAAAATTATGAGAAGAATACAGGAAAAAACAAACGAGAAGATTGCGCCGCGTGTAAATCGACGACCGCCCGTTTAAACTCATTACATTCCCATCACGTTGTGTTTGCACGGGCCACAATGAAGCGTCTCCCAGTCAGCGCTGCCGCCGCGACCTGTTGCCCGGACTGCCCACGAACAAAGGGCCCCCGCCGCCGCCTACACGCCGTCCCAGCCCCGGAGGCCTCGATCTCCAAGATACTGCACACGTGTGCCTATTAAGGCGCTCTCGCGGTATACACCGACCCACTATATAATATTAGCCTTCCTCCAAAAAATATCAGGGCGAATAATGGCCACAAAATTAGTCTGAGGGAAGTCGGGGAATATCGAAAAGAAGGGAAAAGAAAGGGGAGGTTGCACGTGGAAGCGAAGCCAGTTCGAAACATTTGAATATAATCATTTAGGTATTCCATTAGCCAGCGCGGCTAATAATGTTTGCCGTGCGAAATCGGACGTGACACGCGGAATCGACATTTCCGTAATAAATGCGGTCCGCGCCTAAATGGGCCCGACTTGTCGATGCATTATTATATCAATTGATACTGAAGTATTTCGAATACATAATAATTGCATCAATACTGCGTCCAGACAAAAAAAAATATATGAATACCTGTTTGTCTCGTCCCAAACAGTTTTGTTGTGGATTTTTTGTTTTTCTAAATGTGTGTATATACACGTCGTCGGGCTTTGCGATCGTTACGCACGGTATGATTCGCATATTATTAAGGCAGGGACGATGTCGCTCCGTCATCAGACGCACGGTGGGAACCCAGCCAGCGAATGCGGCATGGCACTGCTGATAAATCGGCCCTCTTGTCCCCCTGCTCGTCATGATTGATTACTCGCTCCAATGTTCCCTCACTAAAGAATAATATTATGATGGCAAACTGATGACTGCGCATTGAGCGGGCAGCGTGCGCCAGTTATTCATCGGTAGAAATGGCTCAAAGTGCTTTAACATTAACACCGAAAGCATTGCACGCAAAGTCGAGGCCATTGTCGGCTCGGGCAAATCAGCTGCGTGCAATGTTCGGCGCTTCTTTAACTTTGCCTCCCCCCTCAAATCTTCCCCTCCCCCTCATCCATCTTCAGGTTAAGACCCCGGCCACATTTGACTTCTCTCAGGTATTTTTTTCTCTCCAGGTTTTGCCGATTTAAACAACAAGTGCCGAAATGGGTTAACACCTCGGGGGCCTGCCGGTCTCGAGTTGGAATCACACCGAGACAGAGAAGGCACAAAACCGAAGATTAATCAGAGAGGATTAGCGCTATCCACCAATATAGAATTGTAAAAAGAAGAAAAGGTGAGAGGTAAAAATAGAAAAAAAATCTCCACAAAAACTTGGCCGCCTTGTTTTGAACCGGTAGTAGCTTTTTACGCTCAGTTAGCGCACCGTGCTTCGGCTGGCGATGGACCAGAAAATCGAGGCGAATCGAGCGTAAAGAACTGACTGGGTAGACGGCGAGAAAAGGCCGCTGCATTAACTAACCACGCGCGCAGTTGATGAAGAAACGCGCAGCGGTGATATCATGACGACGATGATGATCTCGACGACGGTTCGTTGTTTTTGGCCACCACCAATTGCACTTTTCGCTTGAACCTTTCCCCCCAACCACCATCCTCCTCTGACGCACTCAGCGAGAATAAATTTAATTTTGGTTGATATTGTCATGGTTTTTTATTTGATCGAGCCGTGCGATTAGGGCATCCTTCAGTAAAATCAACTTTGGGACGATAACACAGGCGATTACGTCTACATGAGTGGAGATCGCTCAATTGGAGGAGCCCGTGCCTGATATGTAGAGCTAATTAATGCGTACAACGGTTGCGTTAAATCGAGTAATTCAGTTGAAGAAATCTCAAACGGCACTGGAGATTGTCGTGACACGGCCTTTAATTGTCGGCAGTTCATTGCAGGGTCTTAAGTTGAACATACTGTCGGTTGTAGGAGGGAACAGATTTGGATGGAAGTTTTTGTGGTTGATGTTCCGAGCACTTTGAGGTTATTTAGTGAGAGGAAAACCTCGAACGACACGGCTAACTGTCAGGGCATTTTATTCTCGACATTTCAGATCCACCAACCAGTTGATTCTTAATCCCTTGATCGACGTTTATCACTTTCGACGAACACTATTTGACATAAGAAACAAAACCTCTATAAAGCAGTGGATTAAGTCGATAGCAGACCTAGCAAAGAGAGAGAGAATTAAAAAAAATTGGAAAACTTACTTTGAAACGTCACGGAGATGTGATTAAAATATCAGGTACTGTTTTGTATTTTTCCCCTATATCCGACACTTTATGTCAGAGGATTTGCTTTGACTCGAATTACTGATTTGATAAATTCTGTTCCGATAAATGGTCTATCTGATCCTAACTCCAACATCCCCTTATTGTGAATAACAAACCGACTAAGGGCTAGTAGCACGTTAATTTGCCTGCAGGTTTTGTTTCATACGGAAAATCTTATTTCGCGAATCCATATTCAGCTTGAGGTAAGTGCAAGTAAAAGATGACCTCGACGATGGAAATCGTAGAGGAGAAAAAGAACAAATCACCCCAAAGTTCAGGTGACTCGTAGTCTTCAACTTTTCATCAACTGTTGTTTTTTGTTTTGCATCTGTTATAAGTGGAAAGTATGTAGCGAGAGGCCCGATGCGGACGTTTGAAACAAGGGCTGGAACCCCCCCCCCTTGCGTGTTAGTGATCAATTAACTAGTTTCGTTTTCCTACTCCAGGTAGTGAAAAGTGTTTGTTGTGGGGTTGGCTCTTCTCGCCCTGTCTCCGGGTACGGCTGGCGATGACGACGGCTAGCCAAACAACACGTGTTGCAGAAATGCAACAAGCCAGCAGTAACAATATCTCGTCTAGTCCCAGGATGGTAGACGGCCCCCCCAAAAAAAAAAATTCAGTACCAACCGCCCGTGGTACTTGTGCTCCAGAAGCGAACATCAATTTCAGTTAAAGAAAAAAATCAGGATTTTTTTCCAGTTAGGAATGGGCTGATTATTTCATTAAAGGAATATCTTTTAAGGGGGTAATTTGTTGGGGAGAGGGAGGAATTAAGAATTTTAAGTGGAAGACGGAAGAGATTAAAAGTACCATTCTACGAGGAGGTATACTTTTATAGGATATAGTTCACGTTCATTCTTAGCGTATTTAATTTTTAAAGGTTTTTTGGGGGGGTTAACTGAAGTCACAAGATGACGCTGATTGCTCGGGTGGCAATTCATCTGAAGTCGGAAAACAATTTGGACAAATATGGCGCCGCTCTTTGATCGAAGACTGGTCTGAAGGACACCACGGGGCAGAATACTTCAGTCGGGCCAGTGCACAATTTGTTTTCAGGAGGCAGCAGAAAATGAATTTCCTGCGAAATGAAATGTTCACGAACCGTTACGATACACGTTGTCGCATTGACACATTTGACAGCATGATTCATTCACACGAAGCTGTGGGTGCGTTTCACTGTGTTTGCTCGTGGGAAGTTCGTTTGCTTTATTTCCACACAGGATAAAATTTCTCTCCAAATTGTCTCAGCCTTGATTCAGCGAATTTTTTTCGGCTCCAAAAGCCACTTGGCATTTCACAGTCTGATAAACGAACGCCCGCGCCAGGAAAACTTAGTCTTTCGTTTTCAATCGTAAATTGAATCCATTTATTGGAAAATGAAAGGATGCAACCAAATAGAAACAGTAGTAAAAGTGAAAGGAAAAAAGTGCTGGACGTTCCAGATGTTACTTTAAAGGATTGTGACAACTTTAAAGGCTCACGTCAGTCAAGAAATCCTAACGCACAAACAACCATAAATTAAGCGGTGTCAGAATCAGCTGGCTGCGTCTTGCAGAGGTACACGTGTCTATGGGAAATGGCTGTACAGCCGCTTGCTAGTGGCTCCCAATTAATGCGCGTGTAGTCTCCAGTCGTAGACAAAACGTTCGCACGCACGCAGCCTAAAGGCCGGTTCATACTAAAGGCCACCGCAAAAACGAAGCGAATTTGACGTCAGGAAAAATTTGCAGCGAAATTTCGCCCTAGTTGAAATGTGATCAATTTTTACGAATTCGCATCGTAAATATTTGATCTAACGTCACAAATTCGCGTTCGTGTTCGTTTTCGAGTGAAGTATGAATTGGCCTTAACTTAACCCCGAGACCAGTGACGTCATTATGACACCGTTTAGATGAAAAGTCAGTGACGCCCTTAGCAATACATTTGCACCAAGACCACACAAAGTCTCGTCCGAAATATGGCCAAGACCCCCCTCCTTAGACCCAGGACCTTTAAAGGGAATTAAAACGGGGATATCGAAAAATATGGAATTATCAGAGCTGCCATGTCAACAAAATGAATGATATAGCGCAATCATGATACCATCATGGAGAGAATGAATCGGCCGAGGAGATAACTTTCCTGCCGGGCTGTGGCTTATCTTCAGATCTCTAATTATGATGATGAGATAAACCAAACGAAACAAAGTATGACAAAAAGGGGATTCTGCCCCGTAATTTATGTACAATTAAATAAACCTTCCCTTATGTTCCCTACGCAGAAATTTACACCGATAATAAAAAAAAATCGAGCTTGAACATACTGCATTTCCACAGCGAAAACCTTTAAACATCAATAACAGTTGTTTGCTACGGACCTCCCCGATACACTCGTCATAATAAAAGAACCGAAATGAAAGTGATAATAATAAAAATCTCTTATTTCTGTAGCTAGTTCCACAGACTTGATTAACCAGTGTACGTGAACACTATGAAGCAGCGACTACCATTATAATTGCTGTTCAAACCATGCTTTGTAGCACTGAAAGTCCCATGTCTACCTCTTTACAATTCAGGACACTCTATTTGGGACACTCAAAAATCACCGAATTTGAAACCTACGATAGCTGGTAGTGTAACTACACATCGACAACAGTTGGAATATGACTTCTTGTGCGTGATATATGACGCGCCCACAATGTAGTCTGTGCTGTTCGCGTCAGACAAAGTGATGCGTGACAATACATGAGTTTCCCCTTTGTAAATCCGTTTTTATGATTCCAATCATTACATGTAACTTCCGCCAGCCCGCGTCCCTAAGCTGAGAGACATTCTGTGATTGGAAAACGATCATGACATGGGCTCCCCCACGGGGAGGGGGGTTTAAAAAGAATGGAAACATCTAAAACATAAATAAATTTCAATCACGAGAAAGATCTTCGGGACTTATCGCTGGAAATCCTATAGCACACACCACACACCAACAAAATGCCCCCGGTTGGCCATAACATGGCGGTGAATATCCCACTCTCAAATAAAACCACCCATTATAATCCCCTATCCACACGCGACCTCTTGACCGCTGACCAATACCATGTATCCTTTAGTCATATCCTTTCGTAACCGAGTTCACCGCCTTTTGTCTCTGGAACGTTTGATTTCTCCTCCCACTTTTTTCAAAACATTTGGTCAATCATCAATCATCGCAGAAATTATCGACTGTCGGGTCCAAAACGGCAACACGTGTTATTTGCACTGACAGTGGTCCCTGTGCGCACGGGTTGGTTTTCTTTTCGTGTGCTGTAGCGGTACAGCGCTTTAGCGGAACCTAGCATGAGACCTCGCCTCCAAATAATAATGGTCAAATTTTTTGATTTCATGTCTTCTGATAAAGAGGAATGCAGTGATCCTTTCCTTTAAACTGGTCCCTCACTCCTCATTGAAAAGTCTTGCTAGTATATTTTAAGTCCTTTAAACATATTTTACTTAAAAAAAATCTCACTTTGTTTGAGTGCTCATTCGAATCGACACAAGCAATTATTTAGGATTACAGACTTTAAAATGTTTATTGATAACCGAAGGAAAGTCGAAAGGAAAAAATGCTGATGTGACCTAAACTTCAATCGTCTCAGTATGTTTCAAATCTTGATTACATAATACAGACGTACAAAATAATTCCATTTCAAACGACGTTTTCCTTTTGATTGTCCCTATAAACAATGCCTGTTCCGTGCCTTTGCGCAGGTTGTGTGCATTATGAAATGCTATTTTTAATGTATTCTCTTTCTACTGACATTTAAGTGGGGGCGATCCTTCCGGCACGACTATTCCCTCGTGGCAGGCATGCATTCTTCTTGTAAGCTAACTGCAGCTCTGCCATATTTGGATACAAATGTTGCCAACTTGAACATGACGGGTGGTATTAGAAAGAAAAATGAACTTCACAAAATGGTTTATCTTTTCTTGAAAGAATCGATACAATGAACCCGACGGAGTTGCAAGATTCTACCTCCATGGCAAGACAAGCGGATTGCTACAGCTTCATTCCCATCCCAAGCCAATGGTAATAGTATTATGAAATAGAGAAATGATCATTCATCAATATCATCCATGCACAACGCTTTCAAGCCACCGTGGTGTGAGTATTGAAGTTGAAACACAGCGAATCTGTTAGGATGATCCGTTTCCAGTCAATAAAAATGGAACATAAGAATGTTAACCATTATCACGATGTTTGGTTGCTAGTTTCGTGAGTGGTTCAGAAACGTCGAGGGCAGCTGTGTCAACGGGGAAACAGAGTGTCGCTTGGACCGGGCGGTGCAAGCGGCCTGTCCCCATTGCCCTGTCAAAGACTGGGGTCCACGAGAGGGAGAGGGTTGTGGGTAAACCGAGCCCCGTGTAACCCTGTCCCCTGATAAGCCCCTAATTAGGAAGCCATTAAAACGCCATCACGACAGGCGTGTCGCTGCGATAAACTGCGGCTCCCCGAGATTGACACGACTGTGGGGGGAGAGAGAGAGAGGCAGAATATAGCTGGCTGGTGCGATGAGCCGACTGAGCCTCGCCACGGCAGGCAGGGGAGAAAAAGAGCCCGGCACAGCGAGGGGCCTCGTACTACTTTACATCGGGGACGACTTTCCCAAGACCTCGGCTTACAACCCCAACAAGCCGGTGGGTGTTGGAAGTATCGTTGTCTAGACTGTGACAACAACGAAACCGGACGGTATTATGCCAAAATTTTCAGATATAAATGACAAGAAAAACACCAACTTTAGAAGTAGAAAACAAACTTTAATTCCAACTGATTAAGAAGTATTTTATTGCCTGTAGTTGCTCGTTACAGACTTTCTGACAGAATCTAGTACACGAAGTATGTAAACCTTAAAGGAAAAAAATGCGCAAAAAGTGGCCAAAAAGTCCCACAGCATAAACATATTTATTAAAAGGGTAAAAAAACCAAAAAGTAAATCTGTTGCATGTTTTCAACTCTGACATACTTTCAATTATGCATTTCTTTTACAAAATATTGCTCCGATATTGAGAGAATATAGGTAAAGTAACCCTGGCTCATAATTTTCAGTTAATTCATTCTGCAAAACGTTGAGGTGATGTAATGAACTATGTTAAATTCTCAACTTAAGAATGCAACATTGGAATCGGCAAGTATCAGGTATCAGAGTTTTGGGCTTTTTTCAATATTAACTAATACGTAATGATGACATCATCACGAACAAGGACATACTTTGGTTCGACTTTGTGCACAATCGAATCACATTCTCTGTAACATAGAAAATGCGGGTCTAAGTCCTGATGAGGCGTCAATGAGAAACGTATGAATATTGCTTAACATGCATCTCAAGATATAAATGTAAGTAAATGGATAATGAGAAATTGCCATCTAGCATAGAATTAGAAACCCGAAATGGTTTCAATTTGGGAAGTTTTCCGATTGTTTTCATGAGTGTTCTTGCAGGCAAAAGCTCAGAATAATGATGAGGCGAGCAAACTGACACTTACCGGTGATATCCTGATGGTCGCCGTCCTCGTCCACAATATCCATGGGTCGTGGTGACAGCTCGTCCCCAGAGTCTGAGGAGCCGAAGAGTGGCCCGTTGGCCGACATCATGCCGAAGCTCCCCCCGGTGCCGGGAGAGCAAGCCCGCAGCCCCATGGCGATTGCGTCCTCCGCTGCCTGCTGGCGCTTGAGTGCCACCTGGGCGGCCATGACACGCTGTCGCTCAGCGATCAGGTTGCACTTGGGACAGCGACAGTCCCTGAAACGACAGTGGCGCTTATGTCCCTTCAGCCAGGAGATGACGCCATGGTTGCGGCAGCGGGCGCACTTCGGCTTCCGTGCCCCCTTCTCGGTCAGCGGGCCCCGCAGTAAAGACATGGTTTGCATGTCTATGACAGGTCGCTCCATCATGACTGTTGATTTTTCCTTTTTTAACACTTCGGTCTCGGTGAAAAAAAGGTAGGGCACGGTAAGTCTACACAGGTAAGCTGTAGACAGCGTGAGCAACACACCGACTACTGTTAACTACACCGACGTCTGAACTTCTCTCAACTGACTGGATGTTTGTTGGGTTGGCACAACCAGATTGTGGGCTAAAAGACACCTCCAAGTTCATCTGCGGCCACCCATACAGGTTGTCTGTTTTGTCCTGCCAGCGTTTACGGAACAATTACAGTCAATACACATTTATGACTGAACATCCCCCGATGGAAAAAAAACAGAGAGAAAAGCGAAGAGAGAGAAATGGATGATGAGCAACACAGCCGGTCGCTGATTGGTCGAGGTGAAGAACCAATTAGAATCGTTGTCTATACGCAGCTCGTTAGTCAGTTGTTAGTGTTACCACCACCGCTGCTATATACTACATTGCCTGGCCGTGCATTTGGAAGCCAGGAAGGCAGAGTGTACCATTAAACCACTCACTTAGCGGGGCGAGGACGTAATCCACGCCTGCCTGTAACCCGACGGAGCTTTTCGTCGGCTCGGGCCCGGGTCAAGCGGAAATCTTAGCTTCTCCGGTTTCGCAGCGAACACCGAGCAACAGCTCGTCCCGGCCGTCAGACGAGAGGAACTCGGCTGGGTTTATACTCTTTGAAAAGCTTGGGGTTCATATACATTCAGCTCGCGGTTTCTTCACGGTCTGTCACCCGGCCCCCCTCTGTAACTTTTGTTGGCACACATGGGCTAATTTGTCAGAGAACTCAGCGGCCGTCTAATGGAGGCCCGGTGATTGACGCGCTGGGTGATTGACAAGCGCCCCCCCCCCACCGATATCTGTGGCTGCCATTGGCCGGAGCGGATCCAAGCACGTGGTCTGTCGACGGTGACGTCACGGGTACTCGATGACGGACGAAGAAATGTAACAACTTGAGGGTTTTTTGTTCACCAAGTTGATCAGCCGGTCCGGTTCAAGTGAACAAACCATGCGGCACTGCGGTGTGGTGATTGACAGTTAGCAAATTATTATTGTATTTTGGAAAATAAAAGTTTCCTTGGCCTGTGGAGGGGGGGCTCGTAGTGCTGCACATGATCCTCTGAAAAATCACTTTCCACAGTGGCTCGTGTCATCGTTCTGAGCTCACCTCTGTGCCTTCATCAGACCCCGAACTTGACACGCCAAAATGTCACAACATCCCTCTCCCCGCTCTTTTTCCCGGCGAAGTGCCTTCCCATCAAACATGACGACTTGTTTGTTTTTACTTTGTCTATGTACATGACCACAGGGAGCAAGTGAAGTGCGACTGAAATATTGCAGTAGGGTCATTCACACCACATGAAATTCACGTGAAATTTATGATCAAATCGTAACTGCAACTTGACATCGAAACGGTTTTACATAAATTGGGTCCCATGTTATTAAATCTTTGGAAGATATGAACTGGGGCCGGCTTTAAAGTAAACATCAAACCTAAAGGCCTCTTTGATTATAAATTTTTCCGTTTTCTCACTAGTTTATACTCCATTGTAACGCAAACTTTCAGCTAAATCAGCCATCAGCTCGATTTTTTTTCAGATTGAAAGGAAAAAGTGTCAAAATTTCCGTGCTAAAGAAAGAATGATAAATGCTACAAACCCACCCTGCACTATTCTTTTCCTGTAAAGGCTACACGCTTCCATTTTCACATGAATGTTGAAAACACAGAGGTACCCTACCATGTACTTCAAAGTGGGAAAGATTTACAAAAAAAACCATTCGTATAACAAGGTTTTCCTTTTTTGCGCTCGTGTGCACGACATTTTTGTGCTTGTAAAAAATGACATTATGAGTGGAAATTGCGTCAACTTTATTTAAGGACAACGCACACACAATTGGCTGATTACAAGACTTAAATAAACAATCAAATTTTGGAATAGCGCCACCAATAACACCGTCAATTAATTCTTTAGGAGCAACAGAGCACGCGCACAAGTCCGTCGACTCGAGCTCTTGAACTTCAGAAATGTTACTTCCTGTTTGCAAGATCTGCATTTAAAACTATCAGTCACTTGAGGCTTTAAATATTACAGGGTTGAAGCGGTTATACACCCGGCCTCGAAGCATTCCGTGGAATAAAAAAAAAACCACAGGGTTGACACAAAAGGCCTGTCAGCAGGATTCCTACATAAATATTGACTGTTCGATTGTGACCATTCAAAAAAGCGACCGGCGCACAGTTATCAACCAGTCCACACACGCACACATTGCACAGCCCGAGCCAAAAGAAATCTCTATCACCTCGTGTAGCCACTCACACATTTGGGAATATTATGTTTAGTGATGGAGGACAAATAACAAAGGAACCAGATTTTGTCACAGTAATTTAGTCACAATGCAAACTTGTCACAGGCACAGGTGACAAGGCCGTGTAGCAATGTGACACACGGGGCCGACCCCGGCCCACAATTTGACTGACCGTGGCCGGATAATGCTCAGTCCGTGCCCCTCACAATGGGTACCGTGATCAGGCCAGTCTTACTCCTCTCGTACGCTTGGGAGAGCCCGAGGTGTCGGTGGCGTAACTGGAGCCGTCAGCTGATTTCGATGTTCGGCGAAGGGAGGACGCTGGCAAATTTTGCCGGCCGTATACTATCAGCCTAACAGTCTATCACTTCCGCTCTCTGCTTAGATAAAATTTTCCCTGAACTTGAGAAAGTTCAAGATGAAGTTACGGACCCCCCCAACAGTCCTCCTCTTACGAGAGATGAAAAAATGCAGCTCTTTGCTCCAAACAATTTTTGTACATCTCGAAACTGAAGTGCGCATGATCAAAAACTGCACCCTGATTAAAATTATCATTAACGAGGGATGTTTATAATTCCCACAAATACCTATATCTATTCCTTTGGATGGTAACCGTGCCTTGCCTAGTAATGTCGTTCAAGCCGATTTCTCTGATTTTCCGATGTATCTGAGCATGCCAACAGAAGGGAGATGGAATCCAATCTCCATTTTCCCTTCCTGGTGATCATAACATCCTTGTTGAATTCTGAAAAGGGTCAAGCATTTGCATGTCGTGTTGGCTCCGCCAAAATGGCGTTTCATCTTCCCCTGTCAGCCCGCTTGATGATACGGGGCTTGTTGAGAGATGTGTAGGGCCTGGGTAAACACCAAACAAGTTATTCGTGTGAAAACTTGTAGCTTTGTTGGAGAGGGTCGATAACTGAGTTGAGTGAATGACCACTTATCAATTAATTATCGATCGCATTGAACCTGGTGATATATCTCTCGGGCACAAAAAAGTTTATTTCATGAAATCTGAAATGGTTAGATGTATTTTTACAGTTACGTTGTCAGTTTCTCTCACTGCATTCTGCTCCCAGTTCAAGATGGGACAGAACTTATTTAGTGTGCAGCTTGAAATAAATGATAATTTTCAATGTATGGATTTCAAGCTCTCCCAGCCTCGCCGCATCTGTCAGTCACAGCGAGCCTTTTGTGCAAGTAGATACACGGAAAAGGGCGGTTTTCGTGTTTTTCCTTCAACCACTAAACAATCCACGACAGCCTAGAACCGCGCAACAAGTTGGGCCGGAACCGTGCCTCACTAGGCGGCCGAGGGAAGTGCCAGGCTGGCGAAGCGTGTACAGACTCGGGACCGTTGCATGTTATCACTTGAGCAGCGCAGTGGGGCCTTGTTTGCACGGGGCGGTCATGGCCCCCTTGGGTCACCAGAAACGTCTCACTTGGGTGCCTGAGGAATTTTGTCTTTCAAAGCCCCATAGGTCGCGGACCACATGAGCTTTTGACCGGTAATTTGACAACTAAGAGCATGTTAATTAACTGGACAAATTCCCTGTATTCACGAGCTGCGACACAATCATGTCCTTCACTTTTCAAGTATCCACTTGGCCGAGTAGGTTAAATTTAGAGAAGTATTGTGACTCCTCTGGAGATAAAAATATTCAGTTTATTGATTTGACATTAATTCATGGCTTCTTGGCGAAATATCGCTAAAAACAAACAAAAACAAACACAAGAAAAAAATAGGTTTTGATTTTTTCACTATCACAATTTCAGCGGGACACACAAACCACTTATGTTTATCGAAGTGAAGCACTGAAGTAAAGGATCTTGGATTAGGCACGCATGTCAGTAATTAACAAATGGTTGATAGAGGGCACAACTCCGGTGTTCACACAAGAAAATTTCACATCAGATCCGTATGGAGCATATGGCTTCATGTTCTTGTGTCAGCGATAACTTGATTAATCAAGATAAGCACAACTGCATGTGTACATTATTGGGAGCTGGTATTACAGAAGTACACGCTGTCTAGTAAAATCCAGTCCAGTTTTGTCGATTGGGACAGGTCCCTTTAACCTTGAACGGGAAGCCGGCTGCCAAAGTGGCCGTGTATTGGTTCAGGTGCGCTTGCCACGTTTGTGTTTAGTGAAGAGACCACCTCATTGAAAGTAACACCGTTTCTAAGCAAACGGCGACCGGTTTAGTCAACCCAGCAAACGATCAAGTCAACATGGAAACAGAAAAACTGGGCTGTGCACACTTGCTTTTGTTTCGTTCAGTTGCGACTGCGCACGGCATGCGGTCACTAAAATGCGAACGGAAACAGGCTGCGGTTATGCATGTACACTTCAAACGAACCAACAACCTTGTTTTGGACGTTTGAACTTGATTGACAAAAATGGTGTAAAATTCGGCGCGTAAAACCGAGTTCGTTTCAAAGATTAGTTTCAACAGACTGTTGAACTGCGCCGTTAGATCAAAACTGATCACGCTGTTAGACTGCCCAGGCGACACAATGACCGGCAGCACTCAAATCCCTCCAAGAATAAATATGACATTTCGGTCACCTAGCAGTCTTACACTGCTACAACATAAGAGGTTGCAGTATGAGATGTTCCAAACTCTGGGAACAACATGGAGGGATGATCCCTCCATGCACAGTGACAATAGGTATTTGCCTGTACGATAGCATCATATCTTCTTATAGGCCTAAGCGATATACATACTTGGCAGCCATCTTTAACCCAAATTTCAGTATGGCAGTCATGGCAGTGAAAAACAAATGATTTCCATTCTTTCCATTATTAACCTATTTTAAACAAAACTTTCTGTGATAAAAACAGAAATTTGAATCGAAATTCTACCATTGTTTTATACATATATTTTCTCCAATTTTTTTTCATCCAGGTTATCATTTTTTGATGATTTCATTTCCGTAAAGAAGACAAACGCAGGGTTGGTACATTTTGATTGGCGGTTCTGACAGGCACTTTTACACTATGAAAACTAGTCGACGAATGGTGTTACATGTACATACATTTCAGTGTCTAGTGAGGGCAGTGTTCAGCTATTGCCATCAGAGCTGTGCAAAGTGTTGCAGGCCAGTAAATAGGCTCAAAATTGCCTGCGCCTGCCGAATAGCAATTTGTAGGCTTCAAATTCTCTGTCATTTGAGCATTTTGTGGACCTTGAACTTGATGATTTGTAGGGAAGAAAGGTGAAGGCTAGCCATAGGAATGTCAGCTCGTGTCCGAGTGAATTTTGGATGAAATCAGTGCCCTAAAACGGTCTATTGTGCTATGGAGTGTAGGCATCACTTTTCAAAATGGCTGTGGGCTTCACGACTGTTTTTAGGGGTGATCCTTTGTGAATAAACATATCCGTTAATGTTATCGGATAAGCCACTAAAAATTGAAAGGAACACGAAATATGAGGATATGAGCTTTGAAATGCTGTGTGCTTTTGAACACCTAGGAAACTGGTGAGTATTTTTGCGTATTTTGAAGGGAGGGGGGTATTTATCACTGTTGTCTATGGGATTTATTTACTGGTCTGTACCCAAAGGGAGAGTCGCTACATGTCACCACTATTGGAAACAAACTGAAAGGTGTATGAGCCAGTGCACACGGACAACTGTCTATTGTGTACAGTATGCTGTACACCGTACACATAATGAACGGCCATTTTGTTTCCAAAGTCTGGTTACCAGGTCAGCTCTGGTTACCAGTATTTGCATCATTTTGACAGAAGTGCCTGTTGTCGGCCCGGCACGAAGACGAAAAATGTACCCTATAACCTATACATGACATGTATAGGAGCACCTATTTCAGCATTAAAAGATTCCCGCTACAAAAAGTCGTTGCCAAGTGGCCCGTGGTGTTCTTTTACATCGCTACTGCCATGTTGACACGATTTCTTCTAACAGAAGATCAAACCAAGATGTGTAGCAAAGCTGCTTAACCTGGTGTTGGCATTAAGTGACTATGATGGCTCCGTTTTTGTCTGAGTGGAAATTCCAATGTGGGTGCAGCGATGTCTAGTTCCCGGACAAACAGAGGCGTTTTTTGCCGTTAAGACTGTCACACCTACGGCCAAATAACCTGCACTGGAAGGGGCACGGCAGTTATCGACAATAATTAACATTTCTGATTTGAGATCAATTTTTCAATGGCACTGGGGCTGTGGTCCGTCATGCGCTCATTCTTGAGGCGTTGCTTCTCAAGGCCTATATTTCATCCGCACTCACTGAAAGATTTCAATATTGAGGCAATTCAGTACAGGGTTGTACATGAAGTACATTCTCAGTACTAGTAATCTTTGTCGAGAAAATGAAAAGCCCATATAGGTCAAACACTTTAAGTAGTTCTCGCATCGAGTACTCACGCTGGTATATACTCGAGAACACGCGATAATCATTAACAATTCAATTTCACTTAAACATATCAACATTGTCGCTTACATAATTGTAAATCCTTGCCTAATGAAAAATGTAAATGATACCCTCATTAAAATCTTCTGTATAAGTAAACCAGATAAACATAACTAACCGCACGAGTTTAACGCAATTATAGAAATTTGAAATGGAATGTTACAAAGACCTAAAAATGCGGCACACAAAAAACGCCAGCAGTTGAGGGAAGCGAACTACTTTTATACCATAACCTCTAGACACACGAACACAAACCGGCCACAAAGTAGGGACAACTAGTGGACAAGGCACGGCAACCACGAGTTAATCAGTGGATAATGCTGATGGTATCCCCAGAGTGGTGAACTAAATTGTGCTCACCTGTCTCCCCATCAACATTACATACCAATTGGCAGATTTAAGGTAAACTTGTCTCAGAAAACAATCGTTCCAGTTTGTGTCAGACCCGTTTCCCGACTAGACTGCAAATTTGTCTACGGCGGTGAAAATGTAAAATCCTCACATTTACTATAGGCTTATGGCATCCAGACAGTCGTCCAACATGTACAGTCACTATTGTAAATACTCCCCAAAAGAAACGCGTCTGTTATCATCCATTGCATAGATCTCTGCATAGATACGCTATTCGGGTATAAAAGGAGTCAGTGGAGAGATCGCCATAGTTGGCTTTAAACTTTGCCCCAATTCAATTTAGTAAATTCGAAATAATGTTGGTCTACGCCCTTACCTAACCGCAACAGCTTGTCTGGTGTGTTGCTGGCTACATTAGATTGCAAAACCCTCGGAATAAATCAGAAGTCAACAATAGAAAGTCCACTAATAACATGAGCAAATTTACGGTGGCATTCTCTGAACGTAATCCAGTTTGACAACGGGAACGAAGGGAACATTTCACGACTCGTAAGGGAACAATGAACAGTCTCCATGCTGTGACCTCAATCAAAATGTTCACTGAACGAAATAATACATCAAAAGTGAAGAAGTTTGGTTATTTCGTTATATTAGTGAACTACTATAGGTTGGGGGATCTGTTCCAGTAATGTTCACATGGATATGCCCTGTTACTCGGCCGCCGTTTTCAATGATTGGGAAAGTCACGAGATGGCGCTCTTCTTAATGGTTGACATCTATTCAGCACACGTTAAGATGGCGATAAAAACCTGGGACCCTCACTTGATAAAAATCATATTACCCGGTTCCTTGTTTTAGAGCTCTTTTTCTCAGCTAAAATGATCTGGAACATCAAAAGGCAGCGTCAAGGAAAGCCAAACATTGCACAGAAGTGAGAGTTGTAGATATTCCATTGTTGGACCGTTTCGCTCTAAGACGTTGAGTCAACGTTTCAAGGGATTAAAACTTTAGCACAAGTGGCCAAAGATGGCACTGAGTCAATGTTTTCGAAGCTTAAGCACTGAATGTTTCAGTTGAATAGGGCCGTCACAACGTGCGTTATAGACCGATTTGTTTCTTTTTGTGTTATCCTCTGGCGGCGAGCGGTGGGCAATATTCGTCTATTTACTTTCTGGCGCCAAATGACAGGATGAAGTCGCTATCACTGGCAGAACACACAGCAGACAAAAGGGAATTATCGATTATTGTCTTTAGGGATGACTCAAAACAACACCGAGTTGTTTCTTGTATCAAGGTGTATTCACAAAAAGACTTCAGAGCCAATTTGAGCACGCAAGATGGGTAAACACTTTCTGCCAAAGTTCCATCTGCTAGTTTAGTGCACGGGACGGAGAAACATTTGATTTGAGGGATCTCTTTGCCTCTTGTTAAGTTTTATAAGGGAACAGAATTTTTTGGATACCAAAATGCACGCATTTTGTAAACGAGTCACTATGTACATGTACATTAAGGCTTGTTAAGACTTGAGCGTGAAATTAATTGCCCTATTCCAGCCGTGTATGGGACGCCGGCGCTGCAATTTCCCAATTGAAAATAGAAGTAGCGCCCTCTAGAAAGATGAGCTCCATAATAATAATTCAGCACTTAGCCCGCAGTGGTTTTTAAATTTTTCTTTACTGGTCAAACTGCGGCCGCACCTGAAGCTTATTACTTTTTGAATTGTGCAGAGGACACTTGGTTTTTAATAAGTTCCAGATAAGTGGTGTTGATCCATCAGTGTGATCCTGTTTTCGCCTTAATCATGACTGAGCCCCCAATCAGATACTCCAACCGTAGGGCTGTTTCCATGTAGTCTTTTAACTGTTCCACGTCCCAATAATGAATAGATTATGGCTACCGGTATTTAGTTTACATGTACCTTGTATAAATGACTGTTTGGTTCGAATTTTATATATTAAAACTGTAACGGTTAAACCAACAACATTAATATTGCACTTACGTCGTGCGCTCGTGTCCCCTTCAGTTACGGGCATTTGAGGGCGCTATTTCTATATTCCGCTGGGCTTGAAAATTGGAACATCGTCCTTAACATTTCGTGTATTTGTGATACCCAGAATATTTATTGTTTGTGGACATCAGAAAAACATGAGACATTGCAGATAACTGTAATGTCAAGAATCACTGCGAGGTCTGTGACTGTTGTTAACGAACCGCTTTCCCGAAATGTGAACACCGGCGAGTAGTAATTTACGTGAATGTTGCCTGCATGATAGTAGTCTTGGTTCCAAGACCTCCCTGTGTTATTCTGCAGTCACGATTCACGAACCATCACTGTTAGAGAGCTCCTCTCTATATATCTCTAGATCAACTGCTGGAAGTCAGAAACAAACCCAAGTTTGACTTGACGTATATTCTGACTTGATTAATTTAGGTAAAATGTACTGCAAAGGTCCTGGAACCCAGACTAGTAATACAAATATAAGTAATCTCAAGTAAATTACCACATTTACTGAAAAAGAACAATCTTATCTTTCTGATTCTGGTTGGACACTGCATAACTCCTCAGCAGGGATGTAACATGCAGGTGCAAGGTGACTGAGCATCCTGTGAATGGACCTCCCGCTGTTGTCACAACAACCACACATATAATAACTGTTTCTGTCATCTGATTGCGATTTCCCGCGTTTTCAGACCCACCTCGGCATCGTCTACCTGACGAGACTCAAAAGACTGATTTGGTGTTGGTCATTCCATTGTGATTATTATGTAACTTGGGAGGGTGCTGTCGTGCAGCTTTGGATTTTTCCGCTTTAGTTATGCATCAGCCCTTGGCTTATACCAGGCACGAAATGGGACAGAGGGGTACCCCCCAACAAGTCCAATCCTATACACGCTCCAGCCTATTGTTACTTAGTACATCCCCCCTTGATGTCTGAAAAGAATTCCTGAGATACCAGTACAACAATGTCGAACACAATGGCGGGGGGGGGGTTCTCTCTATCCCATAGTTTGCATTAAATGTCTTGGCTGGCAACCATGCTGAATCCTTGCTTCAGTATGCACTTGTAATGTGAGAAATGGGTCAAATGAGTAACTGGTATTTGGGGGAGGTGTACAGAACTCACGCATGCGTTTTTTCTGAACTGGAATTTGCGGTGTAAGAGTGTGTCTAGCCGGGTTGGGTATTCGCCAAATGGATGGGTGTGGGCTGATTTCTCTGCCTGGGTATGTTTGTTATAGGTTGGCGGGGGGAGTGCTTCTGGGCCTCTCTCATCACAATAACGCCCGACCAAATTCTGCGCCAAGACGAAGCTGAAGGCCTTGTCAGTAAACTGTTACAGCTTGTCGTGATTATAATACACTGTCCCCTTTTGTCAGATGTTAAGATTTCGGCCTGACCTGGACAAATATTGGCCTGAATCATAACCTATACAAACCAATAAGGTTATTTGAAGTATGTTGGACACAACAGGAGGGCGCTATTTGAAGTGAGTACAGCTCTGCAAACACAAAGATTTTACCTAAACCAGATAGCGCCCTCCAATCGTGTCCGCGACAGTGCGTAGAAAACACTGCACACCTACCCCAGAAACATCACAAACAGGGCTTCCAGGATCTCAAATTCTCGTGTGTCCGTGTGTGTGGGGGGAGGGCTAATCCTGTATCGATGCTCAAACAGGACACTTGATGACAACAGCATTAAAACCATAAATGAGGACATAAATCAATGTAAAATGTATGTGACATTTATGTAAGGTCGAGTTTGGGCGGCCTGTTCTTGACACGGGTTTATTGTTCTCGCGCTCGAACAGTGGGAACACGACTCAAGAACATCTCGTCAGGGATTTGAAGCAGAACACACGGAAAAACTCGTGAGATTTTGATTTTTGAACAGCTGCAAAAAAGTAGAGATATGGCTTACAAAGCCAGAGACAACAGGAAGTTTTGCAAAATTAACATCGATTATTTTCCATAACACAGAAAAGAATGGTCCTGTTTAAGTAGAAAAGAATTCAGCACAGTTATCCAAACATTAACTCTCGAATAACTTACATGTGCATGGACACCGCCACATTGCATGTTACTTGCCACTAACTACCAGCGATAACCGATTGTATGTTCCCGGCGTTCGAGCGGCCGACCCAAGAACAACGATCGAGTTGTTCGTGAACATACGAGAACAAGCTGCACCAACTCAGCCTTTATGTTGCAAAAAACGATGTGTTGCAACAAAATTGCATTGCAAGGTACTACTATCGTCATAGAGGGCGCTCAAGCAGTTAAACGGACCTAATGCAGGTTTGAACGTGATGTTTTCTGCGCATGTATTTTACGCTCTGATGTCATATTTCACCGTTTGTATTGCCGCTTCTTGATAAACTCGAATATAGAGTCATGTTGTCCGCCTAACTTGGTCAAACCATGTAATCATAGTGGCTTGCATTACACTTCCAGAGGTTTTACTTCACTGATGGGGGCGCCGTAAAGGTAGCCCGGACAACATGAAGGCCTACTCTTAGCACTTCCAACATTGTACTTTTGCCCTCGTGTGTACATGTATACAAGAGCATCGCGTGGACGATCACTTTTCGGGGGGGGGGGTTGTTTTGTGGGAATACTAAAATGTTAACTACAAAAAAGTGAAAAGAAATTGAAAGCTTAGGGAACTGACAATAATTTAATTTGTATTTCGGAAACCTCAGGGATGTTGGTATGCATGTTCTTGGGCCCTGAAAATTGCCAATTTTACACTGTTTTTACATGTAGCCACGGAAAGCTGTTATCTTGAGGCTTTCATTTTGACCGCATTAATTTGTCCGAGTGTATTCTTTTCTCCGTCTTTACTAGCCGGATTAGTAACTTTTGGAAGCAGCTCACTACTCAGTTTAATCATGGAAGATGGTTTAGTGGCATACGGTGTACAATGATCCGCAACACATGTATCCACACTCTTTGTTCCTCGGATGTATCATTGTCGACTGACACCTTTTTCCGATAGAGGTGTAACATGGGACCCGAAAGCAGCTGACGCGAGAGGTTTTGGTTGAACAACGACTGGCTTCATCGGTGATCGTAGTTTCCAGGCACGCGTTGCATGTCACTATCTTTTAGTTTCTTATGGATTTACAAAACTGATATTGTAAAGTATGTTTGAGATGCTTTCCCCAAGTTGGGGTGAAGAAGTGGAGATTTTTTGAACATTACACACTCCCACCTGCTGAGTTGATCCAGGGAGCAAAAAAAAAAGAGAAAAAAGCAAACGTAAATATTTATTTTTCCTGCGTGAAAGACAAAAATGAAAGAACTTAAATTCAGCAAGTTGTCATTTCGTGATATGCTGTAGGTCTACAGATAGGGCCTGGTGACTGGCAGTCCGTGTACCTAGCGGGGCAAACAGCACTGCCTATCATACGTCACATGGCTGAGATTCGGTAACGAACAAGATAACGCCAGACCTAATTATGAGTTATTTGTTCTGTGTTGTCCGAATATTGGACAAGACTAAGGGTTGGTACCAGCAATCCAAACCACGTCCCCGAAGCAGGTGTTCCATTGCATATGAAATTGTACCCACCCGCCATCTGCAAGGCTTGTTATTATTTTGTCCAGTCCTCTTCATTGTAATGTTTCGATTTCGTCTGGTCTCCAACAAAAGCTGGTCTCCGCTGCCCCCGCCTTATCCCAAGACTCACGGGAGCGATTTCCGTGCGTGGGGGAACGGCGAGCGAGGGCGAGGCCCGGGCCCTGCCGACTCCACCGGTTGTCCTGGTTTGCAGTCGCGTTATGTGGTGGCTGTGATCATATATTTTTTTTTCGGGGGCGCAAGAGGGCCAATTCCCAGTCGGGGGATTGGTAGATTTGCGACGGCAAAGATAGAGGAGAGAAAATCGCTGGTCGTGCCGGCAGCTGCCCAGCAGTCTACTGCAGCCGTGGCCGACTACCTTGACAAAAGCCAGAATTTACGGCAGCATGTCCCTAAGGTGGGGACCCAAAACCGGCCCGAGACTGTCAATCATGTCCACCGGCACAGTCCCGTGGGCCAAGCATTCACGATAAAGAGAGGGGGTAGAACGGGGCCAAGCCGTTTTGGCAGGGCCAACACCCAGAGCAGTAAAAGAAAGAGGGGGTTTATACCTACGAGACCAACTCGTTCTTGTTTGAATGGGTGGAGAAACCATAAGACCGAGGAGAAAGGAGGAAAAACAGTAGCAGATGACGGGCCATAATGGTTGTCAGCATCCCCCCTTGTTTTGCAGTGTAAACCGCGGCATACGAAACCTATTTTCCGACGGCGGAGAGTTTGGTGGCGCGTTTTGTCCGGCGAGGTTTGCTACAAAGTGCTATATTTATTCGCCCCCGGGCTGGGCTGTGTTCTCCGTCCATCAATGGCAGCTAGGATACGGGTCGCTCCTGCGTTTTCTTTTCTCTTCCCCCGTTCTGGGCAACCCAGTGTTGGCTTTTCGCGGGAACGACTGGGATGAATTATGCTCTAGAAAATAACTTGGTTTCAAGAGACGCAATTCAATCTCGAACTGTGTACACCCAAAGAAAACAAAAACCACCCGTGGTGGACAAGCATTGTTCGTGTAGAATTGCCCGGTGTGAATGTAAAAGATACTTCAACTTCGATGCGCGATGTCTCCCATAACCCAGCTCGCTGGAATTAAGAGAACTCAGTAAGTATCAGTGAAAAACGTACGTGTTCTCGTTTTTATTCTGATTTTTGTAGTCTTCTACACAAATTTATTGTAGAATTTATCATCGCACAACATTAGAAAAGCCGACAACAGAAAAGCTGAAAAAACAGTGTTTCCCAAGATGAAATCACTGCAACAGCACAAAATCAGTACACTTTTTGAAATGATTTTTTCATGATTTTTACATTGCATTTCTCAATACACATCACCCAAAAGGGATGTCAGATAGTTCCTTAAGAGGAGTATATAATTACTCAAAAGAAACTTGCATTGCTTGAACTCTGAAAGGCATGCAATAGGCTAGTGCCGGGCAACTTTAGGATTTCGCTATCACGACCCATCTCCTTACTCGCCGGCAGGGATTGACACCGACTGGTACAGTAAACCACCAGTGTTTACTCCGGTTATTCGTACAATTTTATCCTTCGCTCTGTTGATCAAAGCCAAAACAAAACGTTTTCAAGTTTTCTTCCGGCTAAATTTTTGTTCTAGAAGCTACACCTTCCTCTTTTTTCTCTCCTCCTAAAACATGATCTTCACTGGGGTTCTCGGCATGATGGTTGATCCCACACATAGTTGTTGACCCCGAGACCTCACTACCTCAACGGACTCTCTTAGACGAAAGATCACATTATTACTTCAACTAGAGGTATTTTTTGACAAGTGGTACTTTGCGTTAACTCGTAGAAAGGTCAAACAGGGTCAGCGCACCCTGTGAGGCTGGGGTCACAGGTAGACAGCCATTACGTCTCCAAAAATATCGGCCTGGAGCGAGAGGTCCGGACCTCCGATTCGCATACCCCTTGACACCTTTTTCCCCCGGGTTGTCGGCCACACATCCAACAAGAGATAAAAAAAAACAAAAAAAACAGGTTGCATGGCGGATGCGCTTCGCCCTAGGTTACCCCGAGTCATGATACCCAGTTTGTTGTTCAGGTTGCAAAGGCAGCTGTGAAAATGGTCTGGGTGTGCACCCCTCAGCGAAGCCTGGGCAAATGTTGCGCCGTGTTCGCGGGCTAGACAGCTATAACGTTGAGAAACTTGACACAAGTTATTTGGATGTGGTTCAGTAGGTGGGGGAGAGAAATGTACGAAATGTTCCCTGTCTCGTTTAATTTTTGGCGCAGGGTGCATGGAGCGCTAATCCATAAGTGTTGAAAACGGTAAAGAGGTCCTTAGGTACTTCTGCTTAAATTATGATCACTCTGATGAGAAAGGTCATTTTATGGCATTCAAATGAAAATTTCACATAGTAATTCCGAGTTTAATGTATACAGGAAATTGCCATGTTCGTACTTAATCATGGTGTTTAAACTCTAAGCCAAGTAGTAATTGGATTGGAACGATTAGGTCAAGACACAAGAAGGAAATAGCTCCAAATTTAGTTAAATCCATAAATTGCAATGATGGACTGAACAGACAACTGCGTGCGGAGTTGACATTTGCCCTGACGAAGATCAGTTGTTGATGTCTGCTGGTTAGACAACAAAAAATGAAGTGCAGATATAGAGGGAGTCTTCTCCATACACATTGTCCTCAAAGACAATTCGTTGCTGATCAAATTCATTGCTTTTTCTTTGGCGAAAGTGCAAAACGAAGACCGAACGAGCGATTTGGCCACCGAGAATATGCCGAAAGACAATCTTTGACGTGATTCTAGAATGAAGACGCGTCAGAGATATTCGACCTAATGGGCTGCAGATTATTGCATTTTACGATGTGGGACCTAAAATGAGATTATAAGGTAGACAAATAAATCGTTTCGATACAGCTCCTTCCCACAAAGATCTGCATGAATGATGTTTTACACGAGGCAGCCGAGTCAGCGAAACCTAGCTCAGAAGTAGCAATATTTTTGTTCCCCAAAAGTGCATGAAAAGAAGGGGCGCGATGGTTAGCGATCCACACTGCCCCTCGCCAAAAATGTGCTGCCGTTCCTTCACCCAGGATGAGGACAGGTGGACCAGCCAACCAGCCAATGCCCAGCCCGGCTCGTCCCGCCGGTCCTACCTCCACATGCGCGGCCGGTCCACACTCGCAGTGAAACACCCCTACATCTCTCCTCGTGCCCGGCCTGAATGGAGAGATTACCCTTCCTAAGTCAATATTTAGACTCGGCAAAAGGACCAGGACAAAACCCTCGGTTTGACGGCCGAGTCCGTTGACTGACAGGCTATTGTTCCGCCACACAATCCGCACACCGGATAATGTTCCCCTAAAATCATGGTTCCCCCCTCGTTTTTTGGAGGGTGAAAGTATAACAGTTCAGTCTTTTTTCCTCTCCTCGTTTTCTGGGAGGGGGGGGGTAGCAGAGGGGAAAAGTGTCCAGGCGATTTCAACAAAGAGTGTACGGTTTCCCAACGTAAAGCTGAGAAAGACCCGCTTTTGTAGCATGCGTCCCTTGCTTGCCACAAGTTTTAATTTTTCTTTGTGAATTCAGTCTAGTCTCTCTGGAATTACGGATATTTCTGTAGGTCTGCATTAAAAGTAGAACAGAAAAAAATGCAGCCAGATATGAGTTATACTGAGCTGGAACAAGGAAACAATTTAAGTTTTTGATGCTGGGGGGGGGGCAAAAATCAAAATGTACTTCTACTTTCAATTCCATTCATCTAAAAGTTAATGTGAGATTAACAGAATGCGTGAACACAGTTTTGAGAGCACAAGTGGTAATACTTGGAATCGACGCCTTTGACGTTGATGAAGAGCCGTGAAATCAGTCTATTCACTAATATGTTCCGCCCATCTGAGGAGACAGAAGAAGAAAATTTTCCATTGACAGATACCCCCCGACACCCGCAAATGAAACCCGCGAAGAACTCAGGGCCTCACAAGAAAGAGACATGAGAGAAACAGGTTAACGAGCTTGCTGAAGAACAAAAAGATTCAAAAGGTCCTGAGAGCTCAAACTCCTGGCCAATTTGGAATGATCTAAATCCAATTATAGGGTGTCGCCGTCTGTGCGTATATATCTACCCACATGCACTCTTCTCATGCAGACTATGATGTCAAGCTCGGTCCGGCCATTATTAAGAACGACACATGGTTTACGATTACCCAAATGACGATTAGTTCATCATCAGGCATCTCGTGCCGACAGGGCTCTGCGTCGCAAGAACAACACCGCGTGCCCCCCTGCCCCGGCTGGGGCACCTCCGCGCCTCCAAGCAGGGGTACAATAAACACTGGCTGGCTGCTTGCTTTCTGACGTCTTGGCACGTCTCATGCTGCTTCCGTAGGGCACCCTTGCCCGTCTTATGAAGAGTAATTTCATTTTTGGGGGGATATAAAAACCAGAGAGGTGACATTGATTCAACACGATGATCGATGTTTGTTTAACCTTTCGCGCGCACTGTTTAGTTCTCGGCAATCAGCGGTTAGCGAGGGCTGAGCTTGTCACTTTTCATTCAGTGAAGCCGGTTCCCAAGTTAAAGCCCGATAGAGTGTTTGGACTTCGAAATGACAAGATCATTTTGTGGTGTCTCAAAGATAAACAGAGGAAGTCGTTTCCATGGAGAAAGAAAGGGCACTGGCAAAGTAAGACACAGATGAGCAAGTTTGGAAGGTTGCTTTTAACATTGAGCTATTAAAAAGGATTCCTCTCGCAGCTCATTTATAGTTATGTCGTACTAATGGTAGAAATCAATCGACAGTTTTCATTCATTTCAAAGCATCAAACGTCACTGGGAACTAGTCAGTCGTCACCTTGCATACCGGTTACCAATCGACTCTGTTGTTCCAAAGCAGCGACGACGTTTTGGCAAATTCCCTAATTAGCAAAACCAACCGGCGGAATAAACGGACCAGCGGGCGCTATTTACGCTGTAATGGACCAGGCATTCGAGCCCTTCAAATGGCATTTGGGCTGATGGGCAGCAGAGCCATCCACTCTGTCCTATCCCAGGTCGCACTGCACTCTCAAGTGGTGCATTTCTAACTTTCATGTGTCCCCTTTTGGCCCCCGTAGCCGGCTGTGTCAATTTATATTTGAAAGGATAATGTTATAATCCATCATCTTGCAGCGTGATGTCCGGAGTAGTGACGCTCTCTGGCCTCACGCGGAGCCCCGCCGATTAGACCTGCCCAGCGGGCGGCCATTATTGTACTGTGCAACAAGGAATGACCTAGCATGTTGACGGCTGCTTTGTGTCACTGCACGATTTATCAGCACAATGTTTCTTTTTTTTTCGAATGCCTATAACAAGAGAGCTTTTCATTAATAAATTTATAATTATGCACGCATGCGCTCAAATGGCCTTCGCGGCTGCAAGAAGTGTGAGTGGGCCATTGAAAACGTACAAGGGTGCAGCGATTTTGATCATTTTTCTCTCAGGTTTTCTAGCTTTGTTTCATTTTTTTCTTCAGAAAAACCCTGTTAAATCATTTTTCTGTAAAACAGCACAAAAGGAGACCAGCTTAGATACGGCAGTCTCGTGCGCACAGTAAAAAATAACAATTGTAAAGGCTTTTTACAGAGCACTAAAATCCCGCTTAAATTAGAAAACTAATTTTTGAACATCTTAGAAATGTAACATTCCTCTTAATAACCGATAACAACATCAGCAAAGAAATATTTCCAATATTTATGCCTCTCGCAGAACAGAATCGTCTTTAATTTTTTTAATATTGAAAGCTTCAATTTTTCTTTTTCAGACTCTGGGACAATCTTCCGCAAACACGAAACAGTCGTCAACAGCGCCTCCAAAACTCAAGGGGCAAATTAGCGGGCTTGTACTGTATAAGATGACCCAATCAGCGGGGTTCTAGCATCACACCGCCGGGGCGCGAACCAGGGATTCGACTGCAATCGAAAAGTGCCCTTGTCAAAGCAACTACCGCCTCGCTCGTCAAGTTGAAGACCAAATATGACAGGTTGGGAAAAATGGAAGGTTTGGAAGTAGAAATGAAGAAAATAACCGGAAGATTTTTGGTTGTGTTTGTCTGAGATGATCATCTTGACAAAAGGGAAAAAAATTGCCTTTAAACAGTAGAAGGCGTCATTGTACTGTCAATATTATCGTTAGCTCAGATAGCGACTGTCAACATTGAAAGCTTTACCAAGGAACTTGCATGCATTTCTTGATGGCCTTATCTTTCGAATTCAGTATTGTGCGTTTATGTCCGCAGAGGGCGCTAGATTTACACTCAGAGCAGAGCTGCATAGAGAGAGTTGCGACATCAGTATCTTCATTATTAGAATAAAAATGGTGGATTATGTGTCAGTGTACATGGACAATTAGCACACAATAGCTTCGTGCTGAATGAACAACCATTTTGGTTCCAAAGTCTGACGTTGGCGCTACTCCATAACACAGTTCTGACTCGGACACCCTGCTTCGCTCCTCCCCAACTGCACTGGTGCCCTCTCAGGGCGCTGGGAACGACAGTTGCCTTTCACAAAATCTCGTCAAGGAAATTATTGATACTGCTTCCGACGTGAAAGCTTTTTACTAGCTGTGCTAATCATAGCATGCATATTCAGAACACGTGTCATGCGCAAGTGGAAATTTTGACCTGTAGTATTGTTCAAATCAGCATTGTCCAGTTTCTTTGCGGGGAAGGGTCGACAAAAGTTACATCATGCATTCCCCAGGGCCCAGTAAGAGCAATGAGGACTACCAAATGGGAGAAGATTGCCGTGCTTATTATTTTCGGACATTCCCGTTAGTGTTCGGAAGAATCTTCAATGTATAATGCACCTTTCTTCACGGATTATTCTGCACGACTTTGACACGTTTTTGTTTTGTTTTTATACTTTTGTCCTTTTAAAATGCCACTTTATACATGTACACCTTTTGGTAACGGTAACCTTTTCAAAATTAAACCAGAATAAAACAGGAGTAAAGTTTCAATGGTTACTGTGGGAACGAAGTGGAAAACAGAGTAGCCGCTGGGACGAGATAACGTAGTTGGGACATCGGGTCTGAAGAAGTTGGTTCAGGAAATATGTCTCTCCAAGTATCCTTTCTAATTTTCTTGTTTTCATGGACATGATGCTGGCAATGAAACAAATGCATTACTTCAAAATTTCTATTAAAATTAAGAATTAACCAAACACTCAATTTCCCACCTAGGGAGGTCGTAATTAAGGAACTGTATGTCACTGGTCTCGGGAATTGCAAAAATGTTGCTCATGATGAAACACAGTAATTTAAAGACACTGGGAAAGATATTCTTGCAACAAGGATGACTGTATGAAGGACTAATCTGCGCCTGCGCTCATTATGCTTGCAATGCAAAAGCGACAGCGTTGTTACTAATTGAAAATTCCACGGGTAGGGGCTAATGCAATCGAATGCGGGCTCTCCTTGTCATAACTTGGGAGAGAATCAGATGTTATGTTTTCCCCATTCCAATTCTATTCCACCATAGGAGAGCCACCATGCAATGACGTAAATGATCAGGCTCAATTTTCATTGAATCGACTTTTCAATTACGGCAGTTTCCTGTGTTTTTCACACTTGTTAATTTCATTTCTCGATGGTTCATTGAGACTTGACTGCAGAAACGAACGAAATGAAAAGATTCTTTTAGTCGCATGTACATAAATAAATATGTATTGAAAAACTGTGAATTTTGTAAATTAGAGAAAGACGAAAACAGTCTTAGTAGTAAACCGGGCAACCTTTTCCCTCTCACTTTTATTTGTATATTTATTTTGCGTTGTAAATTTGTTATTTTTCCTTCAAAATTTATGCCAAACATACTTTTTGTTTTTGCGCCTGAAGGCCAGGGGTTGGGTGCGACACCTGGCTGAATTTCTTCCGCCCCCGTTATACACCTGTCAGCAATGAGCCCGCCAGCCTTCCGTAAACCAGAAAAACCTGTGGTCCCGACTTGCTCCTCTTTGGCCAATTGAGCACGTTCTGTGTCACGGGGCGCAGGGCGCCTCGGCCGCAGCCACCCGGTGCAAAGCTGCAGGGGTGCTTCCACTGCCCAGCCCGGCCCGGACCGAGAAAAATATATTCCAGCCGTAGGTTTCAGCTTCATTTCATAACTGTTTTTTTGTCCTTAAAAATTTCACACAATTTGGGCGACCATCTCCTGTAGCCAGCATTTGCGAGTCTTCCCGTCAGTTATACCACACTCCTTGGTTGTATATGGAAAGAAAGCCACTGTTTTGAAATAAATACGACTATCATTCGACAATAAGGAACTGTAATTTAATTAGATGAAAAAGTTTGAGTTTCTCACCGTAAAAAACACAGAAGTGAGGTATTGTTGCTGTTCATAACACGTATTAATACATTTTTTTCCTACCGTTATTACTTTCTCTTTTATCGGTGGAATTCTCGTAGCCATTTTGGTACATATTTTATAGTCTCAATTAAAAAGAACTATAGTTTGGTACTATTTCTTTAGATTTCAAAACATATCACATAAAAACATGAGAATTTCACTGATAATAGAGAAAAATTTACAAGGAGAACATGAAGTCTTGCCAGATCTCATCTTGGTCTTCGGCTTTTTGTGACTTCAGATATCAATCATGAATTCTTTAGCTCTTTGAAATGAGATGATGCGGCTCACTGCAGCTTCTCTTCTTGTCACAGGAAGATCAAATCACCGAATGTGTGGGACAAGGTTTTTTTTTAGTTTATTTGGTTCTACAAGCACAAAACGTGTGCAGCCCAAGACCAGGCCGAAACTTAACCGAAGCCGGTATTAATTTTTGTCAGACCACGCGCAGATAAAACTAACGTAAGCAGTTCGTGCTGATATGAGACAAAGTGGTCTCACCTTCTCCTTCCTAGACCAATTAGTCTGGGTTAATTGGGTCCTTGGAACCCGCCTCCCCACGACAGGATAACACTGTAACTGACGGGTATCCAGACTGGAATAACCACGTGCAGTGTCGACTAGTATAACCATGGAGCTCCATAGTATAACGCTCTCCACCGGATGTCCCACCGTGTGGAACCTACAACGCCCGATGTAAAACGCCCGATGTATCAAAACACTCCTCTAAAACATCCAAAATCCCCCCCCCAAAAAGAGAGAAATATGTCAGAATGCTTCTGAAAACTTAAAGGCGTGGCGGTTGTGAATGTGTGTGAACTGCATCGGTACGGACCACCGGCTTTGGCGCGGTGAGATATCGACGCTCCGAGCGACGTTTGGCAAAACATGTCTGGCCTGGTTTACGATGACACGGTTGCAGGCGAGACGGCGGGCATACGGGCTACTTTTTGTCCAATGTTACCGCTTGAGAAGTGCAAGATTGTGTCAAAGACCGCTCGGTTTCGCACAAACAAAGATGCGGGGAGTAAGACGAGCGATACTGATAATTCTCTGCTGAGACTACGTTGCAATTTTAGCTTCCGTTTGAGTAACTTCAAGAATTTGAGTGAGGCAATTAAAGTTCATACAAAAAATAGCCATTTTGATTGAAAATTTGAACGGAAGATAATTTGAAATATTATCGCATTACAATGAAAAAGATGCTGTCTCATGTTATTTCACGTAACGACTGTGCAAGAATGAACAAACTGATATTAAAATACGTAAAAGGAATTCGTATACCAGGAAATTGTTCTAATGTCTTCCATCTATCCCACTCCAGTGGCCTATTTAGGCGTGCTTCTCCGGGAGCCCATGGGGGCTTAGCCCCCCCCCCGAACTTTTGTCTAGACCTGAACTTTTGTCATTCGCATTCAAGCTTCAGTGGAAACGAACAGGGCACCACACTAATCTACTTTAACACGATCAGTCACCCTCGTCTAGCTTTATCAGTGCAGTACTTGAATTTCGAATTCGGTGTGAAACCGTTGTATTTCAACACATCAGCAGTGTATGTGGAAGCTACATGACCCCCCCAAGAGACTACTACCCCTAATTGTTATCATATTCACTAGTCAAACCATTAACCATAACAGTGCTGAATCCCCCATATGCAATGTAACTTTCTTGCACGTCCTTGAGTATTAGGGTTATTGTGCCCGCCCACTAAATTCTTAGGCAACTCTTTATACCTTATACCAGTACCACGTGTTTTCAATCAATTTTTAGGGTAGCTGCAATTCAATTTTTAGTACAAGCCTTCCAAAATGCAGCGTTGTATCTCAACGAACCTCGCTTTCAGTTTTTATTCCACTATTTTTAGGGTTATTTTTTCTGGCTTTTTGGTTTGTATTTCCACACCAATGAGCAAAATTGTGATGTCAACTGGGGAAGAAAACCTTAAGGTATATTGGTTTACGCACAAGAAATCGTGGATTTTTTTCAAACTTCTGAAGCCCAGAATTGTTTTTCTTGTTGATCAACTATAATTGAAGTACGCAGCTAAAAGCTACGCAACCCTTTCCCAGTAATGTTTTCACAGAGTAAATTCTTGGTTCATAATTTGAACAGAAAAACCTATAATTTGAACCATGTCCTCCCATCGCAGCAACAGCGCCCTCAGCTGTCGAGGAAAGTATGGATACTTTTGAATGTTTAAAAAGTGCACGTTTCGATGCATATAACCTAAAAGGAAGAGCTTCATACACGGAAAAAGAGTATAAAGTTGCATAAAAGAGCGTCAGTGAAAATGTCATTGCTGCTCAATTGAAAACAAAGGTTTTTTAGTCACGGGTTAAACCGTGAGGAATTCCCATTTCATGCTACACCACAAACGCAAGCTTGGTATCTACTGAGATCAAGTAGACCTAGGTCAGGTTAAAAAAAATTCATTTCTTCAAAGCTACCACCCACGGTCTGGCTAGTCATCACCGTGAAACTTTCTCCACCTAAAAATACTAATTCTCGAACAATTCACACCGGATTTATTGTTTACCATTGCCGTACCTCGCCGATACTCGATCTGGGCGCGTGACCTCACCTGTCGGATATTCTGTGTTTACAAAACCCTCACAAAAATGTCGGAATGCGCAGATGATATACCGTAACTCGCCCACCTGGAACTGTTCAGTTTATTCCCCAAAAAATGGAACCGAGAAAACAGTCAGTGATACTCTGAAATCAATGTCCCCCGGGACCTTGGTACACCTGGTCTCATTGCAACTATTGCTTTCCGATCGGTAATTCGCCAATGATTAGAAGTCGCCCGGAGCGATCGGTCTCGCATTATCTTCCCAACACGGAGGTGATACAGTTTATATTTGGACTGGATAGAGCGAACTGGATCCCGCCCAAAATTACCGGGGACTGGCGTCGTGGGAAATAAACCTTGAGGAGCGGCAGAGGGGAGTTATTCCTCCATGGTTAAACAAATGGGGCCTACATTTCCCTCCTCATACGCGTTTACAGGTACCGGCGGCTCAGTCATATCGCAGTTTTCAATCAAGGGTTTTTATAGGTTTCCTCCATAAAACTCAGAAAAATCTGCAACATTTTAATCCCCTTGTTATTACTTTGAATGGCTTTTCATATAACTTACGAAAGTCACCAGACGGGATAGTTTATCCTATATCTTATCAAACAGATTTGGAGATTGTCCATTTTCTGGCCCAAGTTAAAAGGTACAAACGAGAAAAACAAAACATAATGAAAATTCACCAGCAAAGTTCCAAGATGGC
>NW_019091400.1:1474971-1519312 GCF_001949145.1 Acanthaster planci
GACTTCTTAAGTTATTTTCAACCAGATGCTTCCTGGAAATCGCTCCTCGCCGACACTGCATGGCGCAAATAATGGTAGTTCGACAACCTGCGCATGCGCAAGAAAGAAACAAGCGTTAGCCATGATCTGCCCATTCCTTACCGTATCGATGTGATGTATCTTTACGGACGGCCCTTTCCATAGAAACCCTTACGCAATCCCCCTCGGTGAAATATTAGTGGTAAATGGTGCTTCTGTTAAAACTGGCATGGCGCCAAATCTGTGCGCTGGCACCCCGCACGTGGTTAGACCAGTTGACCATGGAGAGGACAGGTGCAGATGTTCATATCTATCGCGTCCAAAAAGTAGCTCGCGGGAACTCCACGACTGTTTTCTGTACTAGTTCTAAGTAACAAGGGAACTTTCCTTGATTCCCTGCGACGCCCGTTCAATGACTGTATTTGCCAAGGGGCGAGGTGTGTGTATTACGAAAAGAAATTTTAGAGTAACCTAGTGACAAAAATGACCCAGCAGCCTGCAATCATAGCTGTACTGTCGCGTTTCACTACACTTTACCGAACAAAACAGCCGTCGAAACTGAATTAGCGCCAGTCAACTTGCATTAATATGACCGAACATTCTTTACGTTCTGTGCCATGAAAACGCACACAGTTGCCTGTTACCAGCGAGCCCCTGCCCCTCTAAGCCGATGCACTACTGAGCCGGTCGAGAACGGGCACCAGTTACCGGCTGCAGGATAGGAATGCATGTGGATAATAAAAATGACATTTGCTATCTCCTTGGGATTACCCCTGACTGTTTTGAGTGGCGTAAGGAAAAGAAGAAAAAAAAAAGGAATAAAGCCGTAGCGTAACGCTACACTTATTTCTTGTTTTCACAACGTCAGCTGTGGTTGTCCCTTTTAAGAATTATAATTTAGGTAAGGATTATGTGTTACAGGGTAGTGGGCCTCAAGATCAAAGGCGTCCAATTGGTACACGATGGAAGACCGGACATACTGCCTTCTTTGACCTAGATTTGATTTCTGGCCTAGCTTATGTGTGGTTTGGCAGTCCAAACGGATACCGTTACACAAAATACATTCCCTTCTCGTCATATAGCATTTTTGTTGAAGCCGCATTGTTGCTTAACGTCACAGATACGTTGCACGGACATTGGCTTCGCAACATGAAAGAAATTACGTCATCGTAATCAGCGACAAACATAATAACTGTCGGTGATAGTCAGAGGATTGAGTATTAAAGACACTGTGGGAGGCAAACTTTTACTAAATCAAGACACAAATCATCTTTCTCCCAATTACAGTGTGTCAATCATCAACCTTGCCATGATATTGGGAAAATGACGAGGTGCTTACGTATTAACTATAAAGATGTACAATGAATTGACTGGAGCGAGATTTCAACCTGCGACGTACGGGAAACAGTGCCAGCGCTAGCCCACTCAGCTACCCAGCCCTATTTTGGCATTTCTTTCCATTTGTCCATCTTTGGTTTGGGAACTCAGTTGATGTAGTCTGGTGATCCGAAGGTTGCAGGTTCAAATCGCGCTCCAGTCACGTTCGTTGTCCATCTTGCAACGTACACGTGTTTCGCACATTGTTCATAATCGAGCCCCTCAAAGGCCGAATACAATTACTCAATGAACCCTCCTTTCAGAGTATCCTTGCCAAGTCTGCCGTGAGTGGAATGCGTGAACAGAATTAACTTAATTCGCTAATAGTGTAAGAAGTAATGTCTTGGACAGTTGCTGGCTCTGGATAATGAGCTAAGGAAGGTCTCTGCAACGAGGAAGCTCGACAGGGATATTTTACATTGATTTGTGTATATACATATTTCTTCTGCAACCCAACGCGAACCATTGTCTTGGGAGGGGCGTAGTGAATTTGTTCTGGGTATCGTGTATATATATGTTCCGGTAACACCTTCCCAGTTTTTATCTTTGGTGGGAAGAGACCTCTCTTCTGACACGGAATGCCACCTACTCAAAACATGGTGTGAAAGGGTCAGGTGTAAGCTATTGAAATGAGACAGTAACCTCTCGTTCTTGCCACAGAAACAGCGGTATAGACCCACCCTGTGTACACAGCTGTGGCAGGAGGGGTGGGTGCCAGACCGCGGTACGGATCGTCCACGGGACACTGCATTCCAAAGGACTTCGCAAATGTGTTTTGAATAATTCCCCGAACACTCCATTCAAAGACGGGGTCTTCATGCCTTCACGTCAGCGGAAGGCTGCCATCTTGAGAAGTCCCGCTTTCGAGAGTCGTTTCATAAGTCAGCACCTAATGACGTCAAGACAGCTCAAGTGTAGCAAAGAAAACTCTTGCAAATCAGGAAAAGTGCATCTTTAATGCTTGCCTCACCTGGGATTTTTTTTTAACTCTGGCAGCACGCAGGTAATACCAACCGATAATTGCCGACTTTAATCATTCGCCACCTCAGCGGTATTCAATGACACATCGGCGCATATTGTGGCACACCATGCGGTACTATACCCCTTCAGGGCTAGGCCAGAACTCACCAGCGCGCGCACCGTCTACACGGTCCGCCGTGCCGCTCCGGTGCAACATTCGCTCCGGTGCCCGCTCCCCTGTATCCTCCAGAGTACACGCGGACATCCACCCGTATCATAACAAGGCGAAGGCCCCTTAAACAAACAAATAACCGACCGCATCATAGCCTCCAGATACATTCTGCTAATTAATTGTTTCCACCGAAAGTATTTTGTTCGCGGTCCCCTGCGCTGCCTGCGAGCGACTCGCAACGATAGGTGGTCACATTGGAAGAAAAAAATTGCACAAAACGTAAGCAAACATTTTGGTGATTTTGGTTTCAGTGATGACGAATAATCATTTTCAATACCATATTGTTGAAAAGCAATGAGGCGATTCATTGCTCAAGTTCTTTTCCGAATCTGATTTTTATTTTTTTCCTTTCCTTTCCAAAGCAACTAACTACGAATGTGCGGAAGTGATGTGCACATTGCAACCTTTCAAAAGTGACGTTCACGAAGGCTTGCTTCTCTCGCAAGAAACTCAAGTTGTATGAAATTCAGAATTGGCATACTGACAAATTCCAACAAGTTTCTCCATCGATTTTTTCAATAGATATTAAAAAAGAGATCTCTACAGTAATACATTTACTTCAACAACTGAACGGTTCAGAAGGAGAGGAGATGCAAACATTATCTAAGTGAAGCGAGATCTGAATGGAATTGATCCCGGTGTTCCTCATTGATGTTTCCCTGCTTGAGCATCTCCGAGAAATATCGCGAGAAACACTGTTTCTTAAAAAGGTCAAGACATCAAAACTAGAATCCTTGCGTACTTCCTTCACACTTCCTTTGTTCATGTACTTCAGCTCTTGCCAGCATGCTATACAAAGTCTGGAATCAAGTCTTTCCCATTCTTTTTTTTTTGACAGACATCTCACGACAAGGCACATTCCCTCGCACCCTCCCGTGACGGCTGTCAGTCAAGACTGCCGGCGCATGCGCGCCGAGGCCCCGGCTCGGCATGGTGTGCTCTGAGAGTGCCATCGCTTCTCTGCAACTCCGCCCGGCCCTGTGCCGAGGAAAAACATTTCCAGCAGTGCCCAGCGATGGTTGCCGTGCGGGGTGAACGCGGTGGCCATGCGGCGAGGACCGGGGGAATGGGTGTAAGGACGGAGACTTACAGTAACTCCCTGCGCTACAGGCCGATTGACAAAGAAAACATCGGCGTAATCACGCGGAAATAGTTGGGCAAGGTTAAAAAATATTGAACAGATTTTGTTTGGTACACGAATTTACAGAGACGCGCCATGGAGGCACAGTTCAGACATGAATCAAAATGCCCACCACTTGCTTGTCGTCTGATCACAACTTGAGCACCGAACATCGATTGGTTCTCGCTTAACTAGTCCTTCGTGGCGGCATTTACTGACAACTTTTTACCATTTAAGAAAACATAAGGACATCACAAAACTTGTACTGAAAAAGAATCGCAGAAGCTGAGTCCCACCTACACAGGATTCGCCTCGTCTCGGTAAACTTTGGGCACGTGACGTCACCTTGCAACTACTTAGATCAATCTTTCGTAGTTTCAATATCGGGTCCACCTCGGCTCATGTACAATGCTCCCACAGCGGCCCCAGTTAGCCTCTTTAAGCTTCGCTGGATGTCCCGTCATGCCGAAGTGTCCTACCTGTCCCAACCGTTTCGGGTTGACGTTAAAATAGACAGCACGCACACTGGGCCGACAAATTGGCCCGGCTTGGCTTCCCATCAGCCTTCGCGCAGTGAGACGCGCTGGGCCACCACCGCGCAGCCAATTGAAAAGAAACAGCCCAGGCAATGCTCCGGGTCAAAGGTTAAACGGTCGCCAGATCGTTACCATTCTCCCCTGTACGAAAGTACACTCAGAGTACACTTTCCTGAATGGCTTGCTGAGAATTTTTTTCTAACCCGGAATACATGGCTTCTATTAATTCGCTCCAAAGCACGCACCGAAATAAATCTCGGAATTTCTTTTTGAGCCAACAACGCTGACAGTTCCTTTGCAGTCACAGCGACTTTCGTCGGCACTGCAGTCTTTTGTGTCGGCTTGGGAAAAAAAACTTCTTGAAACATTTCATAAAGTAATTCAAGGCCTCCTACACTACATGACTGCGATTTTCTCTTTTTAATCGATATTGTGAGGGTTGAACAACAGTGCAGACACAATGAACATCGAGCTCGATAAAAAAAGACTACTGGAAATGGCTTTAGGTGTCTTCTCTCTTTGTCTCAAAACAAGCGGCTACAGTTTCTAACAAAACCAGAAACCAAGGTCGAAGACGATAAAGAAGCCAAACCTTGAATGGAGAAATTCAATTTACGAGGTACTTCTGCACTTGAACGAATCTTCCAGAGCGCGGAGAAGAAAAATGAAGTCGTCGGCGATTGTACCGATAGGCCTACACGTGTTTGATCCTTTCCGCGGAAAAAAACTACGACCAGAAATTATGGTGAATGATATTTTTTTTCAACGATGCACGATACGGTAAAAGGAGACTTTCAGCCTGTCACTGCTTGTGAATATTGAATGTGTCTTTTCTAATAGAAATACGTATCAAAAGACTGTGAAAATATACCTAACTGTAAGCCGTCTATTTATCACGCACAAGTCGACTTGAACCAACGACTGACGTAAATGTGCATTGTTAAATTAAGCTTGTCCAAAAGATTTCAACTTTATTTGGTTAGGGAATGAAATTTGAGAATGCTGATAGGCCTTTCAGGATGAAGGGGTATTCATGCCAGCCACTCCGGCCTGCTCAAAGGATTAAGCACATAAAACCTTAAATATGGAAAACTTTCCTACCATGCAGATCAGTGGCACGATAAATTTCGTCAGGATCCCGTATATATCGGAGTAGCCTCTGCATAAAGATTCTAGAATGCCACCTTGAAATTACTTACGACAACATAGGAAATACACGCAGCTCATTTCGGACCGCTTTGTTATGCGTTGACGCACTAAATTTGGAACCGAATCTTCTGGGAGGTCGGGTTAAGATTTCCAAGCATGAGCTCAGCCAGGACATTTATCCTAACTACTGTAATACCCGATCCCTGTATTATCTTTTTCATTCTAACACTCAAAAGCGACAAAGAGGAATGAATGTCTTTTAAGCAGACGCCTTTACATTGGCTCGCGCGGCCAGCGGTGGCCCACCCTGTCAGCTAGCTGTGTTCGACGACAGCGGTGAGCTACTTTTCAGTCAGTAATCTCGAATCGGCAACTGTTTGCCCCCTAATCTATTGTTGATGCTTCTTGAATCGACGGCTACCGATTTCGGTGGTCATTAGGCTCGCTTTAATAAAGGTGCCGGTGGGCGCCTAGCGCTGCTCGTTATTCCCCAACCGGCGCCAAGCCAAGGTGTAAGGGGACGAGTCGAGGGCCGAATCTTAAACAACTCGGCGCGAAATGATCATGGGACCTTTCACAATGCTGACAAAAGGAGTGGCAGGTAAATTGTTTGATACCTGGAGCGTCCCCGTTGTTGGGTCTGTTTTCATATACCCGGCTGACGGGTCATCCATGTACTAGGGTAGACTTAATATCAAGTCGGCAGACGATCATGCTTTGTCCATCGTCAGATACATGTATCTACCAGCGGCATTCATCAGCATCTGACGGCCAATTACCGGCTTTAAATCGAGTCTAACGCCGGCTGGAACAATGTGACCCAGCCACGCAGTTAACTTAATGTGACGAGAAACAGGCCGCCCTTGGCTTACGAGGCTCTATACAGTAAAAACGAAAAAGAAACCAGAGTACCACAGCACCATCCAACCGACACAAAACGACAATCAACAACCAACCAACAAACGAAAAGGAATAATGTAAATAAAACAATAACAGTCGTCAAACAAGAAACCTACGGCATAATTACAAAGAAGATACCCCCCTCCAAAAAGAAACAACATAGCCACAACTGTGAAAGCACGAGTACGAATTTCACAGTCTCATGCAACAATCCAAATTGTAGTTATCCCAACAGCATTAACTACGGGTAGTAAAAACCCCAACTACCGATTTGACAACTGAAGCTGCCGCTGTCCCTAGATAGGTAGCAACAACATATACAAAACTTGCACTGCTGCATGCATGTAAATGAGATTCCTCGTAGCTTTATTGAGAAATTTACACGAAACATTTCCAGCACTCTTGTGATACTGAATACCAGACTGACTATTCGACTCCATCCTTACATAACAGCCTCTTAAACTTCAAACTTGTTTCGATTTGTGTACCCTGTCTATTTCCTCATGAAAGGTTCAATGCCGATTGTTTTACACATCGAAGTACACTATCATGATCTTTAATGTACACGGGAGCAAGGTACTTAGACCATATTGACAGTAATACCCAACATACGTCACACAAAAAGGTAGCTCTATTGAGAAAAGTTGAACATTTTCAAAGGAATTTCAGACAGAAAATTACAACAGCAATTTCGGGCAGCAACTGGAGCGCTTGCACTGGAATATTATTTAACACCCCAAAATGCATATTTGTCACAGCAGTAATTACCCCGAACACAATACAAATCCAATCTCAAGGGCAAGTAGAGAGAGCAATAAGGCAAGTTCATTGGGTTTTTTCTTGCACAGCGCTGAATAGACGTACCTGAAAACCAATTACGTGTTGTCGGCAATTACACTTTGTTAGTTGGCAGGATCCCTTTTCCAAAATGCAAAATCGCCACCAATTCTCTACTGCGTTACGGACTCAGCGGGATGTAGTTTGTTGACTAAAGCCAGTTGAATCATATCTTTTTAATGTGGAAGAATACATTTAGGGATACGGTTTACTTAAGGGAAAGAACTGTTATAAAATGTTGTTAAACAGTAATTAAAAAAAAAGATGTACACCACGATTTCCTTTACGTTTTTTTGACAATTATTGTAAAAGGTTGGAATATTGGACGATAAACATGCAAATACAGTAAATAAAAGTGAACCCAGTAAAAACTAAAATCAAGCCTCGTTTCTGAACGTATTTAATAACATACAAAAAGTACCCAAACCCCTATAACATCACAAATTTCACAGAAAAAAATCTTTTGAAGATCTCATTTACGATTTTTAGCTATATACATACATGTATGTACAAAATTGTGAAAGAAGACTATAGATATACAAAAAAATTGGTGAAGTACTTTTAAATAATAAAATGTATCTTTGTAATGGCGGGTGACTTCGTTCAAAAATAAAACAAACAACCAACATAAAATCCACAGACCCAAAGAAGTTTAGTCAGGAGAAATCATGTAAGAATTGCCGTCTTCGGTGACATTTCGGCAGCTGTGCGTTTGAATCAAACAAGGAATTTACAGTATGTTCCTGCGGCTGATTTCACAAAACCTGGCATAACCTTGCACTATGTGCGTAAACCTTACGCAACGCAATTTGTGGCATAGCTGCTCAGTGTGTTTACTGTCGATTTCCCGAAACGTTTCTGAACATCGTGAAGGATTACGATCACAGCTTTTACGACGGGGACATGAAACAGCCGCTGAATTATTTCATCGGAATAGGGCAGAAAATTTCGAAGTTCCCTCACAGGCAAACAAGTTTTACATTACCTCCCGAAACAAAGTTAAATATTTCTCGTACGAACAAAACACGAAGTTCAGCGATGATGACCCTTAATCGAAATGTGCACTTAATTGTTGAGCAATATTTGATAAATTTTGGCAGAAGTGATGTTGCGCCATAAAAGTTTCGTTAATTTGGCTGCTGGATCATTGCGCTAGACAGCACACAGCGTGTTCCATTTAAAGACACAATCCCTAAAATGACATTTATTTTCTCCAAAAAGAATGGTCAGAAATTGTTGTTTTGGGTATCGCATCAAAACCTATATTGTTTTCTACTTTAAGTGAAAATTTCACTTGAAGTTCGTGTTGCGTTGATAAGATACGCAACTCATTTTGCTTCTGCGAATGGAAGTTTATCTTGCAAGTGTATGCAATCACAGAATTCATTTCCTAAATCATGAAACAAAATGATTTGGTACTTCACCTCTCAAGATTTTCTTTCTATTTCAAAACTTGACGAAATTGATGTGTATTTCAGAGGACATTAAAAAAAATAAATTGTAGAGTTTCAGAGTTCAAATGAGCTTGTCTCAGAGAAAACAACTTCAATCGAACGTGTGCAATTTTACACTTTGTAACAAGGTCTTGATCTTATTTACTTTTGTTAGATTGCATTAACAAGTTGAACCATTTTAACGAACCTGTTTGTTTGTAGATTACACAACAAAACCACTTTAGTTAAGCATACTCATTCTGTTAACCTTTTCAATGATCTCATGTGTTAAAGGGTAATATTATGGGATATTTCGATTGCTGTGTTAAATCCCATTGGACAGAACGAAAAGAAATATTCTTTCATGTAATCGAAATTATCTCCGCGACGCAGGATCAGATTTAAACGAAGTCTTCAGTTTTGAAAATACACTATAAGCTTCAATTTGATACGAAAACCAAATATATTTGACAATAATTTGAGAGAAAACAAACGTCACTTTTGGATTAATTTTTGACACCCTGTATATACCAGCAATTCTACCTCAACTAACGTATTTGAATTTCGAGACACTAAACTCGATTGATTTCTCTAAACTTTTGAACAGCAATGCACCGATTTGCTCGCTGAAAGTCGCAAATATTAAAACAGCCGCAACCTTCCCATCCACTTATGCTTTCTGAAGGATTTGTACACTACACTCAGTATTAAAGGTCCCACAACGATATTAAAGTTTGAAGAGAGAACCAAAAATGAATACCCACTGGTATTGGGGACGTCTACTGATGTGATTCTCAGGACAAATGCCATTAAACCTGCGATACAAAAGTTCGCGGTTTTCCAAGAAGTTCTCTGGGTAATGGTTCATATCAATAATGTAATGAATTTTACGAAATTTAAGGTGCTCACCATGTATTATGACAGCGATATCTATGCTAAAAGATGGTGTTCGTTGTTAATGTGTTTCTGAATGCAAATTGATACTGATAACAACATGTATTTCGGCCAGTGCGGTGCTAAATCAACGTTTTTTTCCCCCTTGAAGTGTAGTGCAGTTTATTCATAAAGGCAGCGTACATTTTGTATACCAAGCCAGTTAACTAAGCACAAATTAGGTGCATGTAATATTTGAATGTAAACGCAACCCTCAGAATGCCGTTCATTTCTGGACCAAAGCGCTGTTGCCCTGAGGAAGAACGTTAGCAATGAAGAATTGAGCCTCTTCGAGAACCGTTATCACCAAGCCAGATCGGTGAAAACAGATCGAAAACTAACAGGGAGTAGCTGTGGACTGACAGCGCGAACTACTGAAAGAATGTCGTGTCCTGGCTAAAAAAGTACAGGAATAAAGGCGGAATTCTTGATGGGAAGAGAATTCTTGTGTGGGGTTCATGTGTCTTTTCTTTTCGATCCAACACATTCACCTGTTGATTCAGAAAAACAGATTAAAAAAATCCTGTTAGGTCTATAGGTTAGTTTTTTTTTGGTGAAAAACAGGCTGGTACCTTCTTTGGGCAGTCTGCCTGTTTAGGTGTACAAATACATCCATCGAGGCTGAAGAGTTTATTTGAGGCACTCTCTTAGTTCAACCTAATGAGACAGTCAAAATCTTTCGTTTATAATAAATCAGTGTTTTTCTAAAGGGTCTCGCTTATTGTAACTGCCTTTTGAGTTGTCAGTCGCAGGTGGCACCTACACCAAAAGCTCCGTTTGGCCTACATTCCTTCCCACTGTGCCCGTTGCTCAGATCACGCATGATCCCACTGAACGTGTAGTCTGCAGCGGTGGCAGGCCGCACCCCGAATGCTGGTATGACGGATGGTGGGTAGGGGTTCCAGAGGGTCAGTCCCCGAGGGTAGGGCGGGTAGGCAAAGCGCATCTGCGGGATGTTGGAGGCCACTACCGTTGGCGGGGTCTTGTCCACGCTGGGCATCGGCATGGCGGTGGTCAGCGGGGAAAAGGCCGACTTCATCCCACCCGGGTTCATGTGGTGATTGTTCGGGAGGTAGGGTCTGTGGGTAATGTAGGCCCCGTGAGAGTCTGTCGTGACGGTAGCTGTCGGTGGGAAGTTAGCCTGTAACGCCGCCGTCACGGGCGTTCCGGTGACCGGTAAGGATGCCGGCATAGACACGGCGGATGACTCGTCTTTTTGGTTGTTAAGGAGCTGCTCGATGGCCTGCGTGATGTCGCCGTTGCACCCTTGCAGGACCAGTTGGAGCACACTGCGCTTCTGCGCGGGGAAAACCCGGCACAAGACATCGACCGGCGGGCGCTGGGGACCCTTCCGACCGTGGAAGCTAAGGAGCTGCGCTGGGGTCAGCTGGTCCGCAAAGTCGCCTCCGTTGTGCTCTCGGTACGCGTCCCTGTCGCCGTACTCCTCCCTTAGCATGCGGCCACTACCCTCGGAGCGCGGGCTGGACGGCACGTCCCCCCGCGGGCTGGGCGTGGGCGAGGTCAGCCTCATGGACGGGGACACCCGCTCTTCAACGTGTCTCTGGGACACTGTCTCGGTGTCTGTCCTGGGGTGTGGCTCGACCGTCAGGCTAGGGGAGGTGGGGTTGGGAGGACTCATGGCAGAGCCGCAACTCGCCGACGGACTGCGCGGAGCTCTAATAATCTCCAGTCTGGGCCTTTTAGATTCTGAAATAAGAAAGACAAGACAGAAGAAAACCACTCTTAAAAACTTTCAGACCAGCATATCAAAAGCTTCAATGCCATGCCTTAGGCACAAAGAAGGGAAACGACGAAAGAGTTCTCAGTTCAAGTATCGTCCTTGAAGGAATGATGGTGTTTCTATGGTAATAAGCCCGGTTGTGATTACGCATCAATCGGTGCCTGCCTTTCAGGCCAAACTCTCTTTTTCACGTCATCGATTTTGGACCAACAGCGCGATCGAAGCGAGCGCGCCGGCAAATCACAAGGTGGAAATTTCCCCCTACCGCCAGCGAACAGGTGAAATATCCCTGCCGGCCAACAAGACAACAAGATGTGTGCGACAAAATATTAATAACTGATGACCTTAACACACATGTGAACAAATCCATTAGGGCGGATTACACGCCCGTTAATACACAAACCAGCTAATAACAGCGCTCTGATAGCTTCCCATCCGGAAGTGTGGCTATGATATGAAAGGGGAAAAAATCACACACTTCAAAAAACGTCGGTGCCGCCATCACCCACCTCCATCAAACCAAGGGTGAAGAAAAAAAATTACCGATTTTTTTTCATCTTCCCTCGATTTTTTAATAATGGTCAAATAATTTTTGTTTTCTTGCGCGCGTGGATAGTGTGAATGCACATTAGGCCCATTACCGGGGAAGAAAAACATGTATGAAACACGTTGTTAAACCAATTTGCCACCATCGCCATCTTGTTTTTTTTCCGGAAGAATTCACTCTAACTTTTCGGTCTCTGAATTTCCACCCTCGGAGATTTTAATGAAACAGATCATCATCACTTGCTGAGGCACATCAAACACCGCCGCGGTGTCGGTAATCAGGGAGGCACAGAGTGAAAGTCACACGCAACGGTTCCCGTTCTCTTTCCCTTGGATGCGCAAGAGTTGTGGAGCCAATAAAATATCGTAAATCTCTCCTTTTTTTTCTTCGAGGGTCCCGACGTGCGCGCCATCGCAGGCCACGCGTAATACTATGTACAGCCATATCATTACGGACACGCCGCCTAGCCTCACCAGTCAGCTGAAAATTAGCGGAAATTATTGTCTAAAAAGAGCGCCGAGTAGAACTGGCCGAATGGAGACATTTACACCATAATTAGCAATTTATTAATTCTGTTGGCGATGAAGCAAGGAGAGGAAGAAACAAAACTGATGGAAGTGAGAAATAAAGAGAATGTTGGTCAAATTAAATTTGCCGCGAGCGAGTGAGGGTTTATCTGACTGACATCACAGACCGAGCCGCGCGCCGCGTTTGCGTCGCTGTTCTGCTCCTGCCGTTTTGTTCCGGCAATTCGGCGTATAACGAAAGTATACTCATTGCGAAATTATATAAACACTGGAAAAAAGTTGAGTTGATGCGATGGTACAATGGACATCTCAATTCGATAAAACCTTCAGATCAAAAGAAAGTCGCTTTTTGTTCACTTCAAGACAAAACTCAAGAATTTGATTATGGGGGATACCAGACAATAGAGGGAAATGATCGTGGCACTATAAAATATAGGGAATCATTTGCCACGCGGAAAAAAATTTTCCTGGTATTTTCTTCGATCTGGAAGAAATCTTTACATTCTGTAGGCAGCGTGACTTGCATGCAAAAAAAAAAAAAGAAATTTGGATACATTATTCTTCCAATGGAAACAATGAAAGACTAGGCAGATGTTGCCAATAACCTCATCCTGCACCAGTAAGAGGAGAGCTCAATTATTCTGGATTCGGCCCCGCATCGTCTGATATGGATCGTCTGAGACGGAGGCAGAATTATACTTGGCTATGGCCAGTGTAGGATGCGAGTAGCACCCCCGTCAAAAATAAAAATGATCTCACTGACCGTAATGCATTGCGCATAACGTAGAGCACAGAATAATGACAACATGACGAAGTGAGGCTGAGGCTGCATCCGAATCTTTTGTCTAGAGCTCGGTCTAGGTCTTCGCTCCATTGGAAATGCGTGGAGACGCGTAGACGATAGACCTAGCCGAAGCTCTGGAAGCCCGTTTCGGACATGGCCTAAGAGTCCGTGGATTGAAGAAAGTCACTGCGCAAGTTTCATGGGTGTCGGAATTTCGTACGGCATTGGCAATAGATCGACTTCAGCTTCACATTCGCCCTTGTGAATTATATCACCGTTTCCCAAAACCGAATCGGGCAATGCAGAATTAGAACTACGTTTCACAGACTGTGTTGTGCATGTAGTCATGTCTTTCCCTCAGCTATAGAGCTTTTCTCAGTACGTTTCTAGGCAATGTTTGGGGGTAACTGTTACCAGGCCTGTTAAGCACCGACATCTATTAACCAATGAAGGAACGAGAATCATTTCCAATGGGTAACAGTGACACATGCTTAGTCTGGTGTTGCCAGGACGCATTTATGTATCCCAAATGTATTTTTTCCCTTGAAACTGATTTTCTGTCGATTTTTCATTCTTTATTGGGCAAGGGCATAGTTCCCTACAATAAAGAAAAATGACTACCAACGACACATTCTAACTGTCCACTTCCTTTGAATCTCCTTGGCAGGTGTTTAGCGTGATATTTAGTCTGATTCAAATCGCTCGTGTTAGCGGGTGCAGTGCTCAAGGGAAGGCACGTTGTCTTTCTCCCCAAATCCCAACCAACAGCAGTTACATTTTTTGGCCACAACTGTTGACGTTGTGAGGAAAGGGTAGCGTGTCCAGTTTTCTTTTTTCTTTTTTTTTTTCAAGGTATTGAGCTGAGTCGCATTTCACGTCAATCCTATGAAGTCAGGCGCCGTGACCAACAAGGAAATGTATCAGCCGTGGCCACGCGCCAGTATACTTGCATGTTTTCGGCAATATCCCCGTCAACGCTCCTACTGTTGCCAAATCACGCCTGTACCTCTCCGAAAGGGGAAAAAGTAATCAGGATAATAATAACATTACTCTCCAGTGTTGTTCTGACCTAAAGACCACGCATATTTCCGCTGACTCCGTAATAAGAAAGGGCCATTATTGCGGCGGGTCCCCACTCGTTGGCCGATTAAGACCCATTTCACGGCACACCGAGCAAGCGATGGGGCCGGGGTCTTTTGGACAGGGGGGCTAATAACAGAAATCCCGGGCATCAAAGGGCCGCGCAGAGCCGGTACCTTCTGTCAACGCCGATGAAATACGCAGATAAGCAACAAGATCTTTAATTTTTTTTTCCCTGGGTGTTGAGCTTGGGACGTCTGGACCGGGATCATGCTCGCCAAGCGAGCCCTAGCCGATACGGCTGCTTCGGTTGTTGCCAGGAACAAGTTCAGGCGACCCTTCCCTCGGCTCTGTCCCCCCGTGTCAGACGGGGGGGGGGAGGTCGGCGTACCCGGAGGTGACTCCAACTGCTTCTTATCCTGGCACCATTTTCTCCCCCTCCTTCTTCTTCCCTTGCTTAATTTTTTACCCTTTCCTCTCGGGGCATTCTCTATTTTGATTTTAATCCGCATTAAATTGTTTTGGTCGAGTCTGTAGGGGCAACTTTGTTGATCGTTGCAAATTTCAGGGTTCAAACGCTGCACTTTTTTCCTGTCCAGTCTGGAACTGAATCGATGTGGGCCTTTTGAAGAATTTTGGTTGGTCGTTTTTCCCCGTTCTTAAATGTTTGGCTTTTCTCTTAAACTAGAGGTACATGATATATAGAGAGAAACGTTTCACGGCTACTAAAGGTTGTCATCTCAGGCAAAAGATTTTATTTTACTCAACAAACAACAAAAATTAAGTTCACTAATTTCTTTACAGGGTGACTTTAAAACAAACTTTTCCAGCAACAGTCGTCGACTTTTTTAAGCACCTTTTTTTTTCTTGTTGAAACGATCGGGAATGGAACCAGACCAAGTACGATCATCGACATTTAATAGGTGAGGAGTGACTAATCAGAGAATGAGGCTGTGGGACCAACTCGAAACTGTTACATGTTCATTTCGCTCATGGCATGAATGTGACTTCTTACTCCAGACTGCCGAACTGATTATACACTATGTTCCATTTAGAACAAACTGAAATGTTCAAGTGTTTTGATGGTGCCCATCAGAGCATCCGCTGCACGCGGGCTTCATAATGGGTTTCTACGGTTCATTTGCAGTCATAGAAACCTTAGATTAAAAACGTGATACAAGCGAACATCTAAAATACCTGTGTCTCATAGTTTAAGAATACAGCTTGAACTGAGAGGGGTGAAAAACTTTTGTTGATGTTTGATCCATTATGATAACTGTAAAAATCACCACTGCTGGAAGGGTCACTTAAACAAAGGTAAACCTTGAACTGTCGTGTGAAAGAAGTTAGCTACAAGTTTTCGGGAAATGCCGAAGCTTCCATTTTGTTAGTCTTGGGTTCAAACCCACACTACAATACAACTCAGTTGAATTCCATACATTTAGAACTGACCCCAGTCTTGTTATTGCTGTCGGTTTTGATTTTTCTCCCTAATATCTATCAGGTGAAACTTGTATTTGACAACAACCACTTTTTAGGCCTCCGTCCATCCGTTCACAAACACATGTTTGGCCGGCTTAACTCTGTTTACGGACCCTAAGAAAATATCTCTGGCATAATGACCGCGATTACCGCACTTGGACAAGTAGTGCCGTGGGGTTAGCGGGGCTGCGGTGTGCAACGGGCCGTGCTCGGGTAGTCTGTACACGGGGACCCACACGGATCAGTTCACAGACACGGAACGGGAGGCGTTTGTCCCCAATGAACGAGAGAGTCCGCAGCCAAACCTCCTTCTTGAAAATCCCTTCCGATTGGGAAGCCGATTTGGCCCGGACCGGGGCTGTTTTCCCACGCTAGCCAAATCCGCTCAAATCCGTCACTTCTGCGCCGGGTCTGAATGGGAGCCGAGTCGTATTAACGATTGTCCCGCCGGCCCGGAGCGCTGGCGAGGCGGGCTGCCAATGTTGTGCCTCGACCAGGAAAAAAAAAAGTACGCTTGACTTTGTGGTGTGCGACCAAGCTAATATGGGACGTGAACAATGCCGGTAAAAAATCAAAATATGAGATTAACCGATCTAAAGTGCAAACGACTTTTCGCCGAGTAACAAATACTTGATTCCTAACATGAGTAATTATGTTCCATGAGATGTGCCATGCGTCCATACATTATTCACGTTCTTTCTTCTTTATACCACGTGCTAGTTTTTATGAACAACGCAACAACCAGGGAAAAACAATGTAAACAATTTGAATTGTTTTAATAATAATTTTACCAAACAGTGAGTTTGATGACGAACTGGCCCCGTTTGACTAAAAGAAATTTAGAGAGGGCACCTTGGTATAAATGACGTCATTAATACGGCCAAAATTTGCACAGATCGACAGTTTCACTTAAGTTTGGGGAATACTTTTTAAAAAACGACCCACCATTTTATTCCGGGGCGACAGACATGCCACGTTGATAGAAAAAGCGCTTTGTCGTAATGCTCCCACGTATGAAATTAACGGTAACATTATGTAATACATTATCACCAACCTAGGTATCAAAAATTCTGAATTGGCAATAGCTGTGAGTTACTTTAATAAAAAACACGGTATTATGCTCTGTTCAACATGAAATTAATAGTTGAATTAGTAGCAATGCATTGGCAATTATTTTAACAATGTGGTTAGCAGCGGTTCAATGATTTATTTCATTACTAAATTGATAACTTGCCTTTCAGATTCCACAAAAAATACACTCGACCCGATTTTCGCATAAAAAAACGGTTAACAATTCGAGCACCTCCACCATATGGCGCCCGGACGTCAGCGGTTTATCTTTGATAATAAACCGAGGTGTTGGCCACACAACCCAATATTGATCTTGCCATCGAGATGGAGAAAGGGGGTGGGAAGAATTGAGAGCGAGATCCGCACAGTTTTGTCGGCTGGAGAGCCGGATCGAGCCGCGGCCGATCGCCTTACACGGCGGCTTGTTTAAAGAACAACAAACTCCACGCCCACGAAGAAGAGTCGCCGGCATAGTTAGGGGCAGATTTTACTGCATGGGATCGAGACAAAATGCGAGACTTCATTTGATATCTCGCCATGCGAGTAATGCAATATGAGAGCGGAAAGTGCCTTAAACGCGCACGATACTGTGCACGGGTTTTTGCGATTCCACTCTGACGATATACAGATGCGACTTGAAGTTGAAGGGCCGCTTGGTGGCAGCAAACAAACAGTGTTTTCCCCATAATTCATAGCGGTCATAGGGGACATGCCTACAGAGAACGAATCAAGTGGCTTTGCAAATAAATCTCTGTTCTGAAATGAAATACACATCTATTATATTTTTACTTATTTTCTATCAGATATATAGGAATAACATTCTGAACGGAGCTACACACTCACAAACTTTAACGTGGTACCGTTTTTGAAATTGAGATTTGGCCCAAATTATAAATTGCGTACTTTTTGGAGAGGAAAAAATCAGGTGAGTTTTGAATTAATTGTCCAGTGGAATGAACAGCCCCATTGCTTTCATTCGAATTCTTACCGTGTAAGAGAGTCATTAAAATCAGAAAAGGTTGAACACGTTCAGTCTACAGGTGAACAGTGATATCTGATTGAGGATGATTAACTATACATTAATGAATCTTTGTTTCATTGTCAGATCTCGATGTGCATGAGTCTAATGTCAATGTACAGTTTATAGTCTTAAAGTCGTCTGTGTAGTTCAGACGGCGTGACGTGTCACGCTCAGACCTAATTCGTTGCATGTGTAGGGCCCACTGGTTCGAACTTTATGTCCGCGGACGGCGGGCTGTTATTGGCAGCACCACCGACCGAGCACCAACCCAGGAGCGACCGGGGCGGGTCACACCTCCTCCCCGTCCCATGACAAGGCCTGACTGGCTAGCGACCCGCTAAAATCCCCGATATACAGTACCAGTCAGATCGGCAGGCGGCCCGGGGGAAATTCACAAGTATTGTTGTGTTATCCGTAACACACCTGCCCAGTCGTCCGTCACGGTATCCGCTGAGCTCATGCTGTCAAATCGAAGAAAGTCAACGGCTTCAAGTAAGTTAATGTTTACCGGCGCTTGATTTCTTGTCGACGTAAACGTGCCCAAACACCCTTTCAAGAGTAAATGATTTCAAGATGGGGTCAAATGTCACACCCTCGTGAAATTGCCTTTTGAACTGACTGACAGAGGTATAGAAACGGTAGGTTCTCGAGGTTTGCTCGTGCAGATTGTACTTGAAGGTCGAAAAGCGCAAAAGTTTCACAGCAAACACCTACTGAAGAATAACTCGAATTGAAAAAGTGACCCTGCATTATGCATTAGAGGCTAACTGGAAGATAATTGATGCTTTACCGAATTGATAAACAGCTTTCATTGTAGGGAAACCCAGTCAGTCCTAAGTAAGAAAGTAAGATATTCACATCCACGCATTTGTGTAACATGTATAAATAATTCCCTGATCATGACAAATGAGGCCCCCATCGCCAGGGCAAACTCGTCAAAAATGAAGGTAGGCAGTAAATTTCCCAAACTTTCATAACTCTAAGTGTACATTACAATATGAGAAAATTTTCCAGGTCGACAGTTGGAAGAGACAATTACGTTCATTTGAAACGTCTCTCACAGCACCACGAAGTAAACACAAATGTCTAAACCCCGTCCAAATTATATCAGTGACCAGAACGAGCGAAACTAAATCGACCCGAAGCAGACAGATGAGTTTTCAACACCTGCTTCCAAAGAGGTCGGACGTTAAGACTTTCAACAAAGTGGATCTGCTGACTGCTGCAACAGCCAACGGGGGAAAGAATGGTGAGACAGTTGTGTTTTTTTGGAAATCCAGATCAGATAATCAATGACAGTCGAATGTGCCGCATTATCCCATCGAACTGGAGCGCAACGGCAGAACTTTTGAAGGGCGCGGGTGCGTAGAATTAAAATATGGCCTCAGGCGACTGTGACAGCCGCTGCATGATAACAATTTTTGGCAAGCGATGGGAAGAATATCGTTTTTCCGGATGGATGCGTGAATGTTTGATTGTATAAGGCAGAGAAGAAAACATGAAGGGGGACGCGCACCAGACGCATCCTGGCCGCACAAGAGCACCCACAAACCAAAAATCAATGTAACCATAATTGTGTATTTTGCATTTTCGCGTTACCGTCTGCTGAAATGTATGCATATCGCGGCGTGATAAGGCACAACGGTTGATTGAGTCTGAACACATCATCAAAGGGGCAGAAGTCGCCTTTGACGCCCAGCGCCTAATCAATACAATCGTAATTGTGTACTTTGCCATCCTTCTTTGGATTGCCAACTTCGCGTATGGAGTGTTTTTTCGTAAGAGTTAATCGCAGCGAAGATAATACAAAACAGAATTCTAATTGCACTTTCACTATGACCTCTGCTAATTGAATTTCACGTGTGCTCCATAACACAGCGTACAAAGCAGCACTCGCACCTCCGGCTTTTTTTGGCCATTATCTACTTTTCAGGAAGCTGGATGGGCCTATATCGCCATTATTCACGCAATCTTCCCACTACAAAGAAATCGATTGAGATTTATTGAATTACATAGATGAATACACCAAATTAATGCAAGATGTGAAAACAGTCCTTGGGCCAAACATTAAAATATAACTTTACCAGCGAAAGCATCAAAATCAGAAATTAAATGGTAGACAGAAAGCACGGCAAACAACAAACAACGACCGCGACCAATATAGCAGCCGCAACGACAGCGACGACAACAACAACAACAACGACAGCGACAACAGCAGCCGAAACGTCTCGGCTTTGATCGCTAAGAACGTCCAGTGCCTCAGTGCCACATCTCCCATCGTTCCCACTGACGATGTTCACCGAACAAAGACAGTTCCCGGCCCAAGGAAAATTTATAATTCATAATTTTCCACCCCACAGATGAAGAGCCGGCAGCCAAACGTTATCTCTTTTGCTGTCCACGGAGTAATTACTTCATACAAGTCAAGCGGGGATATTAAACACAGTATAATTAATAATATACATCCGCCGGCCAGGCAAATCTCTTGGCGGCCCCTGGGTACAAGGGTACACCGCTCTAACAGTTTCCAGGGGGAAATTTTTTTTCTGTCTCTGAAGAGGGACAGGAGAGGTACGGTGGAAAAAAAATTATTTTGCCTCACAGCCATGCTCCCATCTGGTGTCATAAATCAAGAAATTGGTTGCAACACACGCAACTCGGTTATTAATCCGCACGCTCGAACCGAGACAAGAAGGGCAGCGTCGACGGCCGCGGAAGATTTCAGGGTTCAGTCCTTAAGGAGGACAGTGGGCCACTTTCTGGGTAGAGTCTGTTTTCGTTTGCCATTTCACACGAAGGCCTTAAGAGCTACAAGATGTCTGTGGTCTAATAAGCTTATAGCGATGATTGTGGCACTTTCGTACATAGGACGTGCTTGCATGTTTTTTTTTCGTAAGACGCAGAGCTACGACGGCTATAACTATTCCGACTACGGAAGATGATTATGCTTTTACGACGGACCAATGTTGACCGACCTGATTCCACAGCACATCGAAATTGTCTGCACTATTAAAGAGAATTTCAAAGAGACGATTTTTAATTTTGATTTTCTCACTCACATGCAATCTTGTCAGACCTCCTCTGTTTTATCAATCGGAACCTCAAACCCTATTCAGATTGGGAAATTTGAATTCCTATTTGGTGTTTTCGAAGGATAAATTTTTTGACTTATGTTTTCTTGCTATTAAGCTGTACACTATTTATAGATGCAAATTCCAAACTCAAATTATTGGGTACGATTATTTTTACAAAAGCAAATACGACATGCAATATAAGTTGCTATGAAAAATCAAATCCTTAGTCTTCACTGTAAGAAATGGAAATTTGAATTCTAGTTTGGTTACAAATTTATTACAATTATTTAACGTTTAGTGACCGCTTATCTAAATCTCTTCATGGCTGATCCTTTTTTTCCAAATTCTTGAACTATTGAAAATATTTTCCAAATTATTTTATTTTTTCCAATAACCTTTATTTTGTCATGATTCATTTTTAACTTTATAATGTACCGTTATGCTTGTTTCATGCTTCTGCTAATTAATAAAACACAGAAAGAGAAAAAAGATTATGTAGCCCACGTAGCCGTCATGCCGACCAAATCACGATTTTGTATGCTCTCAAATGTGCTATTAAAGCATTTTGGGTTTTTTAAACAAGGAATCATTGGAGCCACTAATAGTACTGTTAGTCTGTATTTCCTTGAAATTTGGACCAAGCGGGGCCCTGAAAGTGGCTCTGTTTGCAATGGAATATAATTTTCAAAATCAAAATGGCGATGGGCGTCAGGCCAGTTTATTTCTTTGGGTGTAAATTTCTCAACAAGTGAATGGTTAACTCACTAACGTTGAACACATATAAAAGATGAGGAAATAAGAAATAAATTAATGTATGTCTCAAGCTCCTGAAAGCATTGTGGATTTTTCCTGGAGTTTTTGAAGGTAAGGATTTCATTGTTTTCCGCACAGTGGTATACTTACTTGTCTGTAACATTTAAAGCTTTGTCCTGTCCGGTGTTGTCGTTGCAACAGTAGACCTCCAAAATGTGTCAGACACATTACCCGCACAGTCGCATTCAAAGCGACACAAACGCAGGGCTAGGCTGTGGTAGAAATAGGCTCGACCGACATTCGATATGGGCCTATAAATAGTGGACATGGCTGGTGACGGCACATCATCGGGCCTTGTTAACGCCTACGAAAAATCCCTTCCAAGGTGGACGCGCAATTACCCTGGATTTTGCTAAACACAGGTACGTGCACGTCAACGTGCGGTAGCAACGAACATGGCGGACCGCTCTCATTCAGCGAAGCATGCCCAGTCCCGTGGTGTTAGGGTGTTAGTGAGGTAAGGCCTATATGTAGTACGTGTGGCGCATATTTTGTCGATAGCTTGAGCCGTAACGAAGTTAACAGTGGAAAATAGCGGAGGCGTGTCTACTAGGAAGGAAGGGGAGGAAAAGGAGACCCCCCTGGCGAGATTTTCGTGTAATGTAGAGAGAATAAAAAACCAACTGAAAATTTTCAACCAGAGTTATTTGATACAGAAATTCAAACATTTTGGCTTCCCATTATTTTATGCGGTATATGGTTATGACATAAAAATGAAGCCTGTGATTCTACTAATTAATTGTGCATTGCAGAGAAATCAGAGGTCAAACCTACACAAAATGTTATCACTATGGACCAACTCGCCCTAGACATACTTTCACGTCTATAATGTTTATCCGACACCACAATCTCACCCTGTCTCCTTATGAATACATCTTTTCACCTGAGGAACTAAAAAACATGGGAAAGTGAACCTAGTCATTTGTACACCTCCTAATTGAAATGGTCTCGCAGCCCGGTTTTCAGAGAGAAAATGGAAACGGATTCTCCCTTGGGATTAAATACTTCGGATCTAACGCACTTAAGGATTACATAAGAAATATGCGCGATAGGAAAACGCATGTTGTCACCCTTACGAACTTACGAACAAACACAAATACAGACAGATCTTATTTTGGTCCGAACGCCACCTTTTTTACTCGGAGATTGCTTTCCGATGCAATCATTTTGCTTCTTGTCATCGGATTTTTGCGCGGGTGGTGCGAGAAACCTGTTTACGCTTGTCACGTGATAGAATTGTTGGGAAGGTGAGGGAATGGCCCGGTGAGCAATTTCCCCAGTCTGGTTTATTACCTTGGCTCTTCGTAACGCGGGTGATGCGGTGCCTAACATCGTTAAGCCCCCCATACAAGCCCACGTGTTGGCGCAACAGTAGGGAAAAGTACCCTCACCTCCCAGGGGCGCGCGTCCGGCCGGGGGGACGAATTGAAGTGGCGTTAGGCCGGCCGCATCGATTCGACACACACATTACACAGCCAAATCGAACTAGTGCTCCGAAGCCAGACAGTTGCAAAACATTTTGCATCATTTTCCCTCGGCCAACCGCGCACTCCTTGTTAGGTCCGCTGTACGCGTTTCAATAGTACCTTGCCCCCTGTGCCCCGATCAGCGGAGCTTATTAAAATACCGGTTAGCTAGACCAGAGTGCACACCAAGCGGACTTTTCTCCCCTCTTGACTGGAAAAAAGAAGGGGTTATGGTCGCTGAGACATTGGTAATTCCCCCTCCTACCTTTTTTTTTCCCTTCATTTTTTTTCAGACAGTCTCCTTGCCACATCGCTGTCAGCGAATCGAAAGCCGAAAATGAAACCGTAATGCTTTTCCGAGTTAACGCAGATTCCAGCCGCCATCAATTATATGCGCGGAATTGGAGGAGGACTTAACTGCCCCGTTGTGTGAAGCGTGCAGTGCGCGTCTAATTACAGTTGATGCGATGGAAAATGGAAAAGGCAAAATCAGGTATGTCTCGAGAAAGGCAGTGACGCAAAGTTTTGCCTACGTACGCCTTAAAACGCCCACAAGGTGCAATCTTATTTTGGAGCATAGTTTGTGCAACTTTCTACTCCTCTAAATGTACGAAAACTACCTAACATTTCATTTTTAATGTACCATATTTTGGTCACCCCCCCCCCAATCTTTAAACGCTTAAAATCCCCATGACAAATCCTGACGAATAATCCTGACAAATAAGGGCGGTACTTCTACCACGGAGACAGTGTTCAGTTATTTTCCGTTCAAATTTATTTATGGGTAATTCAAGAAATTAGGGGTCTATTTTTTCGTGGCCCTGTCACATCAGGATTTTGTAAGTTCGGAACACATTTTCTAATTTCCAAGAGTGATGAATTAATCAACTAATTACCTGCCAAACACACAGTAACAGTTTGAAATCAATTCCGGCGATATTTCCATGTCAAATAACAAAGGTCAGATGTAAAGGGACACAAAATTGTCGCACTTTTGGACCCCCAATTTCTGGAAAAAATTACCCTACATCTGTTCTTCCAACAGCACATTTAGCGCCAATTACAGGATGAAGTGATAATAAGAAGACAATGAGGAAAGGTTCAGTTTTAGAAGTTGGAGGAAAACCCAAAATGAACATTCCAGGGAAAACCTAGAGAGTCAGACACGGACTGACAACTCAATCCACATGCTGAACTAGGTGGCATTCGAACCCTGGGTCCCAGAGGTGGAAGGCGAGGGCAGAGCCTCTACACCAACCTGACACCCCTGGACCACAAAGTGGCTCATTCTAAATATCTGTTTTTGAAAACTTAGCTCTCTGCCATGGACTATAACAACAAAATCACCAAAGAAAAGTATATTAAAGACAGTAAATATCCAAAGATAATAAGCAGATTCATAAAAGCACCTTGAGTACGTAGTATATAGGACTAAATTAGGGTTAGTGGTTGTACATAGGTTCTGGGGATGTTAAACGCGCGGTTTTTTGTTTGTTGGTTGGTTTGCAATGAATATATGATGTATTAGAACAGAGGGAAATTAATCGACTTTTTACTTCTTTCTGAAGAAAAGTTAGCGACCAAATGATTTCGATTTCCGCGTATTTGAACACACATTTACACACAAAGAAATTAAACCACAGGGTTCTTCGGAGATCGCCAATTGCATAAGAAGAGTAGGGAGTACTCAGGCTCAGCAGAATGTAGCTGGACAATCATAGACGAATCGTAGAAGCGCGAGGCGACGCGACGCGTCTCGGGTGTCTCCAGAAAAGAGTGAGATAAAAACAAAAGGGAAAGTACGACCGGTGGGAAAGAAGTTACAAAGTGGAGCCATAAAGCAGGAGAAAGGAGCACCCATCGCAAGGGTGGCCCAGCAACTCCGGGTAAGAGTTTCAGCAAACTGGCTGTTACCTCCTATTAGAAGACGCGGCAGGCTGGCCGTGTCAGTTACACGAACATTGGATGGGTGATTAAGCCCTTGTTATTTCACCTGCAGCCGGCTTCAGTGCGTTTTCTGCTGCTTGCGTTTCCAGCTTTGCATGTCATGCAGAGGGTACCGCAGTACATGCATGCATAAGTGTGTGTGCGGGGAGGGGAGAACACTAGGCAACTGTAAAAAAAAAATACCATGGAAAAAAAGGCATTTGAACTCAGGTTTATATGGTATAAGGATGTGTGGAGGGGAAGAAAGAGACAAGGAGCTCGTCAATTGAACGCACCACCGTGCGCTGCCGGTCGAGGATCGATTTAGCCGCGGATCAAAAGTGCAGGGTGTCAGCCAGGGGGGTACGCCGGGGACCCCGCTCGCCTGGCTGCACAACTTTTGCGCGGGCGCGCCACCCCGGAAAACCTAATTGAGGGTTCGCACTTGCCACACAGACTTGAAAAGGGGCTGGTTTATTTAACACTTTCTTGTGTTTTCTTTGAGAAGATATCTTCTTTTTATATATATATATATTTCTGCTCTTTTTGTCGGAGCTGCCCTTTTCGGCTCAGATCGACAGAAGACCTTGTTATAGACTTATCCACGCGCACGTACAGAGCGGCTAAAAAGAATCGTCAGCATTCAGTGTTCACATGACTTGACCGTGGCTTTCGAGACTAGGGGTAGTGAGACGAGGACTAATTGCCACGCATTACTGTGTCTCGCTGCCCCGAAATTGCACTTTTTACTCCGCTTTCTATCCCGGGTATTGTTGGCCGATTGATGGGCCAAACAGCGCGGAAAGGCAACTCCAGCTTGAAGAGGGAAGGGAGTGGGGGGGGGGAAAGAGAAATCTGGTAAATAATTTCACAACAGGAGAATGGGAAGGTGTTTTTCACTGACGACACCCTTGGGAAATGGGCGTGCTTGTTTCACGTTATTACTCACTCGCAAACACTGTTCCGACACCAGATTATCCGCAAGATGGGTCTGTCTGTCCATCACTTTTTGTTAGAAAACAAAGCCTATTTGTCTGCCGTGTTTTTGTTTGTTGACTGGGTGCCCGTTTGTCCGTTTTGATCATGCTCCGTGAATTTGGCAATGTGCTTTTAAATGGTTGCAACTGGTTGTAAGAAAAAATATAGGTAATGTATGGGGCGGTCTTTGGAAGTCAGGGTTATCTTGATGCGCAGCAGTGGTCCGATAACCCAAGTTGTGACGTCCCATGTATATTTTAAAGCTGTTCTTGCGTGCAACCCGCCCGAATTACATGTATTCCGAACAAACCAGGCCAAAGTCGTCAGACTTCCGGCTTCTAGAACGGAAATCATTTTTTTTCATGTAGGCCTACAGATCTTCTCTGTATTCTAAATCTTTGAATAATTCACATGGTTTGATAGTATTGTTAATGTTGTTAAGTACACAGAACACGGTAAGAACATTGGTTGCAAAATGATGGGAAGTAATTCAAAGGCCTGGCAACAGGTCTACAACGCAATTTTCATGTCACTGCAGCAAGTAGGCACTTTAAAGCCATATCCTTTTTTTGTATTTGCACTGTTTACAGAGATTGTTTGTTTGTCTGTTTACAACGATTATGACCACGATTCCAGGAAAGAGTATTTTTGAAATGTATAGATGCAGTATGGGAAAATATCAAATTTCTTGAGAAACGAGGGTCCATTTTCTTTCCAGAGTGCTACACATGTAATGAATTTACCGTCGAAATACAGCAACAGGCCTTGCACAGGATATGGCAGGAGCAGTATGTAATAAGAGAGGTATATAATGCAGCTCAGGGGGCAGAAATCCCGATCCTTGGTTACATTAAACCCCAGCTGAGTAGCAGGATCTCTCGATCAGTTTACCGGGGAGTCGTCGAGGGAGAAGTGAAGGACTCTAGTCGACCCCACGTCGCCTGAGCACCCCGAGAGACACACCTTGTCACCAAATGTGTGTCCTCAGTTCCCCCAGGGACCCTGACAAGAACCACATTGCACTCAAAAGGATCCAGGTCTTTTTTTTATGTAAATTGGTTTCTCGCAACCTTGTTCAATAATCTTGGGATCATTAGCTGCGTGTGTATCACTTGCTTTGCACGCTGAGTTATTTTGGTGGCGTCATGGCTGTGCCGCTTGCATGTACATGGAGTTGCTCAATGTTATCTGCCAAATGATTACCATCTCGAAGGGACACCCCAAATCGATGCTTCAATCACACGTATTTCTAATTTGTTTACTTTTCTGTTATTTCAATTTTTTTTTCAATCGAAAATGCGAGGCAGCCATACCGTAGCCCTCTGCTCTTCTGCAAACAAGAGGGCAGTGCAAATTAAAAGTTACATCGAACTAAAAATTGCAGAATTTATTCAGAAATTGCCATGCCCGACACATGAGGAACAGACATCTATGCTGACCTGTAATAAACTCCTACAAATTCAAAACTACATTTTGAAAAATGACAAAGAATTCACAAATCAAAATTTGATCAATATCTCGAGGAAGTATTTGATTCCATTGTTTTTGAAATTCCCTCATGTATACTCTACCCCTTGCCAAACACACCGGATACAGCTCTGTTTACAAAGTGGCATCTTTCTGAAAAGAACACTGTCCACAATTCAGAAGTCCCTCGTCAATGTAAAACTAAAACCCGGAATGCACAGCAACTGTTTCTTCAGGATAGGACCCTACCGTCTCGCAAAACTCAATTTCAAAAGCAGCAGATTATTTTCAACGGGTTGAGACAGGCCAAGACTGCGATCGGTCCAACTGACTGACTAACTGCCTCACCGCGTGTTTGTCTTTCCACATGACGGCAATCCCTAAGTCCTCCACCATCGCGAGCATTAATCCCTTAATCTGCTGTTTTACAACTCTCCCCCTATTCTCGTCGCACCTGTGCCATCCCACCAAGCAATAAGCTGTTATTTCTAGCCCCCAAAAGAAAACACAACTCTCAAAACGCATACTTCCCCAGAAAAAATCATTAACCAGCTTAACAACAAAAGAAAAATAATGAAAAAATTTCCTGTTCCCAAATATTCTTTCTCCTTTTCCTTTTTGTTTAAGCAAACCCCCCCCCAAAAAAATGGTTGGCTGTATCTAAAAAAAAGGACCCAAATATAGAAAAATAAGAAAACAGTTTTAATTTGAAGTAGGAACGGCGACTGGAGGGTTGGGATCATAATACCTTGGAGCGGTTTCTCGTCCGCCTCGCTTCGCTTAATTGATCCGCTAAAAGTTGGTGTTTTTTGAGGGCGCGAGTTGCCGCACTCCACCATCACGCTCAACTTGGCAGCTTCAAAGTAATTAATAACAATTTCCCCTCGTGGTGGTAGATGCACAGGGGCGCGCTTATAATATCACGGATGCCAATTTCGCGGTCAAAAAAGAGAGTGCCAGCCAAGAAAAAAATGAAAATAATAATGATCATGATAAAAAAAATAACATTCTTGTATATGGAGGTTCAGGCGTACTTTTTGTAACCACTTAAGGTGCTGGAGGGCGTGTAGAGTTGTGAGCCGGTCAGACGGCGTACATGTATTATATATTATATATATGTGTGTACAGAAAGGGGGAAAGTACACCGCACCTGCGAAATCAAGAGTTTTTGCCCCTGGACGAATTTAGCACCTTTTTCACTCCGTTTTTCAAGAGTGTTATTTCCCCCAGACTAGGGCGCTTGGCGTGTGCGCTTGAGTGAGTCGGCAAATGTATGGGACTGGCCGGTTTTCTGAGGGCTGGGGAGGGGTACACGATTTAGCAATTTTTTTTCGCAGAATAAAGGGTCAACCAGAAAAAGCCGGCGTTGCAGACCACGATCAATGGTGATTGTGTTTAAAAGTACACTGTCGTGGGACCATGCGGCTTGTTCATGTGCATGTATTATGTGCACCAGTCCAAAGTTCGGTACAGCGGCGACATATCTTTTGTTTCCAGTTCATTGGAAACAAAAGAAAGCCAATAACATTGAGCGAGCACAGACCAACACACTTGGCTGCAGGCATATACGAACTATCACCAGCATGCATGTCTTCATAATCAAGGCTAAGCGTCGAGTAAGATCATTGGATCAACGGGCCCATTCTTTGGATATTCTTGGGCCAACTGAAGTTACTTGTTTCCAGTTTGAAAATGAAAATGTCTACTGATTCTTGTTAAAGGTCAATCTTTTGATTTTCAGAAAGCCGGGTTCATTGACGTACACCCTAAAAAGAGACCTTTCAAAGAACTAAGCAGGTCCGATGTAACAACAAAGAAATCAAGGAACAATAAAAACAAACATGCTGTAAACCTAAAAACTACAGTAATCCCAAGAGATTTCCCCACTCTTCACAAGGGAGTTTACGGCGTCTCCATGCAAAAGAGGGCAAGGAATTCCTTGGTTCCCGTTTCATACAGTACCAGTTTTCTTGTATATGGAATGGATGACTACCAAATGCAGATTTTACAGGCCAGAAGTGCTATAAAAGTAAACATCGTTCACTGTTGATGTATTTCACCTCCAGTTTCGAAGTACTGACCTTTTAACTAACTTCGGTACACGTCTGTGGATATTTTTATATTTTGATAAGTACAATTACCGCTACTATATCGTTCGGCGGTAGGAAGCTTTTACTAGCTGAGTAAACTAGAAAACGACGCCGACACAAAAGGGTAAAAAAGGAGCTGCCACGTTTTGCCTAATATAGGGTAATTTATTTTTGATCAAGTTAAAGGTAAAAATGAAAAAATCCACAACAATATTTAGAGATAAACCTAAAGCAGATTAAATCTGAATTTAAAGTTTAAAGTACAAACTTTTGGTTATGTTTCAAAAGTACAAAAATCTGTCTTTTTCAATGAATAAAACTTCAAGGCAACGGTGCTGGTTGGTCGGTAAATGCCAATAACTAAGCCCCAAAGACATTCTTCGCAGTCATTTGCTAGAACGTGCTCACCAAGAATTCCCAAGATCACAAAACAATCTTTAACTTGGACACACAAGTCAGTCGCACGAAGCAACAAGAGCCACCAGATACCAGAAGCTGCTAGCCAAAATTGTACATTCCACCGATCTGCCGTTTCCCGCCAAACCAGTCACGAAAAAACGGACGATGCCCCGTCGAGTTACAAGAGAAACGGCACGTTGGATAACAACGTTTATTCGCCGATCATCACCAACGCCCAACTTGCGAGGTAAAACAATTTCCGCAAATTGCGCGTGACGGGCGAGCGAAGAAGCGAGACGAGGCAGCGGCTGCAATAATGGGACATTGATGACCCAGGGCCACGGCAGCATCATCGCCTCGGGAGCCGGCGACAGTTGAAGCGATACCGTAAATTAATTGTTTTAGAGACACGGACGAGCCTGATTGAATTTGTTGCCATTTTCCCTGGTAACCCCTCCGCGCGGCAATATGCATATTAAAGATCGCGAGAGTCTGGGCGGACACGTCGCGAGTCGTCTGCTCAGGCTGTGTGAGCAGGCAAGCCTCACGCCTATGGCGTGTTACTACATGTCCATGAATGGTCCCACCGAGCCGGTCGATCTTCGCCAACTCTACCTTAGCTGCACACAGCGTAGTGAGAAGCAAGAGTCCCTCCAGCGATTTCACTACACCTCATAAGTGCTCTGGTTACACCTTCTTACCTCTGTCTCCGCTATCATCCCTCGTCCTTCCCTTCTTTCATGACTCGATCAGAACATCAGTTTGCCGCAGGCCTCTCTCGCACCCAGTGCCCGTTTTGGACGGCGAGCTAACGAGCCGGAATAGCACTTCTGTTGAGAAAACGTCTGGGCCTACTGGGCACTCACAGACTGTCGTAGTGTCGTGGCACGCGCAATAACCCGGCCACAAACCGAATCAACCTTCGTGGCTTGTGGGAGGTGCTCAACCTTCTATCTTGCTATAAATTATCCCGTTCCTCGCTCGCCCCCTCTTTTTTTTCTTTAAATACTTTTCACTAGCTTCTCAGGGTGAGGCACAGTGTGATTTTCTAGATTGTTTTACCGAGTAAGTGTTTGTTTCTGGTGAAATTTCGCGCGGTCGGCGAAAGAGCGCCGGAAGTGCGCGAGGCTAGCGCGAAGGAAAACGAGTACACTCGGCCGCGGAGGGCGCCGCGCGAGCGCCGGCGAGCGAGGCGCAGGCGGGTTAGCAAACACGACTCGTCCCGTCGGACATTGTCTGGCCAAACAGCGCCGTCTCCGGTTCGCCTTGCTCACGGGCCTGTTGATATTTCCATCGTCAGACTTGTTTTTAATTGTTACATGATAACAGTTTAACAAGGCGGCGGCAATGTAAGCACTTTTAGGGACGATACCTGCGACGGGCATTGTATTGGATCGGGATATTGTTACAGAGGGTTATTGTGTATACGGCAGCGGCATCGAATCGCGAGGCGGGTCACTAAACGATTGAGTGGAATGTTTCTTGATGCGAGTGCCAAAAAAAATGTGACATGAGACTGAAAAAAACCTCAGACTCAAGCACTGGAAAAGGCAACAAATTTTGGCACGGCGTGGAAGACAACTTGATAACTTCAGTATTTTACCTGTCATGCGAGTACCGTTCCTGACGCCGAAATTTGGCTTGAATTTTTTCTGCAAACTTTAGCCTTTGCTTAGTTTAAGAAATGAGTTACGGGTGGTCTAAGATATTTTGAGCAAGGAAAGGTTTTGATTTTAAACAGTAGTTTAAGGAATGAGTAAAGTACATTACGAACATATCCATACATCCTGATAAATCAAACACAATATTGTTGTTGCTTGGTTAACTTGTAGACATGAAACTTTACGCATCCAGTCCAAAATGCATCATTGTTCAACTCTAAACATACTTAGTTTAGAAAAGTGTTTAATGTTGAAAACAATTTTTGCTGTGTCGGACTGTGTTGGAGAAAACGTGGAAACACATTAGTCGTATACCTTTAGGCCTATATGATTTAATTTGCAGACAGAGGTTTGTGACGTCTGTACGAAATAAAGTGAAGAAAGGTGGTACCATTCGCGAATTGGTATTAACAATCATGACCCCGTGACCCAGAATAGCACTATATAAATGCCATAAATGCAGTTACTCGATGTAAAAAGGATCAAAAGAAAAACACGTTTCGACAATAAGCCCAACATCTCAAACTGGACCAAATAAATGCCACAAAAGGGAATGATGCCCATCATATCCGTTACAAGGAGATTGTTATCCCAACAAACCGATCATCTGATCATGATACTTTGTCAGGCCAGGGGAGAGGAAAGAAAGAAAAAACCGCACAAAGGGAACCTAATTTACTGGACCGCACGAGAGGAGTTTTGTTGCGGGGGCCAGACGGGGAGGGCCACAACGGGCCCGATGTAATCCCATGACGGCGCACAATCGCCGGTGATTATCACCGAGGGATGATCCTCGGTTTGTTACCCTGGCGAGGACGTTGCCTCCACCGCACGGTATTTTAGCCTCTGTTCCAGACCCTATAGTTCCGGAGAGGAAAAAAGAAGAATACCTTTGTTTTGTGCAGTAGAATCCAGGTGTTAGCTCGCCCAACAAAGGGAGCCGTATGTGGCTTGAGAAAACAACTGTGATTTGCGACTGTAATTCTTGTTATTGACGGAACACCGACACAATCTAATCTCGATTATTAGCGAGGAGGATTTTGGTCTCTTGGGTGCAATAAGGCAGCGGATCAGGCCGGCTCATTAATTACTTTTTTCGCCCCGTCTACGGGGAATGAATGGACGGGGCAATCTTCACGGGCCAATGGGCAGTACTGTAGCAACTTCGGGAAGGAAAAGCACCTTTACTCCCCACCCGAATGATCGCTGCGGACCCCCTCTGTATCGGACAGGTCACCGTGTGTCGGTTCGGCAAGATATGAAGGAAACGAGATTGCTGAGGCGATTGTGTGGTAAACATCCCAATAAGAATGATGAAACTACGACCCTATCGACGTCTCACTCATCCCTACAATATATAGCAAATGCCAACTTATTCAAGATTAACATCTCATTATTTTTGATATGATTTGATCACGTTGGCAAACCCCTTGATTACACAGTATAGGAAATCGACCCTAAACGCATACAGCCGAAGAAACCCGAGATAGACTCAAGTCCAAGGTTGATCGAGGTAAGAAACAGGAACCCAAGACTGTTGGCTTACATGAATGGGCATCCCCACTATTCTCCCACCAAGCGTATACCCCGCTGACCTCAAACGTTTGTTATAAGAAAACTTCCATTATTTTCATGATTGGCAACTGCTCTGTTGCGAACTACATGCTGTCTTTCTAGTTATTCCCAAGCCCCTTTAAGTTGGTTCCTAATGGGTATTTTTCGGCTTCCGCTTCGGTTTTCCTTTACAATGAAACAGCAGAGATATTTTATCTACAGTTCCAGCCTCAATATTTTGTCGATCCAAAAAACTAACAAACAAAGCAAATTAACTCCATCGCTCTTTCTTTTAGGCACAAGAAAGTGATCTTGCAGCAGGAATCCGGTACGAGTTTTATCTATGCAGTTTTGTTTAAAAACTGACGGGGTAATGACAGATGTCGCCACGCACAGCTCAGTTCTTGACGCGAAGGGAAAAACTCACGCGCCGATAACGTCCCACCAGCGTTGCAAACAAATCTAATTAACAATCAAATTTAGAATCTCCTCCGTTTTCATTTACATTTGAGCTTCGTAATTCGATGCTTTTAATGAAGTACCGACAGTATTTCAAATCAAAACACGTTCTTTTTGAAAGATTTATGATTATTGAATTGTCAACTTATTACGTAAAGGTGTTTCTATGATGAAAGCCATGGCTACTCCTCAGTAAAATACAGCTATACTTTTGCTTAAAAAACTACTCTTCACCAGTATGATTACTCCAAACAACAACATAGTTACGGAGACTCTGCATCTTAGTCCGTCCTGGTTGGGTTCAAACAATGGAGACGAGAGGTGTACTGACATGTAGAAGACAAGGGGGAAATTTTGCCACCATCGTGACGATCCCGATTGGACAAAAGTAAAACAAACTTCAATATGTTTGCCTGCAGCTTTCCCTTGGCGGAAACTGCAAGTCGAAGCAAATAGCTGTGAGGTTGCAAAGAGCCCAACATTCACCTATCCAGGCTGAAATTTCAGTGGGAGGCCAGAACAACCCGAAGACCCCGGAGTTCCCGGCAGCCTGGACGAGCGGAGTTTGTAGACCATGTACACCTGCTGAAAACTTCCGATTCCAATTTCGGGACAAGAGAGAATCGCTTTCCTGATCAAGTTGTCAACTGCCCTGCGTGCGACAGCGTCGCAAGGAGGGGTCGAGCTTTGAAGTTGTGTGCTATTCACCAGTGCCACATAAAAAATGAAATAATTTATAAACACAGTAAACATGACTTGTGTCCACAAGTTGTATATGGTATGCTCAGGTCACACGCCAGTCTCAAAACAATACAGTACACACTTGAAAACAAAAACTCCGTGATCTCCGATCTCAAAAGATCTCCGTGTATTAAACTTAAATATGGGGAAGGAAAAGAGAGAGTGTAAAAAATGTTTCAAATTCAATCGCTTTTGATTATGTACTCCATTCATTTCTATTTTTCATGCTACTGATGAATCAATGATTTCTAAACGTGACAAGCGCTGTTGCTTGAAGGAAATGGAAGATAGAAAGACTTTTGTCAGCGCATCAACGGTGGCTCTACTCTGCTGTAACCATTTTTGATCTTCTAAATGCTTTGAAAAAGATTACTGACCATCGATCGTAAGTATTACTGACCATCGTAAGTATTATCTATTACCGGCAACTATTGTTGCTTTATTTTCAGAAGAGCAACAAGGGGAAGCGGTTCACAATTGTTGCACTGAATATGTATAAGTCGACAAATAAAATTCAAAATGCAAAAAAAAACAAAAAACAAAATCCACCTCATCGTTCACGAAAGTTCTCAGCTTCGTCTTTTACTGCTGTCAGAAATACCTTATCCTCTTGTAATTTTTATTCCCGTGTTTCCACGACACAGTTTGATGGAACTATAATTGCCCTTATCGCCATTTTGAGGAAAACAGATACCGGTATCAGGCAAACCGTCTTCTGAACCACCCCCCTCGCGCCTTGCCCTGCAATAACCTTATGAAGTCGTTCATTTTCGGATACTGACATTTTTGCCGGGGTCATGGGTGGGGTGTGAATACGCGACTGAATTGGGTAATGTACAGAAAATTAAGGCTTGTAATGAGCGTCGAAAGTGGAATTGAAATATTTCGGTGATACGAAATGATGGTGATATTGGGGAAACTTAATGCGTGTGTTGTCTAATTTCTCATCTTGATATGAAGTTCAAGCTCGTCAAACTGGTATCGTCGCAGGGGAAAAGTACTGGCCTCGACCCTGAAACATCGAGATGGTCATAGCAGGTCATGGAAACAACTCCACACAAAAGAACTAAGAGGTGTTCTCTCTTTTTTTTTTGAAAAATATCCGTGTGCATTTCCCCCTTTGAAATAATACAAGCTACTTTTTCTTGTTTGAAGCTTTGGTCTGATTATGGCGGAAGAAAAAAAACACAAAGACCGCTAAAAAAAAAAAAGGTGTGAAAATTTGGACCCGACGGAAACGTCGATATTATTATAGTTGTACATCAACCAGGATTGGGAGTTACACCGATTGGTTGCATACTGTAGCTCGTAAAAATAAATGAACAGACTTTGCAAATTTCGTGAAAAATCTCTCACTGATGTTCTGAGGTGGTCCACAAGATCACGAGGCACTCACTGTTGACGGGATAGGGCCTAGAGGAAGAGCGTTTATCTGGAAACTGGGGGACTGTCACTGAACTTTGCTGCTTAACGTGATGTGAAATATCAACAGTCTAAACTATCAGACAAAAAGGGACATTTCACTTAAATTAAAACTGCTGTGATTTCAAATTGATGGTCGATCATGATATTACAGTCCAACTTTCCTTTTTCCAAATCCATATGCAGGATATAACATTAATCTGTTACAGCCGCCATTCACAAAGCCACGAGAATAGCCGATGACCTCTGCTGGAAACTCCTCGGAAACCTCCTCGTTATAGTCGGCGCAGAATGTTGAAGAGGGATGCCATACCCAAACACACGTGAAAAGTCACCATCAACGTCATACCCCTTGCCTCGGAAGCCCACCAAAAACCAACACAGGGAGGCGACACAATTCTCCAGTGGTCACGCTAAACTGGAAACTTTCTATAGACATTAAACCCAAGCCGTCCCACAATGCAATGAGCCAACCACCGCCACATGTAATTTTCGTAAGGTGATGACTTACAGTCAACATAACCACTCTAGGAATCGGTAGCGAGCTCACATTTTGCCAAAAAGTCAGCTGAAACGTCGACTGCTTATAATTTAGGGCGCTTTTTTGAATTAATAAACAATTGGGGTGATTTTTTAAAAATCATCTGTCCCTTAGAATATCATTGCTTAACATTGTTTTTAACCTAAACTGTTTCTCACGGTTGTCGATGACACAACATAATAATGCAGAAAGGAAACTCCCACTGATGTGGTAGATTTGCGATTCCATATTCTCCTCGAGTTAAAAAAAAATTCCCGCAGTAATGATGCATTCGATTGAACACGTCCCCTTGTTATGTTGCTATACACTGTGCGTGCAAACACAAGAGAACCCAACAATTTGAACGGATTTTATCCCTACACCACTACAAAACAGAATCAAGAAGAATTCCACGGCAGTCACAACAATTTAATCCCCTCTCTTTGAACTAACCTTTGGCGATTAATAATGTTTTCGAGGTATCAGCGTTTGGACAAGAAGTTCGACACTCACGGTCGCTTTCATCATCGATACGGAGAAGCGCTTAATCCAACAATGCGCGTGTGCAATCAATAATCTCAATACGTCTATTGCTGTATCATTCTTAACCATCTGATTGAAATTAGGAGCCCATCTGAGCAGGGGGATCTGCCTGTAAGACAGTTCTTCCTGTAGAGTAGATAATTTATACTGAGATCTATTCATGGAACGATTTCTTCAAAATGAGGGGGAATTGATGTTCGATATTGAACGCTTTCATGGTGTTTATAAGGGAAATGGAAATAAAATGTGATGATTTCTTGCCACACATTTCCTTTGTGAAGTTCTTCGAAGATCCAGCTTTCGAGACTCTACACGACTTTCTTATTACGACAGGACAAAACTTGAAAACAATTAAGTTCTCGTTATCAAAGCTCATGTTACCGGGAGGTTATTTGGGGGGACAAGTGATGACGTCAAGTTGTCTCTGGTGGCAGTGTCGTTGAGGGTCGACGCGCCAGTTTGCCAGACACCAAATGTGTGATCGAGTTGCTCGGCAGTATGGCTTATCGTTATTTTCTAATCCTTGCTCTTCAGACGAACTGAACGGAAATACGAGATACCAATGGTGAGATGGAGTCGTGCACTGGAGTCCTTAAGACAAGCTTGTGACTCGAAACCAGTAGTCGACGTGAAGACAGTTTGACACGCGCGTATTAAATCGACGCATGCAGTATAAGTGTAATTCGACGATGTATCATTTTGTATAGAAAAAAAATGTGCACGGATAATGTTTCCAAATATTCCGCATAATGGATTTACACTGGTATATTTGACGAGGAAAGCGTATTTGGGCAAATTTCTATGGACCGTAAGCCCAATACGGGCGAGTATTACAGATGAAACATGTCCGAAACACCCCGGAGGTTACTTGGGTTTAAAAGTACTGAACTGCGACTGCACATGCAGAGAAAACGGTCACCAGAACTCAGCACCCATTAATGGTACAGCGTTGACCGCAAACCTATACCGTTTGACCTTGGCGGTGACCGATATCGATTTTTATAAGCGTGTTACAATTTATAGTTTGGACTTTGTCGTGGCTGGGCTCTAGATCGCTTTGCGGTGGTGTGCACTAGAGGTCGTTATGGTCTGACATTGCACTCGATACTTTTTCATTATGAAACCGAAACTGAATTAATTCAATATAAGTGTGTTTTATATGATTAACGGATCCTTCATTTTGAAATATACCAGATACAATACACGTTAGATTAAACAATTGGATACCGGTAATTCTTTGTTGAAGGGAGCAAGTTAGAATAGGGTCTCACCTGGGCTGGTACTTCCGTGGTACTGATCGTAGGGCTTGTGCGTCTGGACAGCCACCCCGTTCATGGCGTAGATGGCCCCGTCGCTCGTCTCGTAGTACAGCCCCAGCTCCTTGGCCTCGTTCTCTTCCTGGGCCTGCTGTCTCCGCAGAGCCACCTGGGCGGCCATGACTCGCTGGCGCTCGGCGATCAGCGTGCATTTGGCGCACACGCAGTCCCTCCACCGGCAGTAACGCTTGTGGCCCTTGAGCGCCGACACCACGCCATGGTTACGGCACCGGGCGCACTTGGGCGTCCGCGGGTAGGGCTTCTCGGCGCGGAGCAGTAGCGTGGGGGGCGGATGGTGGTGGTGCAGACTGGTCGGAGGATGGTGCGCGGAGGCCGGCAAGTCCGAGTTCTGCTGCGGTTCGATGGATCCTCCAGACAGATTCATGGCACACACGCACGCTCTCCGAGCCAACACAAAAACGGAATCACACTATCGATGAAAGCAAAGCTTCTCACTTATAACTTCCGCTGGTCATTAAAAGAAATAAAAGAAATGCTACGAAGTACCACGGTCAGTCCAGGAGTATAGCGTGTGCCTCAACCGCGGGCACGACCTAGAGTCTTACCGAACCCGGTGCGTGAGTGATGTGTGTCATTGCTCGGCCTCAGCATTACTGTGTTGGCAGTCACAGGTCGTTTCGTCCACGCGATACAGTACTCAATGCTAGCCGGGCCTGCCACGCCAGCGTCTCACCACTGTACTACACCGAGGGGATATCAACCGCGCGACCCGGCGGTGTTGAGTGACAGCCCACCGCTCCGCTCGATCCGCCCTCCTTTGACTGCGTGCGGTTTATTTGTTTTGTCCAGTTGAGACTATACCTTCAACGATACAAGTAACGGTGACACCTGATTGGCCGCGGACCGCGCCTCCGGGCCCTGGTTCTGCGTGACGTCACCTCTCTTTTTTCAATAAACACTTCGATAAAAAAAATACCTGTTTTTAGGTAGGTTCACATTATCAACCTGAGGGCGAAGCTCGCAATTAAAAGCTCATTTCTGAAGGAACGAGTGGTATGTACCAACAACTCGATACAATTTACCAGAAATTTCAGAAATGACGAGGGATAGGCAAGAACAGATAAAAATGCAGATAATGGAAGACAGAGCAAGGTGCATGACTTTCTACCGAACACCTGTCAATAATCAGACCAAGGCAAGCACATTTCATGCAAATAACTTCGCTGAACGAATGAAATTAGCGAGTGGCTTTGTACAATGTGACAAAAGGAATCATCCACACTAGGCCTATGCAGATATTTGACTCAAAGAGAGGGACGCCAAACGATAAAGACATTTGCGTAAATTTTGATAACAATAACTTTCAAAGGGTTGAAAAGTGGCGACACCTGATCGAAGAGATAGTAGCTACACCATTAATCCCACGATAAAGCCTTCTGCAGACCTTTAGTCAAGAAGAACATTGATACAGGGGAAAAATACAAGAAGGCAACAATGAAGAAACAATAAGCAACGTTCGATCAGCCTGACAGACAGGCAGACAGACAGACCATGAAGGAAACACCAACAGATCGGATGGTTTTTCTGGCCTCGTGTGATCTGGCTTTAACCATGTCGGAGAGTGATAAGTGCGTGAGGGACTGGAGGAGTCCCAACGTAATACGTGCTGCGCATCTACCGGGCGTAAGTTTTTGAGACTTTTGGAGCCCAAAAGGGCGCACTGCACAATGTAGCGTGTCTAAAGGCTTTGTACGCGCTACGTGACGTTGTAAGGGCAGATCTAGAGCAAGGGCGAATCCGGGAGGCCCAACGGGGACCATACCCAAAATGGAGCTAAAAATATTTTTCGTGGGGGTGGGGATAATGAGAGATAGGCGACGTTTGGTCTGTTTCATACCTCGTCTTTCAAAACGCACGTAATAAAAGTTCCACATGTAACTGGCTCGCACCTCAGTAAGGCTTTAAAGGTCACGCTAAAAAACCCAAATAATAGCCCGAACAACAAGCCCCCCCCAAAAAAATTGGTTTCCAGATTTCCCCTTGTACAATGTAAAAACTCAGCCTCATACAAGTTCATCTCTTCAAATTATTCCTCTAAGTGAAAATGCGGGCCCTTTTCTTCTACTTTTTTTTTACTATTTCAAATTAATGCAATGTCTGTCAACGTAAGGGGGTTACTTCTCTATTCTGCTGAAAGCAGACGAGGTCCACGCTTTTCTGCTTGGCTCAAACAGTTCCATAGTTGCTACCATGCTATCTTGGTTTCCCGCGAGCTGATCTATCTATCTGCGAGCATACCTGTGCCGCGTTGTATTGTAACATGTTGTGCTGTACTGCCCATGCACTTACTGATTCCAGATCGAAAGGTGATGTTTGCGAGAAGGCTCGTCACTTCCGGGCCACCGTAAGCTGGATCATTCTCAACGACTGTTCCCAAGATGCCAAAGTTGAGGAAATTTCTGTAGTAGTTCTTCCGGTAAACATGGGCCGGTCCTTGATTGCAAGGGCGATTCTGAGCGGCACCATGCGTTGATGGTTGCCTTACACCGAGGACTCTTTCTTCAAACTACCGCCCACCCCGGAGTCATTCACGCCCCGCGACACTCTCGAGTAGGAATTGTTTCATTCTCTGTTGGTTCCCTCCAAATGGGAGTCTCTCGCCAATTAGATAGATACCTCTCACAAACACCTGGGCCATTGAAGGCGCCCCCTGTCAGAATTGATGGCTCTCCGCTTTTGTGAGGGCGAACTTTGTTGAATGTATCAAAAAGGAAACTTACCCCTTGGATAGTGTTGTTTTCATCGAATGCCTCAAAACACCGCCAGGACGACGGAGAGACACTCTCCACCCGAGCAGAAGCGAGCCGTGAAAAGGTAGTTGACTTTTTTCGGAGCGGTCTTTCTTTTTGCCGAACGTTCTCCAACTAAGGAGTAAATTGCGACATCGCATGCCAGACCTTGCCATGTGAAAATACCAAAAGATTAAAAAAAAAATTGTCATGATCTAATGGATCATGCTTAAAGTCCGAAAGTTGAGCAGTCCACCGAACGAGACAAAATTATGGAGCTCACTTAGGGTTTCGACAGTACAGAGTTTGGGTATACAGCAATACATGGTTATCGTGAAAAAAAAGAAGATTTTTTTACATTTTCAGTAAGAAAAGCACCTAAGCTATCTAATCAGCATCAATCAGCATAATCGAACCTGCAGTCACCCAATGAAAATTATCAACGCTTCCTGTGAATATTTTCTATCATGGGTGAAATTGGAGGGCCCTAAAATGCTAGCACTCTAAAAATCATTCTCGGTTCAGATTGACCAAGCATCTGTTACAAGGTTTTCAAGATCAAAAATTCCCTTTTCTGGGTCCATTGACCCATAACAAGTCATTCTGACATGGAAAAGTGTCGCTATTGTCCCGAAATAGCTAATTCAGAATCACATCCTGAGTCAACCTGACCTGAGAGTTTCCACAATGCACAATCAGTACGGTTAGCCATTATCGTTTCAGTTTTAGACAGCTCTCTTTGGGTACCGTAAGTAGCAACATCTCCCCCTTCTTCCTAAACATACAAAGAAAATCCCGTTTTTCTCAGGAAAGAAACGCTAAAAAACATAATATGTTATCTTCTACGGCTGTAACCGCTAAGCATGACTTTCTTCCCCTGATAGCTTTGAGTTAAACAGCGGTTGTCACTTAGAAAAAAAATCTCCTTCCTTCTGTCAATCTCCAGATTTTCCCCTCCAACGGGGTGTCTGTTTTTTGTCTGAGAGCAGCGGCTTTTGGGCTTCATTCCGTCAACAGGTTTTGTCTGAAGGTGTCAACCAGTAGTTGGTCGTTTTCTTTCAGGATTGGAGTGCCGGGTCGCTGGACCGTGGAGGCCCCAGAATGTGCCAGTGGGCGGGTAAACGAGCACATTGGTGGGGCAACAAACACCCAATCATCGGCTCTGCTTCTTAAGAGCCGCCGACGTACCCGTTTGCTCTATCGGTCTTTGTCTGGTTGTCTTTTTGTCGAGACAAATGTTGTTTGTTATGGACACGAGCTTCGCCACACCCAGACCTTTTCCAGTTGTACATTCCATAACCCTTTTTCGGATGGGAACGGATTTATGGGGAACTCTGAAGCGGGAAAGTATTATGCGGCACAGAGGTCCGGAAAAATTTTGGAGGACATTTTCAATCCGTTTGGAGGAATCTTCCGCAGACACTGCCGTTTTTTTTCCGGGGCGCTCACTGACATTGACGTGAAATAGAAACCAGCTCAATTCTTTTAAAAATTCAATGGAAATATATCTTGCCGTGTTATCAGATTAGTTGAATGCTCACCTTCTTTTTAATTACGTTGCAAGGCGGGTTGGTGCTGGGGGGGGGAATTGTTCCATGCACTCAGAATTATAAGAAGGCAAACACGATCCGTTTAATGGTCAACGCTAGTTAGTTCCGCACCCCTTTAAACTAGACCCCCGTTTTCGCCACAGGCTGAGGACAAAACTCTTCAGGCGACCATTGTCTGACATGTCGGATGTAACGATCAGTTTGCAATCCCGTATTTAAGAAACACACGTCTGACTCTTCCAAGTATTTAACGAGAAACACATCTCGATGTGCAAGGAGATCTATTTTCAGTCCATAGATCCAACCGGTGCGACATTTTCAATCAGCGGGGAAATTTCTCTTCTCCGGGATGTGATTTGGCGCGGCTGCGCGGCCGGGCGGACAATCAAATCGCGGGCCACTCCATTTGACTGAAATTTCACTTTGCTGGTGTGGGAGAGAATCGGGGAAAGGTGGGAGGTAAGAAAATGCATTTTTGATCGAAAAGGGGCAACCTGCTAAAAAGGCCGCTGATGTAATTGTCGCGGCCTTAATTCGTTTTTTCAGTGTCGCAAACGCAAAGACTCAAACCCTACTTTCATCGAAGTGCTCGTTAGCCACCTCAACTCACGCGTGCATAATTCTCACTTGAGTTAAAGAAACCAGGCGAAGCAGGTTGGTGGACTATAGGAATAAGAAATAACATCCAGGCTACATACATGAGGCAAGTTGGAACAGTTTTATAAAATCCCGCATAGCGGTAATTAAACATGACAGAATTGTCAGCATTCCAGTAACCTTATTTCTGTTGTCAGGACGGTTAATACGGAAAATGAGGTCCACTGAAGGTTAACTCTTGGAAAAAGGAAATTCGATAATGTTTTCGAACATGCTACAGCAAACTGTGCAGGGGCCATTGGAAATCTTTCTTAAGATCAATTATTATTATCTTGGTTTCGTGCGTGGTTGTCACAGTTTACACATTCATTGACCGATTCGGCCTGTTCTTATTTCTCTGTATGTTCATGATCAAATACACCTAGGTGTAAATGAACACCCTTCCTGCAGTAGCGTAATTAACTAGGGATAAATGTCGGGGAGGGTGGGGTGCACTCATTCTTTTTTTCAAGGAGATAACACAAGAAAATAGGCTGCAGCTGCATAGCTATATAAACTGTAGGGAAATTATCTACAGATTTCCAAGGGGGGTAGGGCATCCGCCAGTTACACCACTGCCTTCCTGCAATGGACATTTTTCTCCTTAAACAAACGAGAATTGAGTTTGTTATGTTCTTCTGCTGCTATACTTCTTTGGCTAACGTTGATGCTGCGGTCGTTGCTGCTGTAGCTGACTATACTGCTGTTGTTGATAGTGAGAGTGTTGTTGCTGGTGCTTATGCTGCTGTTGATGTTGCCGTTTTTTGCTGTTGTTTCTACTGTTGATGTTGCTGCAGTTGTTGCTGGTGCTGCTGTTGATGTTACTGTTGTTTCTGCTGTTGTTGCTGGTGCTTGTGCTACTGCTGATGTTGCTGTTGTTTCTGCTGTTGTTGCTGGTGCTTATGCTGCTGTTGCGGTTGTTGCTGCTGTTGATGTTGCTGCAGTTGTTGCTGATGTTTGTGCTGCTGTCGATGTTGCTGCTGTTACTGTTGTTACTGCCGTTGACGTTGTTGCTAGTGCCGATGCTGATGTTGATGTTACTGTTGCTGCTGTTGTTTTCTACTGTTGATGTTGCTGCTGTTGTTGATGGTTCTTGTGCTCCTGTTGATGTTGTTGCTGTTACTGTTGTTACTACTGTTGATGTTGTTGCCGGTGCTGATGCTGATGTTGGTACTGCTGTTGCTGGTGTTGCTGCCATTACTAATGTTTCTGTTACTGGTGCTAATGT
>NW_019091400.1:1520215-1562249 GCF_001949145.1 Acanthaster planci
TTTTGCTGTTGTTCCTCCTGCTACTGCTATCGCTGCTGTTGCCGTTGTTGCTGCTATTACTGTTAGATGCTATTGATGTTGCGTGTGATCTTTGCAGGCCGACGCTATTATTACTTTACAGTAATAATAATTTACAGATGATTTTTAAAAAACCCGTCCAGAAAGTGGAGGCTGGTCAAGAACCAGGGTAAAAGCCAATTCTTTTCAACAACTTGTCTCCTGCTGAAAACACTAAATGTTTTTTTGTTTACGCCAATTAGATGCCGGCATAGAGAAATGCTGAATGTAACTCATAGTGCGACTGTCACAAAACGTGACAAAATTGCCAGGACCACCCTGTGACGATGGCAGTCTTGGGGGGTAGCCAGGCGTGGACTTAATTACGCCAAAAAGTCGGGCACAAACACTCACCACCAGCTAAGATCATGGACCGTGTCCAACCGTACAATGACCGGGCACTTGAGGAAGAGAATACGGCGGAGTCGACAATCTCTGCGGCGGTGGACCTAAAGAGCCAGATTAGGAGTAGAGAGAAGGGTGGGGAGAGTACCCGTGCAAAGGGTCGGTAAATGGGCAGTTGTAGACGCCAGAAATAAAAAGCACAAGATTTTCAGATTGTGGAGAAATGGCAGGCGGGTGGCCGTTCTCTGCGACTTTTCCCGGCATTTCGCTCAAGTAGCTTAGCACAGTGCTACTCAGTAATATTTCAGTCTGCGGGAATTTCGGAAAGTGTCTGTTCACAAAATATTCGAAATTTAAAAGAAACAAAACCGAGAGGGTATTTGTGGCCTTCACAAATTAATAAGCTGAATGAAAAAAAAATGAACCCCTCACCAATATCGATACTAAATTTGAAGAACGAAATGTGACAGGAACATCACGAGCAGTCATGTTGCTCTCTCAGGGGCATGCTGGGTAAATTCAATCTACCATTAATCCCTCGTGATGCAACCATCCAAGCACAACGTGCGTGCCTCAGTGAAGAGAAGCGGGGTGGCAGAGTTTAAATCAGCAGAGCAGGGACCGGGACAAACCCAGCCAATTTGCCCAAGAAGGCCCTTGCATACAAATTTCCCCTCTCGGTCCATAAACAAACAGTCCGGGGGAATTACCCTGGGTCTCCTGTGCCGTGGTCCCGCCCTTGTCGCTCCCCGGCACAACCCATCTGTCCGTCCCGTCAGCCACTCCTCGCTTTGTGCTGCCTTAGCCTCCGTTCCTTTATAACTGTGCCGGGGAGGAAAACGTCTCCCACAGCTAGCTCCTGTGGATGTCTCGTCGATGAGGACTTTAACTTTATACGTGACACTCGTTTATATAACCTTACAGACAGCTGACAGATTCAGCGAGGATTCATGAAGACATGAAAGAATTAATACACGAGAAGGCGAACAGCGGCTTAACCAAGACACTCAGTAATGTTTAGTACAAAGCCCCAAATAATTCTGGGAGTGCACTCCCAATTGGGACCGGTGTTTTGACCATGTGCAGTGTCGTGTGGGGTTTCAAATTGGCTGGTGCCAGTTTCGAGAATGAGCTCGAACTAAGCAAAGCTCTGGTTTCAAGGGGACTCTTTTAGAATCAAATGCAGAGGTCTCCGATATCGGGTCATTTGCGGCGTTCATTAATGTTTACTCGCATCAACAGAGGGCGCCCTTGCCATCGTTAGGCCAGAGCTGTTTACGGAGAGAGCAGCGCCAGCTTTGGACTTCGAAACCGATGTGGCTGCTCATTACGTCTGCAGTAAAGCATACAGCTATTGTGTGCCAATTGCCCATGTGCACTAACGCATAATCCACCATTTTGGTTGCGACTATTGAGACACTCACATCGCAATTGTCTCCATAAACAGCTCTGCATTAAGCCAGAGCGGTGTATGGAAAAACCTGCGACATGAGCGTCACCATTCTTGAAAAACAAACTGGCAAGGCGCTGACCTTACATGCCTAGTGTGGACTTGTGAACTTCCCGAAAAAATGTCAACACGATGCAGGAAGGGAAGACGTTCTGTGGACTTACCCATGTCCACAGAACGTTTCCCCTTCTCTGAAAAAGAAGTTTAGAGGCATTTCAGAGTTAGAGTCATCTGTCATAAAAGGAACAGTTAAGGAAACATTTTACAAAAATCCAACTTAAAATCATGTTCCCGGTTCAAGAAAAATTAGTATTTTCACCGAGTGTTCTTAACTGCACGAAAATAAAGGAATGTCCAATTTAGGTGTAACGTAAGTGGGTGTCTTTATGCGCCAATGTATACAATAGCAGCACGCACCGCTAGTCTGCGCACTTCACATAATGAACAGCCATTTTGTTTCCAAAATCTGAAGCTGACGCTTCTTTCTCTATGTACAGCTCTGCATTCATAGCGTCTAAGGAGAGTAACTACAGCGGTACGTGGGCAGGTTTTTATTTCGAGCGCTGAATGGAGTGTCTACATTTTATTAAACTGGATACACTATCTATGGGTGTGAGTGTGTTTTGAGGTATTGTCCATAATAGAACAGATTAAGAACAACGTTCTTTGTTCAATTGTTTCTGACCATCTCGAAATGTAAGGAACTGTTGTGAGTGTTTTGTATTGTGGGGCAGTATCCACTTGAAAAATTTGGATTTAAACCCGTGAATTCCCTCCTCTGACAAGATACCGCTGTTTGGTTGGACCCCACTAACCCCGTCCCATAATTCCTTGCAGAGTCGCTACTGCTCCGAACCCTACCTCGTCCTGTTTGTAAACCAACGCCCGCAATCACCTGCAACTTCTCTCTCCCGAAAGTGCAACACCAATATGAAGCCAACTGTCAACAGTTACCTTCGAGACAGCCCCCCCTTAAAAAAAACTCCTGAAAATAAAGCCTATCCCATGCAGAGGCCAGCATCTCCCATTGTTCGTTGCGCGAAAACAGTGTAAATTTGAAATGAGAGCCTAGGGCAAATCTCTCAAAGAGGCCAGCCGAGCGTGGAATGAGATTAGGGTGAGCCCTCGGTACAAGGTAAAAAAAAAGTTTCGGCATTGCCGGGCAGACTGAATGATTTTAGGATTTTCCCTCGGGGACTCTGAGCAGATTGTTCCTGGGCTGTGGTGTGCCTCTCTCCATCCGTCTCCCGGTCTACAGTACTTGCCTGCTGCCTGTCTGATGATGAATTTCTGCTCTTGAGTTGGGGTCGATCATTTTATCCCTGGTACACAGAGAAGCCTCCGCCTTGAGAAACGACCAATGCCTCTACTAGAATAGTCTACCGCGGAGGTTTTAGTTTAAAAATAGCTGTGAGGAAGTAACTGTTACCATGGGTCACGGTTGTCACGTGTCCTTGGACTGAAATCGACGCCTTTTGTCCTAAAAACAGAAACACTCTCGTGTTGGTAAATGAAAGACGTTTTCTAAATTCAGTATTCGACGACTGCCATAGAAGATATAAACCAATAACATTATAGGTGCTGAACTGGGGTAGTGGTCAAAATTAGGAAAGACATTTTCGAGAGCAGGTAGAGAACAGAGGGGGACACCGAAAGCGCCAGACGGAGAAAAAGGTAGGGAGGCACACGGATAAATATAGACGCAAGCATGACGGGTGACTTTTTCCAATTCACAAGATCTGTTGACACTATGTAGATTATTCATACAGAATCGGATATCACAATTTTTTCCTTACTGTAGTTTCTAATGTTCGATTTTCGGTGCTCGATTTTCGGCGAAAAGGTTAGCGTCTTTCTTACACAACCTGAAAGACACATTAAACAAACAAACAAAACGAGAGAAACAGGCACACACAACCGTAAAAGGAGCGCTCTTTTTTGAGGTGAAAAACGCAGTTCTTCTGAAAGGAGCATGGAACGAATTGAAAAATCAAAGCGCTTGACCTTCGGGGGGGGCAAACTGTGGTGTCTGGAAGAGATACATCTTCGAGCCAAAAGGACTGTCTCACTAGTTGGCTAAATTTGAAAGTAGGTACAGGTGCACCCCCCCTTTTTTGCTGCGAAACTTGAGTTTAGCAATTTAACACAACTAAACACTTCTCGGTATTAGTCCGTATGTTATCGTAAATATCGAACATGTTTAGACTACTGATAATTGTTATTATCAATTAAACATTAGAGTTTGGGAACTTGACACAAAAGTACAACTTCCAAACATTTCAGCAAATGATAGCGAGACAGTTTTTTTTACAGATAGAATTAATGTTGGCTCAATCCACCATTCACATAAACAAGATTACCCCCAAACCCCAAAACGGCTGAATTTGGTACAAAGTATTAAACAGATTCCGAAAAATACAGAAAGCTCCCAGCCAACATCCTGGTCGTCCAGCGGTTGACCCCATCAGGGAATCACCTACCAGAGCTGGTCCCGCACCTGTGCCTCGTTGTCCCCACACAGCCCGTAATCCCAGTGATGTTTGCGTGTGATTTGGGGGCCTGATGGGGCAAACACGAGTAAAGAAAAAAAATGGAGACAAAAGAAAAAAAATCATAAACGCATGAAAACACAAAAGACACTACAATGGCCTAATCCAGTTAATAACGTGCACGAAAAGCAGATTCGCTAACCGGATTAAAAAAAATCGCCACCAGACGTCAACGTACTTTTCAAAATATGATTCCATTTCATGTGTTTCTTTTTCTGTCGACTTTTTGTGGGGTGAAAATTTTCGTCATTGATTGTAAGATTGTAAGACCGCTGATTTAACCTTCCGAACAAAAAAGAGAACGAGTTCGCTTTTTGTGTAATTTGGTTTCAGATTATAATATTTTTCGTCTTTTGTGTACAGCTTTGGCCATCGAGTTATTTCCTGAAAGGATTGCTTTCCAAATGGCGTATTTTTAGCATGGTTCACAGTTTCGATTTTTGCTGCATTGGCAACATAATGAAGGACTCTCCTTCTATCCAATATATTACAGAAAAATATATTATTTAGTTTTGAGGGCTTGGCTTTGTGAACCGCCAAAGACGATTGTAATCTCTGCCCTCGCTGATTTGCCAAGATTTCGGCTTTTATGTTTGTCATTTTCTGGCGTTTTTATTCGGGGATTTTCTGCAAATCGGTGCGTGCACGCAAGCGATAGTTCTTTTTGAGTGTAACCCAGCGTGCTTAACACAGACATAAAAGGCCGCCCGAATATGTGTTGGAGTCGCCCGCTTGCACTTTTCTGGTGGGGTTGTCCCCGTGCCCCGTTCTGTCACGTGACACTCAGGTTCCAGACACCATATTTCCATGACATGTCGAGATGAATATTCCTCAATCGAATTCAATCTCTTTTGGGGACTGATTTTTCCACTCTGAGCGTAAATAGCTATGGACAAGAAATGCTTATTTTTTTGTTCTGGTTGAAATTATTTCGGTGACAGGACGGCTCTTGAACCATGAGCAATTCAGACACCAAAACGGCATCGGCAGTTTGTTAAAACTATTAGACTCATGCATTTCTAGAGGCATGAGTCTAATAGTCTGGTCTATTTTTCCAAAGACAGTGAGCGGAACGTCAATTATTGTTTTGCGTTTGTTTCTATAGAATCTTATTTTTTGAACAGGATGATGTGACCATCACTGGCGTTTTGTGCGGATGAGCGCTAGTCCTTCGGATTACTTCACGGTTTCGACAAAATTACACGCGCCCTTATAATAAGATTGTACACGCGTAATAGACTTGCTCGCATTCTTTTTTGGCTCGTTGTAAGCACAAAGCTCACGTGATGAGCAGATTCGAAAATCCGGGGCCTCCTGCTCATCCCTCAGGGCTTGTCAACCACGACAAATTTTGCTTAGTGGGCAATCGGCAACTGGGCCCTCGCCCTAGACGGTCAGAACTGATGAATCGGCATTGAGTCGTGTATCGAACCACACGCCAAGCTACACCCTGCAACCGGTACACGGAAGAAAGTACGTCAGCACAGAGCTAGAGCACTTGCCTGGCAAACACCGGGCAGCAGGTTCAACCAAACTTGCCGCTAGCCTCAGGCCGCCCGTACCATACCTTGCCCAACAAACTAAAGCTGTGGTTTTCCCTCTGTCATAATCCCCTTCTATTTTTCTGGCGAATAATTATGATTTGACATGACCGCTGTAACAGCCACGATAAAGGCCCGAAGCCTTCTCCCCCCCCCCTTTTTCAAGTGATTTTTGTCAGGACAGAATTAACGACAAGGCAGACAGTTTTTCTTTCATACGTCCAGGAGTTCAGCGATTATCATGATTAGTGGCCCTAAGTCGCAGGGCCGAACAACGCTGAACCGGAAACCCGGAGCACTTGTGGTTGTGGGGATTAACAAATCTTTGGGTCACTTTCGGATGTTTTTGTTGACTGGAAAGTCATATTTTGCTAACCTTAAAAGTGCAGCCGATCTGTCCCGAGTCACGTGGCCTGCATTGTTCAACTGTGAGCGGCGCTTTGAAGAGAAGCGGTAACTATGTTACAAACTAACAAACAACTCCGGCGATGACAGAAAAATAACAGCCGGCTAGTAGTCTGTCTAGAGTCATCAGACAAACAGTACATTCACACTTGTGGTTCGAGTGATTAAAACTAACTGTTATTTACTCTGTTAGCTCAGCCCAAATTCTATGTCTAAATTCCGGCTTTTTTCCCAATTATTTGGTAAAATAAAGCATTCTGTGGTAAAATAACCGGATATCTCAAAACTTGTGGGACTCACTGGATTACATTTTGCACACAAACCAAAATCGAAAAACACCAATGACAAAGCCGAATTCCACAATAACACGAGCAGGATCGACGGATGAGAAATTACATCTCTCCAACGCATTACTTGTGGTACTATTTGTTTCCATTTTCAGACTTCAATATTTTTCTGGCGACACTTAGCATAAGTAAATCCTAGAATTTGTTGAACTTTCATAGGTATGTATTGTCGATCACTCAAGTTTCCCGTTGAGTGTGTTTGTCAACATTTCTACTGGTAAAGGAAATAACTTCAACAGGAAACCCAAAAAGCCACCCTCACACGCAAATAAAGTGTTTCATAATTTCATATAGATAGAAAATGCCCAATTCAAGTGTCCGCTTCGTTGAATTATGTTTCAGAAATCAAAGCTTTTTAAAACGTGTTGTCAAACATAATCTCATTAATTATTAAAATACAAATCTTGTGCACGACATTAATATTCGTTCGCTGGTGGCAAGTCGTTACTTGAAGTAATTAAACCATTTTGGGGCATGCCAGATGATTGTGTATGCTTGCCATTGTACATGCAAGCGGCTTGGATATCCCGTGCGCCAATTAAGGCCTACACTGATACTCCTGTCAAAATACACGAATACTACATGAAAATACACAAGTCGGCGACCGTGGCGTTGATTGGGCCGAGTGCCGGATTACTGGCCGCGAGCTCAACCGCCCGGGCAGGCCCGTTTATCAAGTGTTTACCCGCTGGTCGCTTCATTCGTCGCAGGAAACCCCCGGTCCCGTGTAACATCAGAATCCGCGGGAGTCGCAGTTGTCGTCATTTCGCTCGGTTTCAACGGCCGGGTTCCTATCTTCTCTCTGCCCCCCCATCCCTTGGCTATCCCTTGAGCGCGTAAACACGCTACAAAACTAACATCTTTGGAGTCTCTTCGACTTGGAGGAGGGGTGCTTTGGTGCTGAATGGGCAGTACGGAATGGAGGAAATTGTCTTTAGGTGGTGATGACTTGAGGAAGAAGAAACGTGGGTGATGACGACAGTAATGCAAGTGCTTGGTGGTTATTGTGTCAATAGTTTTGCAGGTGGTATGGTTGTGAAAGTGAGCAAAACGAACGCGAGGACGGTACTAAGTGTCACTATGATGGTGAAAATGCCAACAACGGTAAAGTGGACCGTGAAACAATGTTAACTTCAAGAAGACAGTGAATGTATCCGTCGTAATTTTGTTTTCTTTTTTCAAAACCGATAAGCCTCCGCCAGTTCTCAAATTGAAAAACACACAAGTGGTGCTCTCTTAATAGCAAGCAATACACTTTGAATAGAAACGTTGAGTAATTTTATCCATGCACATGGAACTCCGTTGCGCTGTCTTTTCTCGGTGTAAGTACAGCTGGAGGGGAAAAAAGAGAAGAAATCAAGACACGTCAATGAAAAAAAAAACATCCATCTTAGAGAAAAGCCAATTCCGTTCTTCATTTTTAGTCCTTTCCTGTTTAGCTTGTTTGCCCAAGCAAGTATCGGCAGTTACTCAAATAGCCGAAGGTAGGCCTGGATATGCGTGTATACACTAACGGTTCAGTTTTCTCTACGATTGTTGACAGAACTCGGGACATCGACACCCGCCCAAGTGTGCCCAAATAAACTCCGACGAAACTCCGATTTTCGGCTGCGATTTCAAGGATTCTTCTGGCGGGACAGGACCGACAGTTCTTGGGCAGTTCTCAGGGTGTCGGCTGGCGAGGAGCGTATTTGGCCGTGAGCGCGTAAACCACACGCGGGATACTGTATCAGAGTGGCTTTAGCTTCTACGTAGCATTTTCCCCTGTACGCTAAAATCAACTAGGCTTGAGTTGAAAAGGGAAGCTTATGAAAATTTTGAAAGTCTGGAAGACCGTTAAGTCTCACTTACTTATAGTCTTTCACCAATGTAAACTTGGTTCAAAATTGATTGTGGAGTGCATTTTTCAAACCACACACACGTTCGGTGGCATTTTTAGCAGCATAATAATCGTTGTCATGCATATAATTATGTTTATCTAATATTTTTAAGGAGCCGAATTTTGAAAATGGTCTTGTATGGCTTCACCGCAACCTCAACGGGAAGGAATTCACAATCAAATCCGTGTACGTGTATGTGTTTCCATAGAATCACAACATGATGATCTTTGAGGCTTAACACTGGCTTTATTTTGTGTACTGCGCTCTCAACATTCCCGTTTGCCCAAGCCCCAGGAGCTGTCAGCGAGCGGTGGCCGAGGCAGACGCGGGTGAAAAGAACCAGTTGCCCCGTCTGTCCGAAGGGGGGATGGGCGTAAATCGTTTAACACCATGAAGTAATACGCTGTGAGTTTATGAGGGTATAGTATTTCATCCGCCCCCGTGGATTTGTGTTTAAACTTGAGGATCGAGGGCCCCCGTAGGGGCATAGTTTCACATCCGTCGGTTTTGTTATGCTTTGTTTTGTTTTCAACAACAATTTTCTGATGCAAGGGGAAAACAGTGACCTTCTGACCGGCCAGAGATAAGCAGACTCCCACCATGGACGAAGCTGACACGTTTATTCGCCACAAACTGAAAAGAAAACGAAGCGTTAAAATCCTTTCGCTCAGAACATTCCGTTTTCTGTTATGAGCAGGTGCTGCGGCGCATGCGTCGTGAAGATTTTTAAGAGGGACTGCCCACACTTTCGGATAGTTCCTATTCCTTAGCCGATCCCGGGAGCGGGGTTTGGAGGGGCGGCCGGAATGTTTGGAAGAGGTTTGGTGTTTCTGTTCGCCCGCTCAATCGTTTTTTTTTATCTTTATTAACATTTCGACTGTTTCAGACAGCTAATTGTTGAATGCACTTGTAGAAATCGTGGGTAAACTGAAACTCGAATTGACATCCAAAAGTTAACGCAGTACGCGTGGTAATTATCGGAAAAAGACATAGCGCCACCTAGTGCTAGAAAAGCGTAAGTTTCTCACCCACCACCGTAAGTAATCATCTCCTATCAACAGCCTCATTGTATTTTTATCTCAAAACTCTTTTGTGGACTGTTGCGAAGGTAATCTACACCAGTATCGCAGCGGCTTACTCTCTGGGGACTAGAAGTCTTAGGGTAAAAATCACTCTTGAAATAGTTTGAAAATAAAGCTCTTCCAGTGGAAACTCGAGTAAAATCTCGATCTATTGGCGTGAAAAAATTTCCCTCGAATTGAGAAACTTCAGTGCTCACAGAATGCACGTGACTGCCTTTACATAGTCCAGATGAATTCTGAACTTGTCGTTGCTCAAAGCTATCACTGAACACACTGCATGCTAAAGACCGGATACCAAGTGATTTAGAGCCTAACCAGGCTGAGGTTCCAACCTCTAGCCAACCGCTTCCCTCGTAAAAACGATGGCATGTACGGATAATATACGGCCGCGGCATCTGAGGTACATAGCACGCCAAAAGGCATTGGGGGAAGGGGGGCTTTTCCTGGGGTCGTCGAGTCCGGAAGGTTAACTGGCCACAGCACCTGATCCTGTCAGATCGGTTGACGGGTACAGCTCCCAGGCAGACCACCGTCCCTGGCGGGTAGTAAAGAGGGCGAGAAAGTGGCAAACATGTCGCACTGTTGCCATTGCGTGTTTGACGATAACACCCCCTTTTTGCCCAGCAGGCTGGCCGGCCAGCGGTTGATGATCTTACCGGAAAACCTTCCCAGGACAAACATGTCGACGAAGCAGTAAATCAGAACAGTTAAGGACTTGGACTTGTTCTTAACCTCTTGGCAAAACGGTCTTTCCCGTTTTGATGATCTTTAACTTTTCCACGCTTCACTCTCCCTTTGTTTTTGTCTTGGAGTAGTATACCCAAGGAACCTACACGCTGTGTGAGATGAAAGCACGTAGTGAAGTCACCTCCCCTCTTTTCATGCCGTTCTTTCTGAACTATAGACTGCCTTGTCTTGCTACTGCGCATCTTGTACTGGGCTGTCCTTTTTGTGTTTGGGTAGGTTGGGGAATGAAAAGTGGGCGTAGCTTAACTCAAAGAGGAAGGGGTTACATACACGTCAACACCTAAACAAACGATGTTTATGCAAGTAACACCCTGTGGTAAGATTTATTCTTCAGTCTTGTTCGTTGGTTCATGCGGTCGCAGGGTGCCCAATTGTTTCCTTCTTTGTCAAACCATGGGTCGAACCGTCTGCTGATATACTTTGCTCCCACAGGGCGAGGCACGAAGGCAGGTGAACATTAACTCCTCTATAATGGATCTCATTCACTCTACCGTTTTAGAGTGATGATCCCACGCACCACATTAAGACTCATCACTTTGCACGTGCATAAATTTCTCAAGTTCAATGCCGACATATCAATTCCTTTGAGGGGAGGTTCACCCCTCGGCCGAGCGCGATGCAATTAGTCGGTCTCGATCTCGGCGATTTTATGGGGCTCACCCAACAAAGCACCTGGCCGTCGTACCGATTAGATCCCCCGTGGGGCCCACCCCTCAGGATCCGGAGACAGTTTCACACCTTGGCAGGGACACCCCCCCCGCTCACTTTAATATGTCTTTGAGGATGTCTTTTTGATTCCAATCTCTTCCTTCTGTTGGCGTTTCTTGCTTTCGTCGGCAACAGTTTAACTTTCAAAGGGGGGCCGAGATTTACGAGCCGCGGACGGTTTGATGCGTTCTCAAGGAAGCCGCCGCAGTGCTCGAGTGCCGAGCAGGTTAGGGTCCGGGGTGATCTCAGCGTCTGTACATTATCCAGAAGTTTCTCATCTTTCTTATTTTTTGTCTCTGAAGAGTTCCCGAGTTCCCTGACCAATTAGCAGCTATGACGCAGTGATATATCTGTGACACTGACCTGTGAGACAGGGTCAAAATCATGAACTGGGGCTCGCTCATACCGACGCGGCCTATTGGGCCTAAACATTGGTGGCGCTAGTTCTAGAACTTTCAGCTGAGGTAATCGTGTGTACGACTTACATCTCGTGTACGAGTTGGACAAGGAAAATTTTGTACCATATCCCTACTACGGCTTATTAGGGATATGGTGAGCTAACACCGGTTCTTTTCAGAACCACCACTCTTATTGAAGAGACCGATTTTATGTGGTGTACCCGCAAAACTTCGTTCTCCATACAGCTTCGTGGTGGAGTATTTCCTTCAAAAAAGTTTGAGAAAGGCATTTTGCCCTTCCCAGTGCCAGTATGGGCGGTCAGGACGGACGACCACGGGGGGGGGGGACTTTTGGATGCAAAACTGGGATGGGCTTGCACATACCCCGCCTAGCGCCCTTGCATAATGGAACTTTAACATAGAAAATCATTTGTTGTCCAGCACTTAGGTAGGCCGGCCTCGCCGATAAAGAGACTACATGTATTGCTGAGTTGAAATTTAACAAATGCAAGCAGTAGTTATTACAAACAGGCCTCTACTAAAAGTGAAGCTAAACATCTGTTCCAACTTTTCATCACCCTCTTCTGTGTAATCAATTTAAAAATTGCGTAAAATCACATTCTCCTTGACGCTGTCCTCACAAGATCGGTAAGCCTGTTGTCTGGAGCTGGTCACAACAGTTCAAAGACTGTCTCAAGAAACACTGTCTTCATTCTCATATCTTTCCAGACTTTGTTTTTACTTGAAAGTGAATCGATTATACTTGATTTACTCTCAGAAGCCCCACCCCAACACTTAACAGTAACTATCCCCCAAAAGGAGAACAAGTCAATTTCAACTTCTTTTTTACTTCCAACTATTCATGTTGATCAATGATTCTAATCTAATATACAAAAAAGGTCCAGTGACACAATGTTGCAGCCATGTGACAGATAACATACAATTCAAACTGTCTTACACTAATATGAATACTCTTCATAAAGTTCAAATACAATGTAATACATACCCAATGATTGTAACTCTGCATTACATAAGTATCAAAAATCACATATACTATTACACACACACTTTAAACTTCCTGTTCCTCGACCTGTAAAGCGCTCTTGAATGTTACTACAGTCATTTGCAAAAGTTTAAGACCACCTTGAATTTTATTGGTATTTCTGTCACTGGGCCTGCATTACACTGTCTCATTGAATGATTACTTAACATGATTTTACAGTGGTGCATAACATCAGTGTAGTGCTATATACCCATTTGAATGAAATTTTTTGCAAAGGCAGGTTTTGTATGACATTTTGTCGGCAAGGCAGCATGGGTAAAAAAAGCCAGTCTAAGTAATCCGAAATAAGGGATGGCACACGGAATATTAGACGGTTAACATCTCAAATCATGGAAAGTAGTCAAAAATGTTCAACCAAGGTACCAACGTTACACATTGAAAATAAACATCAGTTGCCATGATTGATTGGTTTAAGTTTGTTTTTTTCCTTCAGGTCAATGCATTTTCTACGGGTGGTCCTAAACTTTTGCAAATGACTGTACAAGTAACAAATAATGTATTAACACAACTTGTTGCCGAATGCTTCAAAATATTTTTCAGTCCGACAAAAAAAGTACCTATGCATGCCTACAAAACAGCTTCGTATCCACTTCAACCTGTTTCAACAAGATCCCTGAAACTAAGGTAAGGTACGTCTGCTACAAGTGTACAACTGATTAAGTTGTAACTAATGAATGAAATAAATGAGAAAAAAAAAAAGAATTTCCTCCATTAAACAATAATGCACAACAGCTGTAAATGTTCAAATATAATTCAGATAAATCTTCCGTATCCGTAAGTTCTAGAGATGTCTTTGTGGCGTGACAGTTACGTTTCTATTCTATGACATCGAACTGATAAACTTGAATCTTTGTCAGCTTCAAGTACAAGTGATATATGCTAGAGGAAATGTAATGTACAACCTTATCACTGTTATGTTTCATGACCAATTTCCGCTGTTGGAGTCAACATGGTCAGCGATTAAGGACAATTTGTAAGCTCTGTGATTTATTGACAGACAGGAGGGCTTTAAATGTTGGTAATAGTTATTATAATTATTAATCTCAAACCAGGATGCACATGTTAATCGCACCACAAGATCTCCTTTGATTTCATATTTCAATATCATCAAACAAGGCAAGAAGCCATACTGTTGTGGTATAATATCTTATTCTTGTGCTGCTTTTCTTACATATATCGACACAGCTTACAGGAAATGTTAACATTGATCAAGCCTTTACCACCCACTTAAAACTGAAATTTTAAGATCAGTTATCCAATTGTTCAGGATTCTGCAATAAATTTGATAAATTAATAGAGATGATCACCATATACAGAAAACAAATCTGTTAAGGAATAAATAGCACGAACAGGTGCACTTTCAGTGACACCATAATTATGTTCAATAAAAATATTAAAAAGAGACTATAAAGATTATATGCAGAAGATGGCAGTTAAGATTGTAAATGGGAGGGGCTGAGGAAAGCCCCCCCACCAATAAAGTTGGCTGTGTCAGCTTAAGTTGTCTCCGAGCAATCAGCCTCGGGTTGAAGTGCACCCTCAACGGCAAAGAAGATACGGCCTGATGGGAAGTTTTCTGAACAATCTCCTGCACACGCCTGGTGCAAAGACCGCACATGCCAATCGCAGACGCCTCAACTTGAAAGTTAAGACGCCTCAACTTGAAAGTTAAGACGTCTATTCCAACAGAAATTGGTTGTGCCTCCTCAGTGCATCTCACACCAAACACGCCCCAACAAAGGGCCATGTAAGCGCACTGAGTTTCCATCATAGGCCATCTCTGTCATGTAAAAACACGCTCGGTGTGGATAGGGGAAATAACTTCATTTGCTTTGCATATGCTACAGCCCTCTTGTGTTGAAAGGACATCCACTGATGGAAGCTTCTTGACTATGGCTGTGCTCAGATAAACTGGCTGTGGCCGTGAACAGCATATGCGTTGTGTGTTATTTCCAGCCACAGCTGCTACATTGGGACACAGTCAAATTAGACTGGAGACCTGATCTGAAGGGGACATCTATGATTTCATGGGTTGCAATGCACCATGGCAACCCTTCCTTCCCTGTGGGTGACCTTAGGGGCCAGAGGTTATCACAGCAGGTAGCTGCCTCACGGAGGCTTTGCACCTGTGATGTTCTCATCCACACTCTCAGAGAGGGTGTGAGTACAAAGGGTTCCCTTACGTGCGTTCTGATGGTTCAACAGGCTGGTGTTGGCATCACTGCACAAGGTCATTCACCAACAATCCAAGGCCTTTCTGAACAACCTCTTACATGGGGCTTATTTGCTTCTGCCTGCAGTATGAGACTAGTAGAGACTTCCATGTCATGTATATACAAACATCCCAAACCCAACTTTTGAGTGGACGAATCTGGTGACCTTGGCAACACCATCACTGGTCATGTGCAGTGGCCCCCCCACCAAAGTTGGTAAGCAATATTATAACTATTTTATGCAGCCACTGTACTGAGATAGTTACTCAGTACAAGATGTGGAACAGCTGCATTCAAGATCTTTAGCTTAGTGTTCAACTTTTGATACAACTATTATGAACGGCAATTCTAAGAGACCTCACATTTCAAAGTTACACTTTATCCATAAAAGCCAAGTCACTGAAAGCTCAATGTACGTAATGCATAGAAACGTGGAATTTTACAAATCAATCAAAACAAATAATGAAAAGCTATTTCAGGCAAGGTCAACGACCCCGGCAGCGATCAGTTGCCGGGACAACCAGTCCAGCCCCTCCAGCAGCCCGGCTCCGGTCTGGGCGTCGCTAGGCTGAATGCACCAGTTGCGGCCACAGCAGAGCTTGTGCAGGCCAAGACGCTCAGAGATGGTGTCGACGCTGAGAGCTTGCGGGTTATCCTGCAATGAGGACAGACAATCGTCCAATCACATCTTGGCCAGGGGAGGGGGAGGTGGCCAATTTCAGGCTCTATCCTACAGACTCTGAGTAAAAGTGACCTTCTCAATGGTGACAATAAAGGGAGGTGGAGGGTACTTGTACATCAGTGCCATCACATGCTCACACTCGCACGTGTTATGCTAGGCTCCTCTGGGATTTGTGCACATTCAAATGAAAACTGCTCGTGAGTGGTTCATGTGTCTGATGCCTAGCACCGGCATATAGTGGTGTCCTTCATGCAGCAGCTCTTCTGCATAGGTACACTGGCACCATTTGCTGTTCCAACACCGGATTCATATTACAAACTCGTTAGACATGGTATTTTTCAAGTTTGGATTTAGGTGGTGTGATGAAATTTAGGGCTGTAAATAGACTTTTTGGCTAATGAACAAGTTAAGACTTCAACCTGTGGACAAAAACTTGAGAACTGTGATAACAGAGTCTCCCTTTCTCTCATGTGATCTAGCAGGTGTCACAATTTTTAATCAATCTTGTGGACTTAAAACTTGGTACGTCATCAATCTGCCTCACTTGTTTGTTGGCAAAGATGAGGAGCAGCGAATCCTTGAGCTGTTTCTCCGACATGAGCGCCGCCAACTCGTCAGAGACCTCGTCCAGTCTCTCTGTGTCCGTCGAGTCAATCACAAACAGGAGAGCTGCGAATGGGGGGGGGGGACAGAAAGGGACAAAGTTGGTTTCACTTGGAACTGACCTGTGCTAACAAAACCTCCCTGGGCAGAGACCTTCCTAAAATCTCCCAGAGCCACCCCTGCCCAGCAAATCAACACCACCATTCTTTCTATTTTAAAGACCATCAAAGTCATGTACAGGATACTAGGGCTGGCCTCTAACGGTAAAGGATCTTCCAAGACATTTGAGTACATGTTGCAGGATCTTGGGGTTGGAAGGTTTTAACAAATCTAATTTTCTCTGTGTGACAAAAATCTATGCAGATGAGGCTTTGTAACATGCTCGAATAGTTTGACTTTTCCAACAGCCTGTCTGAAAAGTGTTACCAGTTTCAAGGGTATAAATGATTCTCGCAGGCGTCCACCATTCCACCAGTTAGTTTCAAATTCAATTCCACTTAGTTCAATTCAAATTAGTTTTGAGTCAAGTATTTTTATTTATTCATCAAGAAAGGGGATTAAAAATAGGCTGAAATGCATGACTGAGTAATTGTGACCACACATCGTAAACGCACACGCAGCCTTAGGGATGTGAACCAGCCGACTGAGGTGCAGCATTCCGCAAGTCCCAGGTTCTGACCCCACTCCAGTCATTACAAACTCCCTTGAACTCCTTGCTTCAGCAGCGGGAACAAACTAATCCAAGGACAGATGCCAACATCCCAATGCTGTGGCAACCACACTCAGGTGTATATTGCAAGTAATCTGAAGTTTGAGGTGTGCATATATCATTGAGAGGCCACAATTCCCTAATAGTCAATGAAGTTCTCTAACATGAGTGCACAGCAGGTGCATGAATATATAAAAACTCAACTGACAGCCTCTGATGGTGGCTGGTTTAGTCTACGTCTGCCAGGCTAAAATCGAAACCATGTTTATTTCATTCTGCCTTGCAATTCAGTTCCGGATGTGTATCAGTCGCAAGCCTTAAACCTCACCCTGCGTGTTGAAGTAGTAGTGTTTCCACAACGGTCTCAGTTTGGTGTCTCCCCCGACGTCCCAAATGGTGAACTTCACATTCTTATACTCGACTGTTTCCACATTGAAACCTGTCAATCAGTATACAGCATTGACATTAGCAATCGCATTCCAAAAACAAGACAAAACCCCCCCAAAATAAGGATAATAATAGTAACTGAAAAAAAAAAAAAGACACAGCATGTATTTCATTCACTGTTAGTAATTTCCCTGAATTGGTGGAAGTTTTCTTTGAGCTATCATAATGTTTCTGCCTAGCAACCAAACAATGAAATGACGGAAAGAAAACTTGATAAGCACTAATGAAGTCTATTCTGAATAAACATGTATGCAGATAACAAATTTCTGAATCAATATCTGCAGGCTTCGCTGTTAACTTTGTTACGGGACGCTCCAAATTCCCCTTGAAAACATCGGTGGAATCCTTCCGGTGAGTAAGCTTCCTCTGCAATTCAATTCGACACAATATTCTTGGTGGCAAACTTGATCAGTCACGAACACAGATGCAGAAAAAGGGTCTTTCTGCCTTTCTCCTTGTTCCTTTTTTTCATTCACTTTCTTCTTTGATCTCACGGCGGCAGAGGGAAAAATGCAAAAATTTATCAGTTTTGTGATATAATTTTTCGACTTCCTTCTTTTCCCTCATCAGTAATTTCATTTGGCATGCTCCACAAACACACGCCGCAAGAACGCCAAAGTGAGACTCTGTTTTTTATTTTTATCTCTCCTTTTTTCTCTCTCTCTTTTGTGATACATTACTGTCTGTGTTGACTAACAATACCCGAGGCTTTGAGTGCACTGGAGACGTGGATGCCATGGTGGGGCTGGGTGGGTGTGGGGGGGGGATTGAAGAGCTGATAAGTAGGGTAGGGGTGAGGGTGAGAGACACAGGTTTTGCACAATGTAACAGGACACCATTTACCAGAAGTGCTTCAGTTTTATACTATACATTGTTTCTTGCAGGATGTGGGACCCACAAAGGCCACAAATAACCCACTCAGTAAATAATGCTTGATAAAATTTGGCAGTGGTCCTGACAACGCTTTGAATTCTGTTACCATGAACCACAAACCCCAGAGGCGCAAACAGGCATAATGTGGTACATGAATGGAGACAGCAAGGGCAAATAGCCCTGAATCTGTCTGCATGGCACCCTGTCATAGCGAACCAAATTTACGGCCAGCCCGACAGTCCTGCTACTGCCATGGCTCGGAGCTTCGCAGCACAGGCCATGGGAGAGCTGCATATCCCAAACCAAGCAGATGGCAATGGTTGGCATGAGGTGTCCCCAGGAAGTCGATGCATAGTACAAGAGGCCAAGTTAACCCAAATGCATTGGATTATCAAATGCACTCGCTGCAGTTTGACACAATGAATTGGAACCCTGAAAATGGCCACAGAGAGCGACCACCGTGAACTCAACAAAAAGCTTGCATATCTCCATTCTGTTTTTTTGTGTGGGGGGGGGGAACTTGAGATTTGAAGCTTTTCATGGTGGAGGTTAGCAAGTAAACTAGATAGATTTGCGGTAGCGCCAAGGATATATATCTTTTTTTGAGTATGTGCGGTTCTGAAAGAACTGGTGGTACCAGTACTCAATGTTTCGGACAGTATGCTCGCTCTCTCCATCGTCAGGAGACTGCAGAGGGTCCAATGACGAGGCCGGAGGGGGGGGGGAACTTCCTGAGGTATACACGATATTTTGTACATACTCACTCCCATTTCTTTCAGATGCATGTCTCTTCCTTCAAAACTCTCGACCTAATATCAGAAATATTCACTCCAACTGCGACACAAGTCTTCAAAATCAAATTCAGAGTTCAAGTAAACAAAATGATGCCCCCCCCACAAACAACACATCCTCGTATCTTCATGTACAAGTAATTGCTCTCATTTGAAATTTTCTCGGCAAAAAGCTTTCTCATGAGACAGAAGCGGGGACAAAAAATGAGCTTATGGTAAGTCACGCATTCCTTTTGCCTTCAAATTGTGAATTTCAAGCATCTTGTTTACAATTCTGAAAAAAAAAACATGTCTAATTAATCATCGCCTTATCCACAGAAATGAAAACAACATTTTGCCGAGATCTACTGACTGCAAGTACTATTTTCTTTAAAAACATATTACATGCACCTCTAATAAATATTGTTAAAGGATGTAAGTTGGTTTGTTTTTTTCAAGAATTTTTAGGACAACCAGGCTTCCACAATGAAGAATTAAAATCCAACATTTACAAACATGTCAGGAAAACACTATCCTATCCTGGATTCTGGTGGATCAAGGACACTCACAACTCGCAGATGATTCTAAAGCAGTCTGAAATTAATACACAAGATAGTGTACGGAAATTCACACGCAGCTGCGATAACTTTTGCCTGATGCTAATGGAGCAGAGATTATAACAGCATTCTATTTGAATGCAGTGCTTTTTTTTACATGGGTGAGTGCACCGATGCAGGTATTACAATCGAAGAAGTGTATGTACCCACTCTAAGACAAATATCAACGAAGTTGACAAGAAAGTACAAGTGGACCTCCAACACAAGGTGAACGTACAATTTGCAATCCCCTTCCTCCAAACAAATTCCTAGCCGCACAGAACAAATAATCCTTTTACGCACTGTTGACAATGGACACCACGCACATCGTCACAGCAGTTGATCTTTGTCTGGGCTTATTAACAACTGTTTTCACTGGTGGCCACTACGGCCAGCTAATGATTCCAATAACCATTACTGAGATGGTGGAGATGGTGGGGAAGGGGGGGCGGAGGAATTGACACTGGGCAGGATGAAAAGTACTTATTATGTGGAGAGAAACCCTTGAAGGATACCAGAACTTTCACGGCCTTACACTGTTTCCAAATGACCACTTTTTTTTTGCAGTGCATATTCCGTGGACAGCAGTGTGTTCATTATTGTGTTCACACCCTTCGGACCATGATAGACACCATTAATGACATCACCCCCCAATCAACGTGCACTCTCTCTCTCTCTCTTTCGCTTGCTTGCACGCTGCAATCGCGGTACCGGTCATTCAATTATTTAACCCCCCCCCCACACACACTCAAAGGAATCTACCGCTTGTTGTGCCAGCAAGTGATCCGACGTCGCTAATCAAATTGAACACTTCCCTTCGTGAAATTGTAACTTAATTTCATTAGGGGCCCCATCATTTTACACAAATTGATGATCAAGTGCATATAATAACAACTTAATCATATGCGATTATTCTACCCCCCCCTCTCTCTCTCTCTCCCTAGTCTAACATTCTCTCTTTCGGGGGCACTGGTCACTGGATGCACTTTGGAGTATAAGGCAAGGCTAAGTGTTGTGATAACATGCGCCGGCTATGACATCTGATGTCGCGGCGTACAAGGCGAGGCAAAGCTCTTTCGGGGCCCAGCGTGTTTTGCCCCTTAGCGTCCCGGGGGAGAAAGTACACAACTAGAAAAGAAAAAAAAAAAAATAAAATAAAAAGGAAAGTGCGGTCACCGGCTAAAATTTGCACGGTGTTTTGTTGTGCACAAGAGTATTTCGCACTTCAGCAAATTGAAAAGGCTAGTAATTGCAATTTAATTACAATGAGCCTGTGCATTAGAGTCACCAGCACTCACAGTGAACGGCCGCGCATCAACACTGCTTCTGTTCCCCTTGTCTTCTAGGTCTCTGTCTTGGTTTTCTCTCTTTTTTTTCCCCTTTTTCGTGGCTGGATGTTCTGCTGTTATTATTATCATTAGGAAACAGCAGCGGCGGTACTGCCGTTTACCATGCAGAAACTATTTGATGAGATGAAAATGTTTAGCTGGAAGTTGTCACTAGTAAAAGCAACCAAGAGGGTTTCAATGGGGCAGAGGAAAACGTGACAACACACTGCTTGAAACTTAGTGGAAATATCAACCCTGTTCACAAAAGAACAAAGACAAAAAAGTCTTGTTCAGGCAACCAATGTGATCTCCACTCTCCCGAAAAAAACAAAGAGAGAACAAGAACAGGCATCGACACAAAACTTGCAAAGTTTCCAATTTGAAAAATTGATGACAAGAATTTCTATTGTAAGTGAAGATATTCAAAAAATTCAAACATTTTGAATAGACGAAAGTGAAGTTAGCCCTGTGTGACTTGCCAGTTTCCCAATGTGTGATGTGTATGCCATTTTCTCTTACACATCTCCACACACAAGGGAGATCGTTTCCTTGTGGCATATGATGAAATTTATTTGTCTCCTCATTGGAGGTGTTTTTGTTTGTTTGATGACCCCTTGTCAAGTATGCATTTAGCTGTCTAGAATTTTACTTATATTTTCTTGAAATATTCTTTTAGAATGCTATTTCGAAAACAAAAAACATGTATTTGAATTTCGTTCCTTTTTCATTTCATAAAATTTCACCCTCCAATATTCAAGTTTGCAGTAATATTCAAATATTCAATTAATGACTGTACTAGTACATGATCTACACAGACCTAGACCCAAGATCAACTCCTTTGCAGCACATGCACATCAAGTGCACACTGATCATGGCAGTTGAGCTACCCACATTGCTTGGCAACATCTGCACTTCCTTGTAAAAAATTCTGTGACTGAGGCTGCGACCAGCAGTTGTGGCCATAGGTGGAAACAGCCCATATGCAGTTAAGCAAGCCACTGGCTAGCAGCTATGGCCACTGCTCATAGTAGAACATGTAAATGCAGAGGCACATATTAATGCCAAGCCATAGCCAGTTAATTTGGACATGACTATGGATATGTAGCAGTTGGCACATTCAAAGCTCTACCAGCGCGTGTGATCCCAGAGTAAAGAGCAGTGCCTCCCCATCTAAGTGCTCTTTCACGCTGGTTATCGGATCATTCGCATACTGGTACATACGCTATTGAAGAATAGTCTGGTGCCCAACTGTGCTTTAAGCCTCTGTTAAATTAGTATCCCTTGTATAAAGGCATAGTCAATTCTACATGGCATGCAACAATCTGCACTCAACAGCGCCCTCTGATCATCAGAGTACATGTACATGTATGTATACAAAGCCCCTCGGTGTGGTGATTATGTTACTGTCAGTAGACAGGGCCAGGATGCTGGGATCAGGTGGAGACACGCTGAAGACCTAAAACATGTGTGCAGCAGTGCACACAGAAGTCTCTGTCTTTCTTGGGTGACTGCAAGTTTGGGTACCATTTCCACAAAGTTCTCTATTCGGGGAGTCTGTGTTCTAGATGTCAGTTGTGACAGTCACCAAATGGCAAAGACATGCATGTACACATTTAGGTCATAAGCGAGCAATTGGCAAGAAGAGGAATAGCAAAGGAAAGGTGTTGACTGAAGAGGTGTGCATGCAGCTACCAAACTGTGGCTAAACTATGCAACTGGAATCTTGGAGGCGTAGTAGTCTAAATGTCCTACATGTATATATGCCTCCTTTCTTTGGGTTGAGTCTTAAATGGTCAGTGCAATAGAGGTCATGCAAAAGGTTTAGTCTAGCCTATCCCGGTAAATTCTTGCCTTCGGAGGACGTGTTAAAACACATAACCTCTGCACAATTTTTTAACTACAGCGCAAGAAAACATACCTTAGTGTTTTCACTCATTTCTAAAAATTTTTGTTTTGCTACATGTATGTTAAAAGGTATTTCATACCTTTTTGGTTTTCATACATTGTACATTTCCATTTAATGAGCAAAATGGTGATGTCATCCCACAGAGAAAACCTCAATGTTGCACTGATTTGTCCACAAAAATTACATTTGTTGTTATAATTTCCTTGCTTTGGTGACTCATCGTTGTTTTGAATGAATCACATTAAGAAAACAGCATTTCCACTGAGCAAAGTTTAAACATAAAAAACCCCTGAATTAAGCAGTGTTTTCCCAGACTGTCATCACATCAACAGCCCCCTCTGTTGTCCGAAGAATGCTCGAAACAGTGCACTTTACAATACGCTTGACCCCTTGACCTAGCTGCAGCTGTTAATGGCCAAATCTCATGCAAACATACATGTATTAAATTGAAATACCTGACAACTATTCCAAGCCATTTCTACAATGAATTCACATTCAGAGTTGTGGTTTGGATTCTGTATTTTCAGCTCCCCATACCCTCTACAATTGGAGGTGGAGGAGAGAAATATCACTGGAGAGTCGGAAATGACAATTCATCAATTTCTTGACAAAGTAATGACAGTGGGTTCATTTGAATGAAATAACACCACATTAGAATCCTCATAGTGGGAGTGTACGTGTGACCTCAAATTCATCGGAGGAGCCAAAGCTGATTGGTGTGATTGCATCATCCAGTCTATGGCTGCATCCGAATCTGTTCTCTAGAGCTGGGTCTAGGTCTTCCCTCCATTGGAAATGTGCGGAGATGCGTAGACATTAGACCTAGCCGTAGCTCTGGAAGCCCGTTTCAGACGCGGACTATGCTTCATTATTAAAAGCAGTATTAAATACAACAGACCACAACAATGGCCAAAAGTTGTTGTAAAAGTGTTGCCCACTGCATAGCCTGATATTGTATAGGCTAGTGTTTATTCAGTGCAGAGCAGAGTGCCCCAATATCTAAACTGTTGCAGTCTGTTGCATTTTGTTGCAACAAAGCAAGGATCTCATTTCAGCTGTGTTGGATTCTGTTGTGCCCTGGCAGGCTGCCCGCAGGGAACCCAGTGGCAGTTTAGGGCTACGCCTCCAGCTGAATTCCCGTAATACACGGCAGTAACACGGTTTCACATACATATCAAACCAATGAGCACGGGGGATGATTTGATCTGGCCAAGCATGCGGTCTCCTGATGTTCGGTTACAACTACCTGCAACCAAAGTTCTTTTTTTTTTTCACTGTGCATGACTTACCGATGGTGGGTATGGTTTGGATGAATTCGTTCTGCTTCAGTTTGAAGAGAATGGTTGTTTTGCCGGCATTGTCCAACCCCAGGACCACCACTCTCATCTCCATCTTGGGACCAATGTGTACCCTGTTATCCTGTGTGGAAACCAAAGAAAAAAATGACCGGCTGGCGATACTACGATTCGGTCACACATTGCTAAACTGACAAATATACTGGTGAACCTGGATGTTGAGGATTTTGAGTTTTTACTGAATTGTTGTAGTAAACTGTTCGATCACAAATGCATGTAAACTGCTACGCCGAGGTCAATAGGGTCGCTCTTGTCACAGGGGCCAAGACCACCGACCCTAGACAATCTTTAGAAATCATACTGGTGGATTATAGAGGGTGCTGTCCCCCCGACCTGAATCATCTTTGATATCTAAATCATTTAAGGATCATGCGCTGAACAAACAGCCTATTTACATATATCGAAATTTTTACTGTTTAGTCTCGAGAACAATGAAATTAAATCCCCAAAGAGTCTTCCATGTTAGTAACACCTTACAGGTGTATATCAAAAAAACTAACAAGATTTGCAATGTAGCGCAGAACAATTCAATCATGCAATCTACAATGTACCCCGAGTTGAAGTGCGCCCTCACAAGTTAAGATGAGACAGGCTGGTGAGACTTTTTCCTCTGGGCTCATACATGTGAGGACCGTACACTCAAAACTGAAATTGGTCACACATGCGCAGCAAATCCTGCACAAACAAGCATAAACCTGTGTGCATGCGGTGACTTTCAACATAAGGACAAGCACTGCTAGGTAGAAATACATGTACACCTTCTCTTGTTACCGCTTGGAGCGGATAGATAGACGCCATCCACCATTGCTTCTCATGAGTGCTGGTTGCTAGTAACTTTCAACAAGGCATGATTTCACAGAGCTACTAAGCACCAATTAATTCTCAGCAAATTCATGTGTTAAGCCTCCCCCCCCTAAAAGCCAAGAATTAGTCGCCATTAATATGCAATTCATAACATTTAGGATGGTAACCAGCTTTTGCTAAGCAAAATTTCTGGACGTAGCAAATTTGTGAACAGATCCCACAAAATGAGTCTTAAGGCCACATTTGCAGTAATCCTGCTTTATTTTGCACAAGGAAAAGCAAATTTCAGCTCTTGGTTGTGACGTTTCACCAGGCATCCTGAGAATGAGTGAAGAATATTGAAGACTCCCATTGATTTACCCAGCACAAGATCCTTTTTGAAGGACTTTTTTTTCCTTCCAAAGAGCCCTGGCGACTTGTGACTCACTTTTGTTCCACTGGGTCACTTTTCCATTTGCCAGGTCCGAGAACTGGCCCAAGCTGATTACCCTAAAAATTCTCCAGTGCGCTGGAAACCAATCGATCTGAGCATCATCCATTGCTGAACTGTGGCTCCAAACCAGATCTGATGTATGTAAATATGCAAATTTTATGCCATCCTACCAACAAGGCTGGCATACTGTGTTAGATCTGTTGATCAGGTTGGGGCACCCTCCACATAAGAGTGTGTCTTAAGAGCATTTCAGACTTGCGAAATGCGTTCTTCTGCTGTTCAGGATGGCAAATATATGCACAGAAATGTGAACCGACTTCAGTCCAACTACACGCATTATGGCTTAACCGGTGTGCACGCACATCGCACATGCATGGAGCTGGAAATTGATTCCTGTGTGCCATGTTTTCCTTTACCTCATGGAGCTTACAATGGCTGAAAGCCCACAATACATGTCTGCTGATTGATCAAACTCTAGAGGTCAGGCAGGTGTCAGCTTGTATAATTAATCAGTAAACGTGCACCGACATCAGACACTTACACTGTACACCAATGGCACCTACATTGCAAACTTTCACAGCGCACTGATCCACATGTAAAATACTGGTACCAGTGGCTGGGACCTCCTATGTCCCCAATCCCACAGAAACCGTCAAAAACTTTAAAGGATAAACATTCACCACATTAAGGGGACAATTTCTTTGTCAGGCAAATTTGGACCGAGTTGTGGGGCCATTTCTTTGTCCCCAGAACGTTTTTGGTCCTCACAAAGTAGGTGGAATATCAAGTGAATGTCCCGACAATTACGGAGCAAGAAGCAGTGGACTTTCAAGAGTGAAGCTTGTAATCCCAAACCTCAACACAGACTTCAACCAACCATCCTCAACAACGGTGGTCTGCTCACCTTGGTGAACGTGACTGGGATGCTGGCGTCCAGCTGCAGGTGCTCTTGCAGGTCGCCAAACTGCTGCTGCTGGCTCTGCAGCGTCTCCTGCAAGGCGGTCAACTGCTGCTGGGCACCGATCACCCTGGCATCGTCCTGGCCAAGACAGCGCGGAAGGGGAGAAAAGGAGATAAAAAGTAATTGAATGAAATACTGACCAGGAGAGCCACTCCCAAAGCTCTGGAAATAGGTCTGCCTGGATTTGATTGGTCGTTTTAATTCACTTTTACACAGTGATGTAGTTGAGTACTTTTTGAGAACCAAGTTCTCTTCCAAATACTTAACTAGTTAGGAGGGAACAAAGCTGAAGTACATCGGCATTTTAAGGTACATGCATAAAGGTAAGATTACAAAGCAACACAATGACTTCAGACCATCACTGTTTGATTAAAATTAACTTTTTAGGACAAAAGTACTCAGAAAGTACTCGGCCGAGTATTTTCCGAGTACTTTTCTCCTTAAAACGTAAATTTTACACAACTGGGAGTGTCTGAAGTCTGACATTTATTTTGTAATCTTACCTTTGCACATTTACCATCAAATGCCTGCGCACTCTGGCTTTATTCCCTCTTACCCAGTTCAGTATTTTGCGGAGAACGTTGGTACTCGAAAAGTTCTCGACTACAACACTGCTTTTACATTGTGTCTGCGTTTTGATTTAGTGTTTTACGAATTGACATCTTTTTAATTTTAACGTTGCAGTATGATTGTAACCTGAAGTCAACTTTCACATTTTGATCAATGCGAAGAATAATAAATTGAATTGAATTGAATTGATGGTTTTCATATTTGGAGAAACAATCTACTGTATGTCTGTAAAAGTCATGGAGGATGTCAGTGAAATTCAGGAAAAAGTTCCCAATTTGAAGTGAGTACAACGCTTTACAAACTTTGGATAACACCATAGTTTACAGTATGATGCATGTCCATCTCCTTTCTCAATGGATTACAAAACCTTGCAAAATGCAGGCTTGGTTAATATGACTTGCCTCATAGACATATGTGCATTTACCTATATGTGCTGCATATTTGCCTTATGTATGAGTTGTCATACCAAAGAAGGATGAATACCGTAGTGCTATTTAGTGACAACCAGAAATGAAGACCAACAAACAGACCGACCCTATGCATGTAACACACACACTCCACACACATGCTGTTGATGGTGGTCATAAGCAAGTCATACAGACACTCTGAGTGACCGACCGACCACACATGCAGGACAAACGGACCACACAGCTGCACATAGTGCAAATAGTGTATACACTCACTGTTGACAGAGGTCAGCGTGACATGTAAAAATGCTATGAGTGACCAACCAGACAGGCAGACCAACAGAGACAAGCCTTCCTGCTTCATAAAGCGTTCCACTCCACACCCGCTGTATGACCATTCAGACAGGGTGACCAACAGACAAACCTACCTACTGCACGCAGCACTCACACTCCACACACATGCTGTTGATGGTGGTCAGCGAGACATACATGTACAGATACTAATGAACATTCAGACATACTGACCAACAAACAAGCCTACCTGCTGCACACAGCGCTCACACTCCACACACATGCTGTTGATGGTGGTCAGCATGACAGCCAGGTTCTCCTGCTGCTGTCGGAGCAGGTACAGCTTCTCCCTCACGTGGGCGTCCACCACGTTCATTGCCACCTCCTCCTGGTGCTGAAGCGTCTCGTGCAGCTCCTGGAAGTAGTGGTGGACCTTGGCTCGCGACATTTGGGCCGTGCCGGGGATCTGAAAGTTTCACGCCAGTACCACATGGTTCTACTGCTACATGCAAACTTGAACAAGGGGTAGCTTGAGGTTTTACCTTGGCACCCCACAAAACGTTGTTAAACCACTTGCTGCCCGGGGCAGTTATCAATGTTGATGATGCTGGTCCGGGATAGTTATAATTTTTTCCTGTTTTCAAAATTCTTTAAAAATTCCTGTCTTCATTTATTGGACACTTACAAATACGTGAAGGACTGTCTGGTGTCCACTTTGGCCTGACAGACAAAAATCTATTGACGCCTGATTATTTCAGCCAGGCCTGCAGCCTTGTAAAAAGAGCCCAGATTGTGCGGTGTTATATAACTTTCTTTTGTTCATGAACCTGGCTCAGTGCGCTGCTGACATCTTTTCAATAGGGGTCAGATTAGCATGCAGCGGTGCTGTGTGGCTCATCGCTGCAGTGGTGCAGCGATTTTGTCCCTGGTGGTAATCCGCTCACTCTAAATGCCCCAAACCGTGGTATACTGTTTCAAAACAAGGCTGGATTATCTCCACTTTATATGCATATAAAGCATACGTGTCTGGATCCGGAATCCCCGCCAGGAAGTGGTTAAACCTCGTAAAAAAAGCGAAACAAACCTTACGATACCACCAGGTTCATTTTGCATTCTACTCTTCTGTTTACCGCAATAAAATAAAATAAGATTGTTCAGAATGCCACGGTGCATTGCCATGTATGCTGGACACAAGATATGTCCTAACTATGATTTTTAGTTCCCTATTCAAGTTTTTCATTGGTAAATTTGTGATTTGTTTTTAGTTACAGTTTTGATTTACCAAAGGCCGATTCAACTGTGCTAGGGTAGAGTCATTTCCAAAAATCTTGGTCCATCAGGACAACAACAGAGGTCAAACAGCATTCACATCATCAAAATGGAAATTTTACAGCACAGTGACCATCCCAATGGGACTTTCCAGTGACATAAAATTAATAATGTCATTCTTTCACAACTCGGTTGGCTCTGTCAAACTTGATGCTGTGGAGGATAAAAGCTGACGACCAACTATTGACACTTGACAATACTGACAGTTTACTGGCTGTCCAGAGAGGATTTAATCTTGTCAAATTGACAAGAGTCTCTTTAAGTTCACCCAAAAAGAGTCCAATGTGAATGCAGGTACATGTAATGTTGGTGGTTTTATTTCGAGGCAAACTGTTCTCAGGCTCTTGCGCTGTACTGAACAGGCACGGTGCCTACTGCATAATATGACCCTGTAGATGGCAACACTCACGTGTCTGGGCTCGGCGATTCCATCCAGGTCTTCCACCACCTGCACACCTCCTTCAATCTGCTGGATCACCTCCGACAGCCGCCGCCCCACCTCCGACACCTCCTCTGTGAAGGGTCGCACCCGCTGGGCCACCTCAATGATGGCGCTGCGACGCCCCTCCGCCTCCTGCTGGAGTAGAGCGTGCTGCGTGGGTCCACAGGAAAAGAGAAGAAAATTACCAGAAAGTAAGATGCAAAGACAGCGGAATTAGTCAGGATCTAACAGATCAGCGGGTGATTTCATGAAAGTATATGCAATGGTGGAACTTTATTCATATCACATTTTATTGCACAAGTTGTGAAGCAAATTAAAGACACTTTTCCCAAAAAGTATGCGCAGCTTAAATCCACAACTCACAGAACAGTTTTCCTTAAACAGAAAAACAGGGTGCTCAGGTTGCTGCATTTACATGTACACAAAACTGCAGGATACCGTATCCATACCCACACAGCCTTCAAACTGTAAACCTCGGAATGAATACTTCGGCTTCTGTGACTAGCAAATGAATGGTCAGGGGTTCAAATCCAATTGGATGCATTCTGTAAGTGTGGGCTAGGCATTCCACTCCTATTCACCGCTCTGTCCTTTCTACCACATATACATGTACATACCGTTAACTTGAGGAAACAGAAAACGTCATGTCAAGGGAACCTAAATTTAGTAACTGGGTATAAACCACTGATACCAAAAATGCCAATGTTGAGAATGTTACATGTATGGAAAGTTTGCCAATGTGGATAACAAAGACCGCCGGCCTTGTGCAACAATGACACTGTTTACGTGAGTTCAGTACCTCCTTGCTTTGCCACGTGAAAATCCCCCTAGCACTGGAAAATGACTTGTTACAATATGTTCACACCATCTGCTCTATCAAAGTTACAACTGTCTGGATGATACCATTGTAACATTCTCGCCTTCATTGCTGAGAGCAGAGTTTAGCTTCATGTATGTCATTTTCACCCCTAACTACAGCATGTTGTTTTGTACAAGTAAGGGGAATCGCGTTGGCGTAGTGGTTCTTTCCTCGCCTTCCACCTCTGTGTTCCGGGTTCAAATCCCGGCCCGGTCCACATGTGGATTGGGTTTTCAGTCCCAAAATAATTCTGTGGGTTTCACCCAGAATATTCCTCTGGGGTTTTCCTCCTACCTCTAAAACTGTAACTGCTTCTCACTGTCTCCTCTCTACAGGTTTCTTCAGGTTTGCCAGCTAAAGTATCTACGGTGCTTACGGTGAGGAATCCTTGGTGTCATCCCCAGAAATTATTAATAATATAAACACAAATTAAATGGGATTCAGTGACAAACTACTGGTGTGTATCCAGTTTGTAAGTCTCATTTTTCTCAAGCGTAAGGAGCAAATAACCTGTGCTGTTGCTATCAACTCTGAATGCAACTTTTTCCCCATGAATAAAAGGAAAACATGGAGAGGAAAGTCCGGACCTTGTGACCCCTGTGGGTGCCGTACTCTTTGCACACAAAGCACATGAGGGGGTTAGCCTGGCACCCGGCCTCCTTGCACACAAACTCCACCAGGTGCGGCTGGTGGTGGGGGCAGCTAGGCCGCTCACGGGGTTTCTCTGACAGAGGGATGCGCTTGTGCTTGGCCAGGGTGCGAGTGGAGTGGGTGGCACGGGCGCACTCGCCGCACAGGTGGGTGCTGCAGACGGTGCAGTAGATAGACGCGATGTGGTCCTCGTTCTCGTCACAGGGGATCAGGTTCTGCAGGCATCAGAAGAAATGGGACCCAGTCAACTGCGAAGTATTGTACATGTAACTCCCACCACGATGCAGGCCTTTGGACCTGACATATCAGCCCTGAACAATGACCCCAGAATGCTTTTGTCACAGTGCATCTGCACATCTTGTGACTTGAGACGGGACAATTACATGTGCTGGCGTGAATGGCTTGTGACTGACTTGTGAGAGTTTGCGACAGGCTTGCGAGGGGCTTGCTAGGGCCTTTAATTGGACTGTAATCACGAGTGAGGGGTGATAATAGGCCAGTGAGGACCCGTCATTTGCTTGCGATGACTGGTGACGACCTGTGATTGGCACGTCAGAAGGGAAGGCAAAATCAAAGGAGCCAATTTCTTTACTTTTAATTCTTAGATGTTAGTTTTACACTCTCAAAGGTAATGAAATCAAGCATAAACGTTTTGCCAATGCAGGACACACACGGCCTGAAAAAAGCTATTTATTCACTTGATCTGCGGACACATTTTGCAATTGTAACCACAGGCTGATGAGATACATTTAATAAAGCAACCAGATAAAGAAAACTCATGTTGGAGATGTGAAGATTACACTGTCTGGGATTTGCTCCATAGAAATAAGCATGATTGATGACCATGATTCTCAACTCCTGGTCAGTCAATTGCACATATGTCTGTTGGGCGAATCCTCCCAAAAGAGATCAGGGCTTTGCTAAATGGTGCTCGAGTATAGGTAAATTGAAGGATCAATTTGATGACTTGCCTTCAACCCTGAGGACTGCCTGCTGTCCGGCCACACTACGGCCCCGCACGGTCCGTCCCGGGCCAGCTGTAGTCTCTCCAGCAGCTCCAGCAGGGCAAAGTTCTTCTTCAGCCCCCATACCCCGGAGTCGCCCAGCTCGGTTGGCTGGCGGTCAAAGGGGCAGAGGAGGGTGCGGCCGTGGGGGGAGAGGCGTGTCAGGCACTCGTGGCAGAGGGTGTGGCCACAGAGGAGAAGGCGGGGGACCTTCTCGCCCTGCAGGCTGAAGACGTCCTCACACACGCTGCATTCCAGAACCTACAGGGAATGTGAAATGGCAAGTCAGGGCATAAGAAATGAACAACTCCAGTGTTGACCCTCAGTGGTCGTTTGTTTGAGATTTTGGCAACATTTCTCAACGTAGCATCACTTTTTTAAAAACTCCCAAGACAATGTCACGGAGCAATGTTTGCTATAAAGCTCAGCCATGACCCACAGCCAGTGGAGGGCTCCCCAAGACATGTGCATATGCTCAACCTCCACAGAATAGTGCAACCCGCTCCGTCAGTGTGTGTACAAACGCAATGAAAGTCGCTCAAGCGAGGGAACAAGTATAAACCTCATCCAGTGTTGTACAAAAATTCACGTTTAAACAGAAAGTTACATGAACCAGGAAACCCTACATGTCATTCAGGATGAAGTGGCTAAAAAACCCCCTCCTGTGGGGCATTAAGTCAACCACTGTGCTATCTTAAAGCACACCTTCCAATCCTTCCATCATCAGCAAAATCACTTTTTCTTTCCATAAATTCACAGTTCCTGGCCTCAAAATAGTACTAGCCTGGCATACAAATTCTAGCAAAAAATGCTGCGGGCTACCTAAACTTGCTTCCTTGGTTGCCCAGTGGGCTAGTGAAAAATTCAGAATAAGCCTACCTGTTAAAATTTAGATCAAAATAAATAATGCTTTTTGTGATAATAAATACAAGATTGCAAAAACTGAGTCATTGCGGATGTGTTTTTACTTGAGTTTTTGAAACGTGATGCTCGCGTGACAGGGCGATAAGCGACCGCGAATGCCATGAACAGAGTAGACTGGTGGGTTGTAGTGCTGGTGTAGCATAGCACATGGTACAGCGCTATACCACACGTGCACACTATTCTCGTTCACTGTTTAGGCCACTTCTGCTTCCGATTACATGTCTCTCAAATACAGTATCGGTGGGTTGGAATTTTGTTTGGTCAATTTTTTTTGTGCTGATGTAATAGCCTGAATGGGGATGAAAGCTTCCAAAAATTGTCTCAAACAATTATAAAACATGTCTTAATATATATATGTACAAATTTCTGTAGTTGACAATTCATAAGAGTTACAGACAAATCACACAATGCTAGTCAGGTAATCACGACAGCAACCTGGCCAGCAATGCCCGTGTATTGTGAGGTAAGCCTCCATGATGCATCCAGATGAGCGGGCGATAAACCATGTGCCGTGGCAGGAACTGGTGAGCACAGAAAATAAATTCATAAACTTAGAGACCAAGTTCTGTCAATTAACTTGCAGAAATCCTCTTGCAACATCAATGTTTTTTCGACCTGCAGCTGTATGGCTGCATGTGTGTACAACACTGATGTAGTTTTAATCAACTGGGATGTAAAGACTGATTAGCACATTTCCATCACACGTTCTTTTGCATGGGCGCAGCGTGGTGGGAACCAACGCAGCTATGCTTTCATGTATTGCGCTTTGTGTACATGTTTCCACCACTGCGACAGCGAAACACGAGTGGAACTTGTGAAAATGACCGAAGTTTCTTTTCAAAAATTGCAAATGTAAGTAGGAAAACATATAAAATCAAACGTTTTAACACGAGAGGGGGTTGTTGAAAGGTGTTTTGTGAAGACAGAAAAGACATCAGCATTAATTTATATATATTTTTTAATTTTGTAAATTTGTTTTTCTAACTTGCCGATAAAAATTTTAGGGTCGCGCCCAAAAATTAGGGTGGGTTGGGAAACTGAAACCAGAAGTATTTATTTTTTTTAGCCTGATCAATTTTTCTGACCTTAACCGACCACAGCTAGCTATACTGGGTTTGATAAGAAGTCTACACAAAGCCACGTGCAAACAGCACCCTCTTCTGATTGGAAACAAGTATTCTCTCCTTCACCGCGCACGTTCGAAGGTCGGAAAGTAAGCAAAAAGTGGCAATTTTTGCCAAACATAAGGAACCCAAATGACAGGAAAGACGGAGCAAAGAGATGATTTTGATCCTGGCTCCGTGACCAGTGACTCCAGTGACTTTTACTGACATACATGCCTCTTTATTATTTATACCATGAGCCTTTTATTTTCCGAAATGACAAATTCTGCATTGGTAAGCTGATGACAAATTTTGGGTTTAAAAAATTTTTTATATACGGGCTGGTAAAATATCCAGTTTACTAACCCAGTGGGTTAGCCAGGAAAAATAAGTTAGAGCAAGGCCTGCAGTTCTGGCAGATTATTTTGATAAGGGGAAGTAAAAATTGACACTCAAACTGATGCATCCCAATGCAAATCACCATCTTCGCTTCGCTTGTTGTTTCTACGTGTAATACGCTTACTCTCCCCTCGTTCATCTAGTACAGTCAGAAATTGGCTCTAGTGGACATGGTGGAGCTTTTCACCAATCAACCATGCTAATCTACAATGTTTGACAAAACCAGCTTGGACAGTGTAACCATTCATATTTTCAGTTTTTCTTTTCATCCCGTAATTTTCCTAAAAAATCAGCATGATCAAATTCAAAGCCCTGCCCTCTTTTCACCAAATTAATAAATTAATACGATGTAGGCACTATCTACTAGCATGACTAGACCACACACCATGCTCAAATTTGGAAGTACAGCGCCGGCTAGCCCAGGTTGGACGCTGTATTCATTTCAGGGAGTCCATCTGGGCTAAACGCCGGCTAAACATGTAAGTAATTTTCTCATACTATTATAATTTGGAAACAAGGTCTGCAAAATGCAAGGCCAGTTTTATTACTCTATGCATGAGGGCCTACATCATACGGTACATACATGACCCACGTCACCTCAAATGTCACTCAGTCATGTTAATCTAAGGCAAATCTCTCCGCCCAATAAACAACTATTCAACAACCATTAACGGTACATTTCATCCATCTCCAGGCCCAAGGAAATGGTACCCGTATACCACTGATAAATATTTGTGACAAATCGACCCTTACATTCGTGTTTCCAGGCCTTCTTTTCTTGACAACTTTCGCACTGCTTCCAGCTTCACCGCTTGCCGTGGCCATGTTTACATTTTGTCACCAGCCAATTTGACAGAGGGCGCCCTTAAGATTGTTTACATGCAATTTCTTTGCCCACTCGATATTCGATTTCGAAGTTGGACGAAATTCGTGGCAATTTAAATCAGGGTTATTGTGAAATCCCGAAAGCTTCTTAACACGAGACCATGTACTGAGGTGAGAATCACTTTAAATCGTTCAGTAACCTCGAATAAGCGTGTTTTAGTGAGGATTTCTTTAATTTTTGGTCATTCAGTCAGTGATGCCAGTTGTTGGTCATGTTGGTTTAACTATCCAGGAGACTACCCCGGCCCCCAGAACTGTGGGGTCCGACGTCCGCCCTGCTCCCACGAAAGTTCTGGGGGTAACGGTCACGCACGGTACATGTACTGCAGAAAGCACACGTATCATTTAATGTCAGTCATTGCTCCATAGTGCCTTAGCTTACTATATAACTGTTCAGGAAGTATGATTAGCTTACTGCGGGGTTTGTCATCCACCATGCTCCCATGAATTGGAAGCGCAGTGGACTACAAACCTCACACAGTTCTGGGAGTATGCTGTGGTCTAGCCATCTGAAAGCAATAAACTGTCCCCAAAAGTCCAATTCACTGGAAGAAATATAAAGAAAAAACAATTTTCCAGACCTGTCGTGTAGGGTTTGTGCATAAGTTATCAAGCGTTGTCCATACATCATAAAATAGATCATATTCATGATCTTTCCAACAAGGCAATGGCCTAATGGAAGAATTGTCAACTAATCATAAGAGCAGCGATCGACCGACTGTGCCTAACATATCCCCAGAACTACACGTATTATCCCTAGTCAGTGGGGTTCGTTGCAAGCTCTGCTCTGCTACATTGCTAGGCAAAGTACAAGTATGTTGAGCATGATAAACTCCATACATGTATGCATAGTTCAGGGGTAACAGTGTTACAGCATGACTACGATCAGTCAACGTGGTCAGCTGATGACTGTTCATTTTCGGAGCGTTTTAACACCTCCCTGGTTTCAGCCAGGGGAAAACATGTATTTGTAGGTCAACTTTGGTCTACCTTGGCTAGGGGAACAGGTTCAAAGAGTCAACATGATGGGGTTTATGACACTTGAAAATCATGACGGTCTGATATGAAATTCTTTCTTTCGTAATAGACTGGAGTTTGCAAATTTTGGGGGGTTTATCAGATTTTTACAAGCAAGACAATTTTTTGCAGAATCTTTGCCATATTGTAAAGTCATTTACTCCCTTTTGGTCATGTGATCATCATCAAGATATATTGCAGGCCGAAATTTTAAAGTACATCTTTCATGGTACCAGAACAACATACATGTATGTTTCAATATTTGGCTGGTTTTTGAAGACATATAGTGTTACCTCTCAAGAATTGTACATATGCTTTGAACTTCTATCCTTTACTCAGTGGGCATAATGCAAAGGAGATTCTCCAATCAACCATCGGCGCTTGACAGAGCGCAACAGCATCTACAGGGCAAGAGGCTCTCTGCCCCCACGGGCCCAAACCGAGGACAGGGTGCAAGTGCGGAACGAAAGAAAGATGACGACGATCTCAACGTAAGTGTTTCTGTATGTGTTGGGTGCAATCAGCCAATCAGCATTTTTGAACGATGTGTCGTTCCATCATTCATTCCTGTGTGGAATCCCCAACTTTACATCCCGTGTTTGAAACGGTCTTCCACATCCGTGAGTTAGAAAGAAGAGGCAATTGGCTGGTGGCAGGATTATCAGCAAATCATGAACTAAGATTGACAGATCCTTGTGCCAAGGTTGCATGATCATACAGATTGACCGATTGCATCCAACATGCACATCGTAGATCAAGTAACTGGGGTACTTCTGCTTCATTTTGGGAATTTTAACGCCAGCAGCAAGACTACGACTGCATATACAATGCCAACAAGTGTTTGCACGTGAGGTGTGCAAATTTATGTTCTGTACACGCACGCTCGGTTGATCAAAACATCTCAACATATGGTGCACCTAATGTGCATCACAAAAGTTTGAAGTCTAAAATCAATGCCTGTGTCAATCTGTGGGAAGTGATGTCATTTGAGAGAGACCTGTTCACACAAAGTTCAAGCCTAGCCTGCAGTTAGCTTTGTTGTACGAGTTTGTCATGCACATGTATATATATACCGGTATATGCTCAAAAAGGCAGTCCTGATTTGCTGTTTACTTCAAGAACCAACATGGCATCATGTAGGAACGAATTAGAACAGTCATGTTCCGGTAGTTCATTTTTCTATTTGCCTACTTGTTCGCATCAAGAGTTATTTGATAAACCTTATACTACTTCTCATGTAAATGACCATACTAGAAAATACTTGACTGAAAGACACATGTATGTAGATCAGTTCACAGGCGTAAAGCATTGTGCTTTTGTTTTGGAAAGAAAGCTAAACTCGGACAAACTTTCAGAAAATTAAAGTACACCTGGTTAGATTACTGTTTTTTTTTCTGTCACAGGCCTACTTGAGCAAGCTCAACCGTAAAGTCTCCCAGGCCACTGGCAAGTTGACGGAGGGCGCCCTCAGTGATGACCTCAGTGACCTCAGCCTCTCCAGTGATGAGCTGGGAGGTCGTGGCGGGCGGCCCAGCCTGTCAGCAAGCCGCTTTGTCAAGACGAGCCGCAGTCAAACCCTTGAGAACAGTGATACCTTACGCCGGAAGCAAGAGACACTCTCAGGGGGCAGCCCCGCTGCCTCCTCCCTTAAGAAATCCGCCACCATGCCCGGCTTCCTGAACAGGTCTGTACCCGTCTATGCCTCAGCCGCCCTGCAGAAGGCGGCCCGGCTGGGTGCCAAGTTTGCCGAGCAGAGGCGGAGTGCCGAGAACCTGCGGGACACCGAGAGCGACCTGGACATTTTGCTGAGCGATGACAGCGGTAAGGATTGCAGGCCCCTTGAGGGCGGAGCAAGCAGAGGTGTCAGCAGGGGGGGAGGTAAAGCAAAGTTGCCCACCGGCAACACTGACAAAGCTACCCCGCTTGGCCACCAGCTCAGCAGCGACAACGGCGAGCCCAAGAGGGCTATCAGTAAGTTCTTGAAGAAGTCGGCCAGGCCTTCATTCTACGTCGGCGAGAGTGACGACCAAGATGACAGCGACTTTGGCCGGGATGGAAACAAATTCCTCAAGAAGTCGGCTGCATTGAGACAGCCCAGCAACAATCAGTCAAAAACAGATGCAGAAGAGGGAACGGGAAGTCGTTTCCTGAAGAAACCTGCCAAGCAGGGGCAGCCAGATGATGCAAAGTCCACTACGACCAAGATGAGGGCAAACGATGACACGTCTTTGCCCAGGGGACGACGGGGTGACTTTATGACATCGACACCGAAGAAAAACGGCATAACAGGAGCGTCAAAGCTGTCACGGACAGCACCCTCAGCATTTAGACTGGACAGTGATGAAGAAGACCTGCAAGACTTTATCATGAATCTCTCACCAACAAGCTCCCCAGAAATCCCTCCGATCAGAGATAATCAACCACGCAAAAAATCCAAGGACACTAAGGTACAGGTAGGATTGTTACACCTTCTAAAACGAAGTGTCACATCTGTCAGGTTGTTGACTCGAAGTATAGGCTGTGCTTTAAGTAATTACCTTTTCAACAGCAGGGAAAACCACACCCAAACAATATTCACACCCTCCAATATTGAAGCTAAAAAGCATGTTTCATCATGAAGATCAAAGTACATGTATTTTTGATGACATTCTTTGAATTGCTTTGATTGTTGTAACTACTAACACTTTTCAATTTTACATCCAGACTTTACAGTGTGACCAGAAGTTTCATTACATCTATGTCGTTTGCTTCGTTCCTTCAAGACAGACTATTTTATTGTTAAGTCTTATCCCATTTAAACCGAGATCAGTACTGCCAAAAAACAAATGAGAGTGGACAAATTATGCAATGGGGTGCTGAATCACTGTGTTTTTATGGGAACCTAAATTATACCACTGTATGTAAGAACTGTTTTTTAAAAACTGTATCTCGATGAAATAGCTCATTATGGCCAATCAGTGGTCTCAGTACGTATGATATCATAGACTGACTGGCACAATCGAGCACTTCCTTCTTGTGCCTTTGATTCACCCTGCGGGGGGGGCACCATCAACACTGTGGAGGGTCAGTGCTAAATGGTTTCCGTCTTTTGTAAACATAAAATTTCATGCTGGGTACCAGTTTCTGTGATTTAGTTATAATTGTCACTCATCCATATCAATGGGCTCTTACTCGCAGTCATTTGTTAGGACCTGGCTTACCCTGAACACGGGGCATACATTGCATTTCAATGTGTCCGTACATTTCAGGAAAGCCAGCCCCCATCGGCTGTGAAATCCACGCCAGTGCCAAGGCCGGCCACCCCAGCTGCCAAAACAGTAACTGCATCGAGAGACGCCGATTCTCTGTCCGCAGATAGTGTGGTAGCTGATGAGTCAGTACCTTCCGTTGCTGAAAGCATAGATGGTGAAGAGGAAGGTAACCTTTTTAGTGGTAGGTTGGGTTGCTGTTGCTCCGGTGTCGAAAAAATCCTGGCCATCCAGACTTAGTGAAATTGGTAACTCGCAGTTATTCATATAACCAGTATGTTCAGTTCAGATGTGCCCTTTTCGCTTTGACATCAGGCATAAATTGTATTCACATCAGCCCTTGGAAACACCGTTTCAACATCACCTCGAAACATTATACCACCACCCCACCTGCTTACTATTAAGTGCCTTTCAGTGCAATGAGTGGTGGCATAATTTTCACATTTTTCTTGCTTTATTGTCATTACGAAGTCAGTTGACAAAAGGAGCTGTTTCAATTATCGTACAAATTTAAGAAACACTGAATTTGCCCAATTCCTCTGGAGATAAGAGAGATAAATGCCTGCTTATTGTTGGACACTGCAACATTTTCAGAAACCTAAACCTTCTTTTATATTAATGTCACTTGTGGTCAATTCTTAATTTATTCATTTGTGGTAATTTCTTAATTTATTCACTTGTGGTAAATTCTTAATTTATTCACTTGTGATATCGGTAATTTCTTAATTCATTCACTTGTGGTAATTTCTTAATTTATTCACTTGTGATAATTTCTTAATTTATTCACTTGTGATAAATTCTGAATTTGTTCAGGAATACACGCTAACATCATGCAGCTGGAAGATTTGGAGTCAATTGGAAATGCGGCAACCCTTACAAGTAGTCCTGCATCAAAAACCAAACCATCAGCTGGGGAAAAGTACGACAGCATCTCTGATGAAATATCTGAGCATAGCTCGTTCAAGAAGGACATCTTCGCTGGTTTGCAGACGGTCGATGACCTTCTGTTCCGGGAGATGACCCCAAAACGTGATGGAAAACATCGCACGGGGAAGGACAGTGAGCATGTCAGCGCCGATGAGATTGACACAGAGGGCGAATATTCCATTTCGGAGGTCCTCTCCGAAGGAACTTTGAGGAGATCCGGGAGCAAAACCCCGGGGGAGGTTTACGCCGACGACACTTTCGTCTCAGGGACAGAATCACCGTCCGCGGCCGGGACGAGCACGAGAACCGTGCCGGATTCCCACTCAGAGGTCACCAGTGAGGAAGATACCAGGCGGCAGATGTCTATTCACAGCCAGCAGCCGGACTCTGTGACGCGTTCCACTGCGACAAAAACAAGCCGGAGCTACAGTGATGATTTTCACTCCCATGGCACGGACTCGGACATGGAGGATTTCTCAACAGACGAGGACAGCAGGACTCGGACGGAGTCGGTAACCCACAGCCAAAGCTTCACGTCTTACACGGAGAGCAGGACAGTGACAAGAAGCGAGAGGACCCCTAGAAAAGGGCGGAGAAGAGAAAGACGGAAAGAGAGGAGTAAGGATGCAGCAGTTCAAGCAGACGGAGCAACGTCTGCCACACATCGCTGGCTCAGAGGTGCACATACAAACACTAATTAGAACTTGTGTTGCATTTTACCAGTTTAAATAATTATTAAAGTCATTTCATGCTTTGTTGAAAACCTTTTTTGGCCCAAGTGCTCGTGGATTTATGCATAAATTCAGTGTGAACAATCAAAGTAAGGAATTCTTTTGTCAAATCCATGAGACAGTGAGCAGTGATGTCACAAGAAACTTGAATGACCTTGCCAAGGTGCAACCATCCTTGAGTTAGGTCCTGTCATAACCCCTGTGGACAATATATTTCAACAAATGGTCAGGCATGTTGTCTGTGGTGTATGCATACATACACACATGTGTTTGCTGAAACCAGTGTGCTCATGCAATGTGTCCTCTCTTGAGAGAGTAGTCCACAGACCAGTTGATACCAGTGCTCATTCTGAGGGAAAAAAGGATGGACAGAAATGTGCGCGTGTTTGCATCTTCATTCAGTCAAAGCGCTTGACACTGTGGTTGGATTTTCTATGCCTACTCTTACTGATAAAGCAATGCAGCAGTTGTTACATTGTGCCTCAGTGCCTTATGTAAAGCAGGCATGACTGTAGCCAACCCCAAGAAAATTAAAGATGGGGTTGTACGTCTGCTCTTGGTGCACGCATGTTAACGTTTGCCTGCTTTGTTGACTTCTTTACATGTATTCAGATCTTGATTTGAGTGCCCTAGGCACAGTGACAGGTGTTGATCCCCTGCCAGTAGCCATGCACATCATCAACCCTCAGGCGCTTGAAGGTAAGAAGAGCGTTCATGATAGGCAGGAAAAAGTCTGAAAAGTTTGAGTAAAAGTGCGTTTACTGGGAGTCCATTTTTACTGTGATATCCAAAGTGCAGCAATTAAAATGGTTTTGCATTTTAATTGCAATGCATTTTATATTTTCAGTACAGCCCTTAAAAATGCGCCCAGAGATGTGTCTCAGGTAACCAGTGTTGTAGTTGAGTCCATCACGAAACCAGACACAAGATCAGACACAAGACAATGCACAAGACCAGGCACAAGAGCAGACACAAGAGCAGACACAAGACCAGAC